>QRDG01001877.1:0-310357 GCA_012064385.1 Puccinellia tenuiflora | reverse complement strand
GGACCTCCAGGTGCTCTCCTCTGCGACGAGGAGGACGCCTTCCACGTCGTCCGCCTCCCAGCAACGCCGCCGAGGAGGAGGAGACGAGCGGCGGCGGAGAGGGCGTGCGACCCCGCTCCAAGGCCGTCCATGACAGAGGGCCGCAACCGCGAGAGACATCCCTCACGCGGAGACAGGAGCGGCCCGGGAGGAGGCCGGAGCGAGCCAGACTCAGCCACCCAAGGCGAAGAAAAGGGTGTGGGTGATGGCCGGCGAGTAGTAAGTCTTTGATCTTTCTTTTTTCCCTCGACATTTGCTTCTGAGAAAAACCCTCTTGAAGGATCTTCAACCTGGCTCCCTTTCAGGGCAGCCTGCGGAGCCAAAGAGGCGGCGGCTCGGCGAGGCTGGAGAGACCACCAGCGTCGTCGCGGAGACGCCTGCGGCTGGCGAGCTGCAGCAGGCAGGTGTTCCTCCCGCGGTCGAGCACCGCGCGGAGGCGGTGGTGGCCGAGGAGGCCGTGTTGTCGTCGATTCGGGCGGCGACTCCTCCCGCGACAGAGCACCGAGTGGAGGAGGAGACCGTAGAGGCGGCGCCGTCGCCAATCAGGGCGGCGACTCCTCCAGTCCAGCAGGAGACGGAGGAGGAAACCGTGGATGAGGACATCGTCGTGGAGCCGCCTCCAGAGGAGGAGGCCTCCTCGAGAAAGGCTGACGCGCCCGAGGCCGCAGCAGACGCGGTCGTTGTAGAGGGGCCGGAGGCGTCCCCGAGGAGCAGGAGGCGGTGGCGACGCCGGAGCCCACTGGTGCTGAAGCTGAGCGCGAGAGGGCGCCCAGCCCCCAGAGGGCAACCGAGGCGAGCGCCGACGAAGGCGCCCCCGCAAGCCCCCGGATCACACCAGAGGCGGTCGTGGGTCCGAGGCAGGACCCGGGCGCCTCGACGAGGATCGAGGGGACCGCACCCAGCAGTAGCGCGGGAGTCTCCTTGGCGCTGCAAGCGCCGCAGCTTCAGCAGCCCTCGCCGGACCGTCCTCAACCGGGCGCGGCGAGCGCTCGACGGGCTGGAGGAACAACTCGCTAAGGAAGAAGACGCCTGGCGGAGGGAAAGGGCAAGGCTCGGCGAAGCCTGGATTCTTCTCCACGAGAGGGTGGAGATGTGCCGCCGGCAGGACGCGACGGCAAAGGCGGCGCGCGAGGAAGCGATCCGCTTCGCCAAAGAGACCCACGATAGCGTCAAGCGGGAGGCGCAGGAGGTGATGGACGAGCTCGACGCCGCCAGGGAGGCACTCGAGGAGGAAACCACCACCAAGCACCAGGAGCTGGCGGCTGCGGAGCAGAAGTTTGCTGCGACTCCGAGAGCACCCGGGCCAGCCTGAGGGAGCTCCGTGAGCTGCTTGATGCTCGCGAGGGACAGCTGGCGCCCCGCGAGGCGGAGCAGGTGCGGCGTGAGGAGGAGCTCTCCCTCCGGGAGAAAGAGCTGCTCAGGCGCGAGGAGCAGGTCCAGCTGCTCGAGAAGGATCAGGCCACCTGATGGGGGGATACTTTATAGGTAGGCCCATTGACCCGGAAAAGTAGACCCGCCAAGACCAAGAAGGCCAACACCGAGTCACGAGACAAGTCACATGGGCTGGGCTGCAGACAAGCCGACCAAGGCCCGTGTGGAGAAAGAGGCTCGTCTAAAGAGAGAGTCCAAGTACAACCCGGAGTCTAACTTGGAAGACCAAGGCGTTAGAGTAGGACTCCGTGTTCTAGTGTGACTCGGTGTAAGTTGTAAGTCCAGGGACCCGGCAGCCTTTATAAGCGGGGTCCTGGACCTTAGATCGATAAGCAAGTTGAGAGAGTTCAATCAGTAGAGAGAAACCCTAGCCACCAGAGAGAAGTCGCCGGCTCCTGAGTTGTGGGAGCCGGGTCCTTGTAATCGAGATATAATCAAGAGCAATAACATAGAAGCAGGGAAGTAGGTCTTTACCTCGAATCAGAGGGGCCGAACCTGGGTAAATCCTTGTTCCTTGGCGAGATTAACCGTTCCTACGTACTTCAGTCATCAATGGCCCCGGAACTCATCTTCCCTGAGGAAGAACTTGCCGTGACAACCCCACGACACCACCCGCGAGGGGCAGCTGGAGGAGCGTGAGGGTCGGGTGGCCGCCGACGAGGCCAACCTCGCGGCGGAGCAGAAAAGGCTCCAAGAAGACGCTGACCTCAAGGTCAAACTCGTCCGCGAAAGCCTCTCCAAAGAGTATGACGAGAAGGTCGCGAAGCACGAGGACCGACTCAAGACCAAGCGCAAGGAGCTCGAGAAGGGCATCAAGGAGCTTGAGCAGGAGGAGAAACGGTTGACCTCTTGCCTCGAGGTCTCTCGGGAGGCCCAGGCGCGCGCCGAGGGAAACGCCTTCGCCTTGGAGAGGGACCTGGAAGAGCTCCGGCAGCAGGTGAGGCCGGCCGCGGCTCTGGCGGAGCGAGCACGGGACCAGCGCCAGGTTGACCGGTTCATGACGCGCCAGCGCCAGAGCATTCTCCAGAGCTTGGTGAGCCGCGTGCGCGCGGTCGGGAGAGACCTGAGGATCGACGTCCCCTCCTTCTCCGCGGCGACCGACGACGAAACTTCATATTCGCATTTCTTCGAGCAATTCCTCGGAAAGCTTGAAGGGGTCGCGAAGGGCTTTGATAGGCGCGTCATGGAGGAGAGTCGCGACCTCCTAGTCGTCGCCGTCACCAACGTCTTCAGCAACCTCGTGAGGCTCCAGCCCTCACTTGATCTTGAGGACGTGATGGCGCCGCCGCGCGCCATCAGCGACAAGGCGCGGGATACCGCCACGTAGGCCGCCATCGCGTTCTCCAAGAAATTTGACCAAGTGGTGATCGAAGGCGACGACGGGGATGCCCTGGACGAGGCGGAAACCGCCGTGGACCAAGCAGGCACCTCAGGACGCGCGACGGCTTGAGCTCCTTGCCTGTAGCTGGACGTGCAGAGGGCACATTTATCTTAGCCGTTTTGATTGTACACTTTGTAAGGAACTTGTTAAGTTATATTGGAGTGTGCTTGTGAATGTCCCTCGGGAAGCCTTTGTCTTTCCTCCTCATGTCTTTTTCGCTCTACGTCTTAGGACCCTCTCTTAGCGCTACACCACCGCCGCTTCGGTATGTGAGAGTCCGGGGGGTGCGTGAGGCCTCAAGAAGTAAGAGCTCCGCGAAGCGCGATGCTTGGGGCTCCCCTTTGATGTGCAAGCAGCCCCTGAGGCGTAGGAGAGAGAAAAGAGACTCGAGGGGCAAAAACCAACGAGAGGAAATTTCGACCAAGTCTTTGTACTTAGCTTAGCGAGGCATTCTGCCTTGGAGAGGGTGTTGGTTTCCTGGCGAGATGTTTTTGCTTTGACGTTGCCTGAGGCTTGGAGAGCCTGTTTTCCTGCACTTGGAGAGATAGGCATACCCACAAGCAATAGATAGCTAGATAACTTGTGCTCGTAGGTTCCTTCATGTGTGTCTCGCGAGGAGAACAAGCACCAAGGTTTTGGTGATCCTTGGTGAGTTGACGTGCGCGGGAGCTGACCCATGAGTTCAGAGCTCCTTGGGAGTTGACATGCATGAGAGCTGACCCGCGAGTTCAGAGCTCGGATCCCTTGGGTTTGAGGCGCTGCCGGGATGCTCCCGTGGCATGGCACCCTGCTAGCCCCCGCTCGTGAGATACACAGGAGGGATCATACGAGCGAGAGAGAAAAACAAACAACGGTAGAGCTTGCCGAAGTAACAAAATATGCTTGGCGCGATGCGCAAAGGTTCAGAATGACCTGAAATAGAAGTTCGTTACGCTGGCGTGGCCAGAGGTTTTTCCCTTTGATGACGAAGTCTTGCTTCTCTGGACAAATCTGACTGTGTTCAGGCGAACATGTCAGGGTTTGCCCTGAGGAAGGCGACGAGCGCGCTTTCCTATTTGGGACGCAGGTTGGCGCCGATGGTGACGCAAGCCCCCGAGCCGTTTGCTTCCAGAGACACTTGCTTTGTCGCGGCCTTCTCCTGAGAGAAAAGCTGCTTCTTCTTCGCGGGGGGCCTCGGGAGGGGTTCCTCGTCCTCGTCAGCGGGTGACGCCACCGCGGCAGCCTTGTACGCCGCTTGCGCAGCGTACAGGGCGTCCGAGACCACGCCGCGGATGACAATGGTGCCACCCGAGCCAGGGAGCTTGACGAGGTTGTAGGCGTGGTGGGTCACCGCCATGAATTTGGCGAGGGCGGGGTAGCCGAGTATGGCGTTGTAGGGCAGGCCGATGTGCGCGACGTCGAAGTCGATCAGCTCGGTGCGGTAGTTGGCCTGGGTGCCGAAAGTGACGGCGAGCCTCACCTGCCCCAAAGGGGTGGTGAGACCCTCTGTCACTCCCGAGAAGGGCCTGGTAGGCATGAGCCGCTCGTAGGGCACCTGCAGCTTCTCGAATGTCTCGACGGAGATGACGTTGAGGCCAGCACCCCCATCAATGAGCGTCTTAGAGACGGCGATGTTGTTGATGGTGGGGGTGCAGACCAGCGGGATGGTGCCGACGGTTGAAGTGGACTTGGGGTGGTCGCCGGAGTCGAATGTAATGGGGCACTGGGACCACTTGAGGGGCCTAGAGGCCTCGACTCCAGGGAGGGCTGCTGCGACCTCGCGAGCGAGTTGCTTGAAGTGGCGGTTGGAGCGAGGGGCCTGAGCCCCGCCAAGGATGCAAGCGGCCCCACGAGGCACTTGGTAGCCCTCGTCAGCCTCGGCAGGCAGGTTGTCGTTCGCGGGCTGGGCAGCGTTGGCCTGAGGGTTCTGCTGGTAGTTGTCGTTGTAGCTGTTGTTCCAGCTGTCGCCCTCCGCGGCCGCTCGCGGCCTCCGTTCGCCTCGCGAGCCTCGCGAAGCCTCTTGATGTCGAAGCAGTCCTCGGTGGCGTGAGAGTGCCTGTTGTGGTAGATGCAAAAGGGACGATCATCCTTCTTCTCAGGTCCTGCGGCTGGAGTGGCAGCTTGGCGAGACTGCTTGGCGTCAGGCTCTGCCGCGAGGACCGCAGTAGTCTTGCGCTTCTCAGAGGATTTCTTCTTCTTGGACCCCTCGGTGGGGTCCCCTGGCTCGTTCTTGACGAACAAGCGGCCCTCTTCAGCCTTGGCGCACTTGTCCGCCAAGTCGAAAAGCTTGACGACGGTGGTGATGTTGTCGTGGATGCCAAGCTTCTCGAGCATCCGCACGTCTGTGACCCCAGCCTGGAAGGCCGAAATGACCTGTGCGTCGGTGGCGTTGGGGATCTTGTTGCGCACTTGGCTGAAGCGCTGGATGTACTTGCGGAGGGTCTCGCCGGGCTTCTGACGCACGGCGCGGAGGTCGTTGTAGGTGAGGCCGCGCTCGTACGTGCCCTTGAAGTTGGCGACGAAGCACCGGCAGAGCTCCTCCCAAGTGTTGATGGACTCGGCGGGGAGGTTGGTGAGCCATGAGGATAGCGGAGTCCTTGAGGGCCATGGGGAACCAGTTCGCCATGACCTTGTCGTCGCCCCCGGCGGCCTGGATGGCCAGAGAGTAGAGCTGCAGGAACTCCAGGGGGTTGTTCTTGCCGTCGTAGCGCGGAGGGAGGTCTGTCCTGAACTTGACCGGCCAGACGACGCGACGGAGGCTGCGAGTGAACGCGGCCGTCGTGCCGTAGGTGACCGTGCCGTTGGCAAGGGTGGCGCGGAGGTGGCGCCCAGCGGTGGCGACGTCCTGGACGGCGCGGTTGCGGCGTTCTTGCCCGCGCTCGATGCTCACTCGTGCGTCCTCAGGGGCTCGCTGCACGATCTGGCAGTTATGCGGCGACGACGCGTGCGATGCAGCGCGGCCGTCGCGAGGAGGAGCCCCCGCTGGAGCAGGTTGCGGTGCAACCGGTGGAGCTGGAGCAGGTGCGGGCTGACGGGGAGGCGCGGGAGGTGCGCCGTGCGCCACGTCCCCCACGAGCGGAGAAGGAACCAGGGAATGAGACGGCGCGGGTGCCGCGGCGCGAGCGGCGCCGATGAGCTCGGCAACGCGGTTGAGCCAGGCCTCCTGAGCCGCCGGCGTGGGGCGGAACTGCAGCAGCTCCTGCGCCATGAGGAGCGCAGTCGCCGGGCTGGGCGCAGGGCGGCCCAGGGAGGAGGCAGCACGGTCCCGCGACGGGGGCAGGGAGGAGGCCTCCTCTTCGCCGAGGTCGTCCTCAGCGTGGTCGATGTCATCGTCGTCGTCCGGGTGCTCGACGCGGGGCTCGGGGTCGACACGGCGCTCCGGAGCGGAGCTCCCACGCGGGCGGCCGCGCGGGCGGCCTGCGGGAGCGGTGGCGGCGCTAGCCGTCCGGCGAGCGAGATGTTCGGCACGAGAACTGGCCATGGCTGTGTCGAGGATGAAGACGTGCCTCATCCCCCTACCTGGCGCGCCAAATGTCGGAGAACTGTCCCAGGAACTGGGGGTGTCTCGAGAAGGATCGAGTAAGGGGCTGAACACGTAGTCAAACAACCCTCAACGTGCCCCGGCGACGGTGCTCGTCGGATTCGCTGTGGGATAGCACTACAGAGATGGAACGCACGGTCTTACCCAGGTTCAGGGCCCTCTTGTGGAGGTAAAACCCCTACGTCCTGCTTTTGTGTATTGCACTGCTTGGAGAGTTCACAGTAAAAGGAGAGCTTGTCGAGCTCGAGGTGGCTAACAATGGTTACTAGCTATTCTCAGATCTAGGGTTTGGTCTAATAGGGTTGCACCAACCGAAGATCGAACCCTCGCTTGGGCGTGCTCCTCCACCTTTTATAGGCGTCCCGGACCTCTTCCGCCCAAACATTTGGGCGGGAAGGGCTACCACATGGCGACGAAGGAGGAGGCGCGGTGCACCGTAAAGGTGAAGTCCACCATAAAGGTAAAGCTCGTGGACGCGGTCCACGGCAGGAGAACGGCGTCACCAAAGCTGAAAAGGGGCGCCGACCAGCTGGACAGTGGGCTGGCGCTTGCCGAGGTGGGAGGTGACCCACGGTGACATCGTCCTTCGAGCGTAGCTGCAGACTGTTCCCTTGTCACCAAAGAGGCAATACTCGTTGTCCGCTTTGCTTGGCTCCGCTTTGTTGACTACTTTATACATGGAAACGGCAACTGCGGCGTCGTCATCATCACGCGTAGGCACGCACGTCACTCTGCACATGGCGCAGAGCCCATGTGCGATCTGCCGCGGGGGCAGAGACGGCTTCACGAGGAAGGCGCTTCGTGAGGCAAAAGCCTCGCCGAGCGCTTCAGCTTGGTCCTTAGCAAAATTGCGGGCGGCGCTGAGACGCCTTGTCGAGGAGCGATCCCTCGCCAAGGGAGAGAATCCTTGGCGAGGAGAAAAAACCCTTCGCGAGGGGAAAAATCCTCGCGAAGCTCGCCAGGCTTGGAGAGCCTGGTCCTTAGCGAAAATCATCCAAAGAATCTTGTGGGCCCTGGCAGGCCGGCCCGTGGTACCCTGGTTTCCACTGTGCCGACAGTAGCCCCCGGGCCCGCGACGGGCACGCCGAGGCCCATGACGAAGGCGAAGCGTCGAGGGGCCAAAGATGCCTGACAGGGCCGCGACACGTGGCACGCAGCGGTTGCACCCGCGGCCACGACCTCCTTGGCTCCAACGGGCGACGTGGCGGGGCCCGCCACGACTCGGGAGCCGGTCAATAAAGTCTGAGTGTGCAGGAAGCGCCCATTACTTCTCACATAACTCCTCCGCACACTTCTCCCCACGCCTCCAATCTCTCCAGAGCGCTCCAACTCCAGAGTCCTCTTCTTCTTCTCCGGCGACCGATGGCGCCCAAGAAAGCAGCCACTGACCCGAAGGGCAAGGCCACGGTGCAGGCGGGCACGTCCGCGGCGATGGCGCGCGCCGCTGCTCTCGAGGGAGCGCTGCCGCGGACGCGTGTTACCGCGGCGACGATAGCGACGGTGCGCCACCTGGCGGCGGCGAGAACCAACGAGCACGGCGTCACCGAAATGAGGCCGGCCGGCAGCAGGCTCACCGAGACGTTCTATCCCATCTTCCTCCGCACTCTCTACGCCGGCCTGGTGCCACCATTCTCCGACTTCCTCCTGGCGATCTTGGAGGTGTACCAGATCCAACTGCTCCATCTTCATCCCAATTCCATCCTCGTCCTCGCCATCTTCGCCCACTTCTGCGAGGCCTACCTCGGCATCCACCCCTCGGTGGCGCTCTTCCGCAGCTTCTACTCTCTTCGGAACTCCGCCAAGGGCGAGCGGCTTGGGTGCGTCTCCTTCCGCATCGCCGACGCCAGGAGCGAGAACTACATCCCCATCGCCTGGTGCGGTGAGGACGCCATCACCAAGGTGACGAAGAAGGTGGACAAGTTCCGCGAGAAATGACTCTTCGTCGACGCCAAGGCCACACACCCTCTCCTGGAAGTGCCTGAGGGGCCCCCGAGGAAGTGGGCGCGCTGGGCGAGCGCGGACTTCAGGGGCTCGAGGCTTGACGTGGTGTACGAGTATATCCGACGCATCCGCGAGGCAGGGGTCACCGGCCAGATGGTGCCAAGGGACTTCACCAGGCGCCGCATCGCCCCCCTCCAACAGCACGCCGAGCCGGTGTGGCGATACGACGGCAAGAAGGACGCAATACGGCTAAGCAGGGACGGCTTCGCGCCTGAGGTGCTATGCCAGATCATGGCCGTTCTCTTCACGACGCCGGAGATCCCGTCCGCCAAGAAAGAGGCGGCCAAGCCACTCATCTGCTTCGCCGAGGAAAGCATCGAGGAGCAGCGCGCGCACATGCCCACATTCGACGAGTGGGGAATTGTGCCCGCGGGGCACCATGGGCCTCGCCCTAACCCGTGGGCGGCGGAGCCGGAGTACATGGATGAGCCTCCGGAGGCTGAGGAGGCTGAGGAGTCCGCCGAGGAGGAGGCCTCGAGAAGCGAGGACCCCCTTGGCGAGGACGAGGCTTCGAGGGGCACTGACCCCGTTGGTGAGGGCATCGGCTCCTCCAGGAGCGCCCACGCCGAGGTGGATCTCCAGGTGCTCTCCTCCGGCGACGAGGAGGATGCCTTCCACGTCGTCCGCTCCCAGCGCGCCGAAGAGGAGGAGGAGACGAGCGGCGGCGGAAGAGGGCGCTGCGAACCCCGCTCCAAGGCCGTCCACGACAGGAGGGCCGCAACCGCGAGAGACATCCCTCGCGCGGAGACAGGAGCGGCCCGGGAGGAGGCCGGAGCAAGCCACACCCAGCCACCCAAGGCGAAGAAGAGGGTGTGGGTGATGGCCGGCGAGTAAGTCTTTGATCTTTCTTTTTCCCTCAACATTTTGTCTGAGAAAACCTCCTTGATGGATCTCCAACTTGGCTTCCTTTCAGGCAGCCTGCGGAGCCAAAGAGGCGGCGGCTCGGCCAGGCTGGAGAGACCACCAGCGTCGTCGCGGAGACGCCTGCGGCTGGCGAGCCGCAGCAGGCAGTTGTTCCTCCCGTGGTCGAGCACCGCGCGGAGGCGGTGGTGGCCGAGGAGGCCATGCTGTCGCCAATTCGGGCGGCGACTTCTCCTGCGGCGGAGCACCGCGTGGAGGAGGAGACCGTAGAGGCGGCGCCGTCGGCGACCAGGGCAGCGTCTCCTCCAGCGACGGAGCACCGCGCAGGGGAGGCGAGGGCGGAGGCGACGCCGCCGTCGCCAACCAGGGCGGCAACCCCTCCCGTCCAGCAGGAGACGGAGGAGGAGAGGGTGGAAGAGGACATTGTCGTGGAGCCGCCTCCAGAGGGGGAGGCCTCCTCGAGAAGGGCTGACGCGCCCGAGGCCGCGGCAGACGCGGTTGTTGCAGAGGGGGCTGGAGGCGCCCCTGAGGAGCAGGAGGCGGTGGTGCCGCCGGAGCCCACTGGAGCTGAAGCTGAGCGTGAGAGGGCGCCCAGCCCCCAGAGGGCAACCGAAGCGAGCGCCGAAGAAGGCGCCCCCACAAGCCTCCGGATCGCACCAGAGGCGGTCGTGGGTCCGAGGCAGGACCCGGGCGCCTCGACGAGGATCGAGGACTCTGCACCCAGCAGCAGCGCGGGAGTCTCCTTGGCGCTGCAAGCGCCGCAGCGTCAAGCGGCCCATCGCCGGATCATCCTCAACCGGGCGCGGCGGGCGCTCGACGGGCTGGAGGAGCAGCTCGCCAACGAAGAAGACGCCCTGGCGGAGGAAAGGGCAAGGCTCGGCGAAGCCTGGACTCTTCTCCACGAGAGGGTGGAGATGTGCCGCCGGCAGGACGCGGCGGCAAAGGCGGCGCGCGAGGAAGCGATCCGCTTCGCCAAAGAGACCCGCGACAGCGTCAAGCGGGAGGCGCAGGAGGTGATGGATGAGCTCGACGCCGCCAGGAAGGCTGTAACGCCCCGACCCCGGAATTATACAGAGAGGCTATGAATCCGACACAACCATCAAAGTATAAGACAAAGATCGAGACTTGTGGAACAGAACTGGCACAAAGCATGACTCTACGACACAAAACATATAGCAACTCATATAAAGAGAAGAATACAAATATTACACAACAAAAGGATCACCGATCCATCAAGTCATCAAGCGGAAGCGGGTAGTGTTGTCTAACAACAAGAAGCAAAATATATGGCCTAAGAGGCCTACAATAAACATCACCCAAGCCAGCTTGTTCCACGGTCCCAAGCTGCCACCTGGGAACCCCAGACCAGTAGTCGATGTCAACGAAGAACCCACCTAGTTGCTCGGTGTCGTCCTCCTCTAAAATACAAAATCATAGAGGCAGCAAAGAGAGACTGAGTACGATGTACTCGCAAGTTTAGTAGGGCGATATAGGCCCAATGACTGACGGAGGCTCTAAAGCTGTATAATGTAGTTCTTTTGCATAAAGCTAACTTTCATAAACCGAAACTTAAAAGACACATGGCATTCGTCTACTCAGAATATTTTTATAAAGGGGTAAGAGAGTAACATTATCACCTTTCGGTTCGCGGCGAACCTACTCACAACCATCACCACTCACCTCACACAAAGGCACTCCCTCGACTCACCCTCGAGGAAATGAACCTTTATCACAATTTTATTAATGCAACCTCTAGCTGCCATATCAATTAGGTTAAAGTTATCTATGAGCTAATCCGCCTTTCCCAAGAGTTTGTCCATAACCGTGGACACGGCTTTTCGAAAAGATTTACCCTGCAGGGGTGTACTAATTTACCCATTGGTACCGTCCGGCTCACATGAGTGGCCCTCTTCCGGGGAAGGCCGGCAAGCGGGCGCGGTTAAACCTTTACCTCACGTGAGAATATCCAAGAGTCATCTGTGGCCACAGGACAGGTTCAGCGCTCTCAGCGCCCTGCCCCATCGCCACGTCCTAAACACAAATCCTCATCAACATCATCTTTCCACTCACACGCAAATGGAAAACCGAACTAGAGGACCCTTGGATACGCCCGCACAAGTTATTCGGTCAGTAAGGCGCCCATACACCCACCAATGGCAGCACGCTCGGTTCTTGGTTCTAGCTAAAAGCACTCTCAACCTAGGCGGCAAGAATGAGGCAAACCACCCTCCCCGAGGGCAACTCATCCAAGCCTTCTTAGCATTTTAATTAAGCAACCCACATATCCACCAAGTCCGCATCATTCCATCTTCAACAACAATTATGGAAATAAACAACGGACATAACTAAAATATTTAACTAAGCCTGGCTAAGCATAGCTAAGCATATGAATACAACAATTCTATCTTCATCTCGGCCAACACTTCAACCCTAGGGTTCATAGGTAGGGGTACATGTGATTGGCTCGGGAAGAACATGCATTCATAGGATATTCTAATATTTACCAAAAGAGACATTTGAACCGCATGCAATATTATGGTGGATAAAATAATTTGATAAAATCATAGGATGCTAGATGCCAAGAAGGTTAGGTTATCTCTTGCCTTGCTGCCCGGTCGTGAAGTACTGCTCGTCGGGGTAGTTAGAGAGACCCTCGACTCCGGAATCTATCGATGCCCAAAAGAGAAATACAAAGAACACATAAATCACACGATCACAAGGTGCAATGCTCAATCACATGATGACATGTCAAGTTGATGCAAAGATATCATTATATAAATTAAAAGCAAAATTAAATGAGGAGCCAAATAATTAGTGCAATTATTTGGAAGCAACCCCATATTTATCTTAATGGCCACATTCCTTATCAAATATTAATTTATTAGAGAGGTGGCTCAATTATGCATGAACATGACATGAATGGATAGGTTTCGTTCTTCCGATCATTTTGGTATTTTATTTGTAATTTTCGGAGCACCGATGAATAATTGACAAATTAATTAACTAAATGAATTTAATTCATTTACTCAAATTATGAATAACATCAAATAAAAGTTTGTGATCGTGATGTGATAATTGCATGGTTTGATAGCATTTGACATGTTGATCACTTTGATATTTAATTCATAATTTTTGGACAATTATTTAATAAGTTATGAAATTCTCAATTTTCGGTAACATTTAACCCATTTTAGGAATTCTTAAATAACCAAAATAATATAAATCCAAAAGAAGGTTACAAAGATTTCAAGTAGTAGAGATTGTTTTTCTGATCAACATGGTATTTTGTTTGTTGAAAATGGAGCAATACTCGAAAAGTTATCAATTATTTGAATTTAGCTAAAACCAGAAAACACTGTTCGGGCAGGCCTCCAAACCGGCCCAGACCGGGGCACAGGCCGGGGTAGTGCCAGAGAAGGCCGGCCCATGCCGGGCGTTAGGCCGGGCCCATGCCCGAAGGAACCGGCCTCGTGGCCGGCCCAGGCCGGGGGCACGGCCGGGCGTCCACGCGCGCGTGAGCGGCAAGGCACGGTGGCCGGCGACGGAAAACGGCAGCGCATCGCGGCGGAAGAAAGAAGAGGGGCACGGGAAGGAAGGGAGAAGACGCGGGCCTCACCAGCACTCCGTTGGGAGGGGTCGGCGACGGTGGGGAATTGACGGGGATGCCGGAATTCGGCCGGCGGAGCGATACCGAAGCGGGGATGAGGCGAGCACGCGGCCGTCGGTGGCGGGCCTCCCCGGCTCGATTCAGCCGGTGGGGAGGGAGAGGGGATCGCGGTGGACCTTTCCGTGGCCTTGGATCCGTGCGAGGGGGAGTCGGGACGACGGTGACGAGCTCGACACAGGGGCGGCGGCGGAGAAGCTCGGGAGAGGGGATTTGGTCGCCCGATCCGGAAATTGACGGGAGGAAAGGAGAGAGGAGGGTGCGTGGAGCAGGGGTGTCGGTCAGGCAGCCTCCTTATCGTCCGAGGCCCACGCCATGGTGCAGCACAAGTGAGGAGGTGGAGGCATGGGCATGGCGGCACTGTGGCGACAGTGAGGGAGATGATCTTCTTGCGAGAACCCCCCCGCCAGATTTAAAATATTTGCAACCAAGTCCAACAGGAACTTTGGCGATTTAAAAGAGGCCTTTATACAATTTTATAAATTCTGTAAAAATTTGTAGAGCCTCCCCATGACCTTTAGAAGCACCACAAAAAGTTTGGCTTCCAAATAAAAAGTTTTGCCCCATATTTGTTCATAGGGTTAAAAAGGGGCATTTTTGATACAAACCAAAATAGATTTATTTGGGGCATTTAAACATTTCAATAAATAGTGAAAATATTCATGGAGTCTCTCACAATTATATCGAAGCTCCCCATGATTTTAGTTTAAATTTATGGAAAGTTGAACTTGGCTTAAAAAATAGATTTGAATTAAGCCAATTTAAATTCTCATAATTTATTTATTTGATTGGCATTTATAAAAATCAATTCTTAGAACTTCCGGGACAATTTGGAAATTCAAGAATAAGTTGGTTTGGCCATTTTGGGCAAAGCATTCAGTTTTGGAAATTTGAGGAAGGGTTTTGCTTCCCTTGTTTTAAGGTGTTGCTTTGTTTCCAAGTGTTGCTTTATTTAAAATTAGCAATTTAAATAATTATGCCATGATGCAATACAAAGCAAAAAGTGAAAATTTGGCCCATATTTTAGGGTACCAAATCTGGGCTGTTACAATTCTACCCCCCTTACAAGAATCTCGCCCCGAGATTCTAGAGTAGAAGTTGTGATGAGTGAGAACATAGAAACTCCTAACTTTAACAATCTACTAGATTCTCACGATGATCTTCCTTGTTCCAGAGATTGGCTAATTAACTTGACATGCCAAAAGGCGGAAAGAACAGGAGATAACTTACGGTGACGGACAAGAGGAAGCTTGCCCAAAACCTAAGCCATTGAGGGAACAAGGAACGACTTGACCAAACAAAAGTCGAGCCGATGATAGGACAACCGATCACCAAGACTTCACTTCAAACCACCCGTTGGGTAGACCGTAGAGATTCGGCTCCGTGAGGAGAGAGGCATCTTCTGGACTCCACACTTCGGATACACAAGAGATTTCCATAAGATTGAGGATTGGCCCTAAGACGACTGGTGAAATGACCCAACTTCCGTGTGATTGGGCAAACCTTGATTTTCACCAAGGTGGGAAGGATATAGCATTGGATCCACAATTAGCTAGAGAGGTAAAACCTGATATTGAGCTATTGCCACGAGATAGATGGAGTAGGAGGATTTACTGATAGATATTTAGCAACTCCGTAGTGAGGTTCTCCTTGAGGTTCTAGGTATCACACTCCGGCTTCGGGATAACCTCCAATCGTTCATCAAGTGGAGATCGTACTTGGGGATAGAGAAAGGACCTTAGGGGAAAACTTCTAGAACCAGTTACACATGATTCTCATGGATAGCGGTGGATTTTGAAAGAGTTAGGAGATCCAGTCAAAAGACCTTTCGGTGAGGTGCGTGAACCACAACATTGCACTTGTCGGGGTTTCCGGATAGCAATAGGTCATACTCTTGATAAACACCTAGCGTCATTTCTGCTTGAGGTTCCGAGTTGGTTAGGCACGTGGGTAATTCAGACTGGACATGTCCGAGGAAGGAGTTTGCTAAAGTTAGCCGACAGATAGGATAACTAGATTCTCAGATAGAGGCTACATGGCCAAGCTCCAGAATTAACAAAACTGTAGCAAGAGGGTTGTTGATGCATAGCTCACCCATAAGGACGCTGGGGTCCTCCTTAGCTTCGTCAGCAGAGGCGTTGGGGCACTCCCAGCAGTAGTGACCCATCTGGCCACAGGTGTAGCAGGCGTGTCTCCCGGGGTTGACTACCCTCTGGCGCTTCTTCCTCGGGGCGTGGATGGCGTCCTGAGCGATTTTATCACGGGCATCCTTTAAGGCGTCTACTACGACTTCCATAGGACACTTCGCTGGAGGATGATCATTCCCTTCGCATAGGTAGCAAGTGGCACTAACGGTTGGGCAACCGCCAAGTGGATGCTCGTTGAAACAGTGCGGGCAACTGCCGTGGCATTGACTCGCCTGATGTCCACCCCTTCCGCACTGACTGCACCCCTTTCCTCGTGGTGCTCCTCTCCTACCGGGGTACCGAAGGGGGCACTCCCTGCACGGATGACCGGGTTCCTTACAGATGTAGCACCTGCGTTTGTCTATCACATTGGCGTCCGGCCCTCTAACTCCGGTGAGGTGCTCACTACTTTTCTTGGGCAGATTTTTAGTTGTATGGGATTTCTGCCGATCAACGGGTGTCCACTGGTCCCATGGAGTGGCTTCGTTTTGGTAGAGCGGAGGACGTTGTGCCATTCTGTAGATTTGACAAGGACGCAGTTAGTATCTAGCTCCGATGGATAGGGTAGATCATTAGAGTGCTTCCGGATGTAGATATTGAATTAACATCAGGGTTCAACAGAAAAGATCTTGGGTTAAAGATCAGCTTCATGTACTGGGACCCACAATAGCATAATGCCCACAAGGGTGACAACCCTCATGAAACATTACACTAGAGCCCTAGCACAATCCGGGACCCTCGGTTCAAGATCTTGGGCTAAGGCAAGAAATATCTTGACGAACCACTATACTTTCTTCCTTCATGTTTTAGATTTGGCAGACGAGTAGCTATAACTAGTAACTAGAGGTAGAAACCCAACCCCGTGATCCTAAAGATTTAGAACTTTGCCGATGATCAGAAGAACCGTTAAAAACCAAATTGAGATAAGATGGCACCGAGATCAGAGTGAATTGGATAAGGAGTAAAAAGAATCCTAGGAGGGTTTTCACAACTCATTTTTAGGTTAAAAATAATTTTCGCGAACTAGACTCGACATCGACCAATAGAAAGGGTTTCCTACAGGCAGTCCTGCTCTGATACCAACTTGTAACGCCCCGACCCCGGAATTATACAGAGAGCCTATGAATCCGACACAACCATCAAAGTATAAGACAAAGATCGAGACTTGTCCAACAGAACTGGCACAAAGCATGACTCTACGACACAAAACATATAGCAACTCATATAAAGAGAAGAATACAAATATTACACAACAAAAGGATCACAGATCCATCAAGTCATCAAGCGGAAGCGGGTAGTGTTGTCTAACAACAAGAAGCAAAATATATGGCCTAAGAGGCCTACAATAAACATCACCCAAGCCAGCTTGTTCCACGGTCCCAAGCTGCCACCTGGGAACCCCAGACCAGTAGTCGACGTCAACGAAGAACCCACCTAGTTGCTCGGTGTCGTCCTCCTCTGAAATACAAAATCATAGAGGCAGCAAAGAGAGACTGAGTACGATGTACTCGCAAGTTTAGTACGGCGATATAGGCCCAATGACTGACGGAGGCTCTAAAGCTGTATAATGTAGTTCTTTTGCATAAAGCTAACTTTCATAAACCGAAACTTAAAAGACACATGGCATTCGTCTACTCAGAATATTTTTATAAAGGGGTAAGAGAGTAACATTATCACCTTTCGGTTCGCGGCGAACCTACTCACAACCATCACCACTCACCTCACACAAAGGCACTCCCTCGACTCACCCTCGAGGAAATGAACCTTTATCACAATTTTATTAATGCAACCTCTAGCTGCCATATCAATTAGGTTAAAGTTATCTATGAGCTAATCCGCCTTTCCAAGAGTTTGTCCATAACTGTGGACACGGCTTTTCGAAAAGATTTACCCTGCAGGGGTGTACTAATTTACCCATTGGTACCGTCCGGCTCACCTGAGTGGCCCTCTTCCGGGGAAGGCCGGCAAGCGGGCGCGGTTAAACCTTTACCTCACGTGAGAATATCCAAGAGTCATCTGTGGCCACAGGACAGGTTCAGCGCTCTCAGCGCCCTGCCCCATCGCCACGTCCTAAACACAAATCCTCATCAACATCATCTTTCCACTCACACGCAAATGGAAAACCGAACTAGAGGACCCTTGGATACGCCCGCACAAGTTATTCGGTCAGTAAGGCGCCCATACACCCACCAATGGCAGCACGCTCGGTTCTTGGTTCTAGCTAAAAGCACTCTCAACCTAGGCGGCAAGAATGAGGCAAACCACCCTCCCCGAGGGCAACTCATCCAAGCCTTCTTAGCATTTTAATTAAGCAACCCACATATCCACCAAGTCCGCATCATTCCATCTTCAACAACAATTATGGAAATAAACAACGGACATAACTAAAATATTTAACTAAGCCTGGCTAAGCATAGCTAAGCATATGAATACAACAATTCTATCTTCATCTCGGCCAACACTTCAACCCTAGGGTTCATAGGTAGGGGTACACGTGATTGGCTCGGGAAGAACATGCATTCATAGGATATTCTAATATTTACCAAAAGAGACATTTGAACCGCATGCAATATTATGGTGGATAAAATAATTTGATAAAAGCATAGGATGCTAGATGCCAAGAAGGTTAGGTTGTCTCTTGCCTTGCTGCCCGGTCGTGAAGTACTGCTCGTCGGGGTAGTTAGAGAGACCCTCGACTCCGGAATCTATCGATGCCCAAAAGAGAAATACAAAGAACACATAAATCACACGGTCACAAGGTGCAATGCTCAATCACATGATGACATGTCAAGTTGATGCAAAGATATCATTATATAAATTAAAAGCAAAATTAAATGAGGAGCCAAATAATTAGTGCAATTATTTGGAAGCAACCCCATATTTATCTTAATGGCCACATTCCTTATCAAATATTAATTTATTAGAGAGGTGGCTCAATTATGCATGAACATGACATGAATGGATAGGTTTCGTTCTTCCGATCATTTTGGTATTTTATTTGTAATTTTCGGAGCACCGATGAATAATTGACAAATTAATTAACTAAATGAATTTAATTCATTTAATCAAATTATGAATAACATCAAATAAAAGTTTGTGATCATGATGTGATAAGTGCATGGTTTGATAGCATTTGACATGTTGATCACTTTGATATTTAATTCATAATTTTTGGACAATTATTTAATAATTTATGAAATTCTCAATTTTCGGTAACATTTAACCCATTTTAGGAATTCTTAAATAACCAAAATAATATAAATCCAAAAGAAGGTTACAAAGATTTCAAGTAGTAGAGATTGTTTTTCTGATCAACATGGTATTTTGTTTGTTGAAACTGGAGCAATACTCGAAAAGTTATCAATTATTTGAATTTAGCTAAAACCAGAAAACACTGTTCGGGCCGGCCTCCAAACCGGCCCAGACCGGGGCACAGGCCGGGGTAGTGCCAGAGAAGGCCGGCCTCAGAGCCGGCCCATGCCGGGCGTTAGGCCGGGCCCATGCCCGAAGGAACCGGCCTCGTGGCCGGCCCAGGCCGGGGGCACGGCCGGGCGTCCACGCGCGCGTGAGCGGCAAGGCACGGTGGCCGGCGACGGAAAACGGCAGCGCATCGCGGCGGAAGAAAGAAGAGGGGCACGGGAAGGAAGGGAGAAGACGCGGGCCTCACCAGCACTCCGTTGGGAGGGGTCGGCGACGGTGGGGAATTGACGGGGATGCCGGAATTCGGCCGGCGGAGCGATACCGAAGCGGGGATGAGGCGAGCACGCGGCCGTCGGTGGCGGGCCTCCCCGGCTCGATTCAGCCGGTGGGGAGGGAGAGGGGATCGCGGTGGACCTTTCCGTGGCCTTGGATCCGTGCGAGGGGGAGTCGGGACGACGGTGACGAGCTCGACACAGGGGCGGCGGCGGAGAAGCTCGGGAGAGGGGATTTGGTCGCCCGATCCGGAAATTGACGGGAGGAAAGGAGAGAGGAGGGTGCGTGGAGCAGGGGTGTCGGTCAGGCAGCCTCCTTATCGTCTGAGGCCCACGCCATGGTGCAGCACAAGTGAGGAGGTGGAGGCATGGGCATGGCGGCACTGTGGCGACAGTGAGGGAGATGATCTTCTTGCGAGAACCCCCCCGCCAGATTTAAAATATTTGCAACCAAGTCCAACAGGAACTTTGGCGATTTAAAAGAGGCCTTTATACAATTTTATAAATTCTGTAAAAATTTGTAGAGCCTCCCCATGACCTTTAGAAGCACCACAAAAAGTTTGGCTTCCAAATAAAAAGTTTTGCCCCATATTTGTTCATAGGGTTAAAAAGGGGCATTTTTGATACAAACCAAAATAGATTTATTTGGGGCATTTAAACATTTCAATAAATAGTGAAAATATTCATGGAGTCTCTCACAATTATATCGAAGCTCCCCATGATTTTAGTTTAAATTTATGGAAAGTTGAACTTGGCTTCAAAAATAGAATTGAATTAAGCCAATTTAAATTCTCATAATTTATTTATTTGATTGGCATTTATAAAAATCAATTCTTAGAACTTCCGGGACAATTTGGAAATTCAAGAATAAGTTGGTTTGGCCATTTTGGGCAAAGCATTCAGTTTTGGAAATTTGAGGAAGGGTTTTGCTTCCCTTGTTTTAAGGTGTTGCTTTGTTTCCAAGTGTTGCTTTATTTAAAATTAGCAATTTAAATAATTATGCCATGATGCAATACAAAGCAAAAAGTGAAAATTTGGCCCATATTTTAGGGTACCAAATCTGGGCTGTTACAAAGCCACTCGAGGAGGAGACCACCACCAAGCACCAGGAGCTGGCGGCTGCGGAGCAGAAGTTTGCTGCCGACTCCGAGATCACCCGGGCCAGCCTGAAGGAGCTCCGCGAGCTACTTGATGCTCACGAGGGACAGCTGGCGCCCCGCGAGGCGGAGCTGGTGCAGCGTGAGGAGGAGCTCTCGCTCCGAGAGAAAGAGCTGCTCAGGCGCGAGGAGCAGGTCCAGCTGCTCGAGAAGGACCAGGCCACCCGCGAGGGGCAGCTGGAGGAGCGTGAGGGTCGGGTGGCCACCGACGAGGCCAACCTCACGGCGGAGCGGAAGAGGCTCCAAGAAGATGCTGACTTCAAGGTTAAACTCATCCGCGAAGGCCTCTCCAAAGAGTATGACGAGAAGGTCGCGAAGCACGAGGACCGCCTCAAGACCAAGCGCAAGGAGCTCGAGAAGCGCATCAAGGAGCTCGAGCAGGAGGAGAAGCGGTTGACCTTGAGGTCTCTCGGGAGGCCCAGGCACGCGTTGAGGGAAATGCCTTCGCCTTGGAGAGGGACCTGGACGAGCTCCGGCAGCAGGTGGGGCCGGCCGCGGCTCGTGCGGAGCAGGCACGAGACCAGCGCCAGGTTGACCGGTTCATGACGCGCCAGCGCCAGAGCATTCTCCAGAGCTTGGTGAGCCGCGTGCGCGCGGTCGGGAAAGATCTGAGGATCGACGTCCCCTCCTTATCCTCAGCGACCGACGACGAAACCTCGTATTCGCACTTCTTCGAGCAGTTCCTCGGAAAGCTTGAAGGGGTCGCGAAGAGCTTTGACAAGCGTGTCGTGGAGGAGAGTCGCGACCTCCTTGTCATCGCCGTCACCAACGTCTTCAGCAACCTCGTGAGGCTCCAGCCCTCGCTTGATCTTGAGGACGTGATGGCGCCGCCGCGCGCCATCAGCGACAAGGCGCGGGAGACCGCCACGCAGGCCGCCATCGCGTTCGCCAAGAAATTTGACCAAGTGGTGATCGAAGGCGACGATGGGGATGCCCTGGAAGAGGCGGAAACCGCCATGGACCAGGCAGGCACCTCAGGAGGCGCGACGGCTTGAGCTCCTTGCCTGTAGCTGGGCGTACAGAGGGCACATTTATCTTAGCCATTTTGATTGTAAACTTTGTAAGAACTTGTCAAGTTATATTGGAGTGTGCTTGTGAATGTCCCTCGGGAAGCCTTTGTCTTTCCTCCTCATGTCTTTTTCGCCCTACGTCTTAGGACCCTCTCTTAGCGCTACACCACCGCCGCTTTGGTATGTGAGAGTCATGGCTCCACAAGGCCGGGGGGTGTGTGAGGCCTCAAGAAGTAAGAGCTCCTCGAAGCGCGATGCTTGGGGCTCCCCTTTGACGTGCAAGCAGCCCATGAGGCGTGGGAGAGAGAAAAGAGGCTCGAGGGGCAAAAAACCAGCAAGAGGAAATTTAACCAAGTGTTTGTACTTAGCTTAGCGAGGCATTCTGCCTTGGAGAGGGTGTTGGTTCCCTGGCGAGATGTTTTTGCCTTGGAGAGGGTGCTGGTTCCTTGGCGCTCACTTTGTACCTGTTTTCCTGCGTTTTGATAGATAGGCGTACCACAAGCGATACATAGCTAGATAACTTATGCGTGCTCGTAGGTTCCTTCATGTGTGTCTTGCGAGGAGAACAGGCACCAAGGTTTTGGTGATCCTTGGTGAGTTGACGTGCGCGGGAGCTGACCCATGAGTTCAGAGCTCCTTGGGAGTTGACATGCATGAGAGCTGATCCGCAAGTTCAGAGCTCGGATCCCTTGGGTTTTAGATGCTGCCGGGATGCTCCCGTGGCATGGCACCATGAGCCCCCGCTCGCGAGATACACATGAGGGATCATACGAGCGAGAGAGAAAAGCAAACAACGGTAGAGCTTGCCGAAGTAACAAAATATGCTGGCGCGATGCGCAAAGGTTCAGAATGACCTGAAATAGAGGTTCATTACACTGGCGTGGCCAGAGGTTTCTCCTTCTTTGATGATGAAGTCTTGCTTCTCTGGACATATCTGACGGTGTTCAGGCGAACATGTCAGAGCTTGTCCTAAGGAAGGCGACGAGCGCGCCTTCCTATTTGGGAGGCAGGTTGGCGCCGATGGTGATGCAAGCCCCCGAGCCGCTTGCCTCCAGAGACACTTGCTTTGTCGCGGCCTTCTCCTGGGAGAACAGCTGCTTCTTCTTCGCGGGGGGCCTCGGGAGGGGCAATACTCCTTGGAGCGTAGCTGCAGACTGTTCCCTTGTCACCAAAGAGGCAATACTCGTTGTCCCCTTTGCTTGGCTCCGCTTTGTTGACTGCTTTATACATGGAAATGGCAACTGCGGCGTCATCGTCATCACGCGTAGGCACGCGCGTCACTCTGCACATGGCGCAGAGCCCATGTGCGCTCTGCCGCGGGGGCAGAGACGGCTTCACGAGGAAGGCGCTTCGTGAGGCAAAAAGCCTCGCCGAGCCCTTCAGCTTGGTCCTTAGCAGAATTGCGGGCGGCGTCGGAGACGCCTTGTCGAGGAGCGATCCCTCGCCAAGGGAGAGAATCCTTGGCGAGGAGAAAAAACCCTTCGCGAGGGGAAAAATCCTCGCGAAGCTCGCCAGGCTTGGAGAGCCTGGTCCTTAGCGAAAATCATCCAAAGAATCTTGTGGGCCCTGGCAGGCCGGCCCGTGGTACCCTGGTTTCCACTGTGCCAACAACGAGCAACGCCAGAGGTGCAGCCAGAGAGAAAGCCAAGCTAGAGCAAATGAAGAAAGACGTGATGACTCCGTTGTATCGTGATTGCCGGCCCCAGGATACGCGTTTGCATGTAACGCTTGATGCTCTACAGATGAAGGAGGAAAACAGATGGACCGACGTCAGCTTCAGTAAGCACCTGAAATTCTGGTACGATCGTCTTCCCGAGGGGAACACATTGCCAAGCAGTATCGAGGAGGCCAAGAAAGTCGTGTGCCCTCTTGACCTACCGTACGAGAGATACCATGCCTGCATCAATGATTGCGCAATTTATCGGGGCGTGTACAAGGACAGAACCACATGTCCGGTGTGCGGCCAGGGACGGTACAAGAGTGGGAACAAGAATGTTCCTCGAAAAGTGGTATGGTACTTTCCTCTCACTCCTTGTCTGCAGCGGTATTTCATGGACCCTAAGGAAGCAAAGCTCATGCAATGGCACGCGAAAAGGGAGAAGCCCGAAGAAGATCCGGAGAAGGGCATGATCCTGACACACCCTTCAGACGCTTGCCAGTGGGAAGCATTGGACATGGCCTTCGAACATTTCGGGCGCGACGCAAGGAACGTCAGGCTGGGTATGAGCACCGATGGACTCAATCCGTTCGGCAACCAGAGTAGCACGCATAGCACCTGGCCCGTGTTTGTATGGCCTTACAACCTTCCCCCGTGGCTGTGCACGAAGCAAATGTACATACACATGAGTATTCTCATTCAGGGGCCGAAACAACCAGGTACCGACATACATCTGTATCTCGTGCTGTTGAAAGAGGAGTTAGCCAGGTTGTGGGAGACGCCAGTCCGTACGTGGGACGCCTAGACTGGAGATTATTTCGATATGAGAGCCGCGTTGCTCACGACGGTGCAGAACTATCCTGGTTGCTCATATGTATCGGCCTAGGTAGGCCATGGATTCCGCGCATGTGTCAGGTGCATGGATAAGACCCCGCATCTCCAGCTACCAAGGGATCCCGGGTCTTCGAAAACCGTGTTCCCAGGGGCCCGAAGGTGGCTTCGCATGGATCACCCGTGGAGGAAACACGGTGATTTGTTCAATGGTAAAGACGAGCTCAAAAGAGCCCCATGCCCGAGGAGCCGCGAAGAAATCGATGAGCTTCTGAAAAATTGGGAGGAGTGCCCTGCGCCGGGAAAGAAGCGACCGAGGGTAGACCCCCTGCTGGGTGTATGGAAAGCGAGGTTTGTTTTCCACGACTTGGAGTACTGGAAGGTACTCCACACGCCCCATAGCCTCGATGTAATGCACATTACCAAGAACGTTACCGAGAGTCTGCTTGGCACTCTTTGCAACATGTCTGATAAGACCAAGGATGGGACGAAAGCAAGATACGATCTGAAATGGCTTGGCATAAGGAAAAATCTTCAGGCACCCGATAGTGATGACGACGATGATTATGATCAGACGGAAGGGACTCAAGGTCGCCGCAAAAGGGTAAAGAAGAACGCGGTGGTGCTTCCCGCTGCCTACTTCACTATGAGTCCGGAGGAGCTCGAGAAGTTTTTTAGGTGCCTCCTACGAGTCAAATTTCCTCACAGTTACGCAGGAAAGATAAGCAGATATCTGGACGCAACGAAGAAGAGGTTCAGCGGGATGAAGTCTCATGACTGTCACGTGCTGATGACGCAGATACTCCCCGTTGCGATCCGAGGGCTAATGGAGAAGCATGTCCGTGATACGCTGTTTGGCCTTTGCAACTTTTTCGACGTCATCAACAGGAAGTCGATCGGCGTGAGGCAGCTCCACAGGCTACAGGAAGAAATCGTGGTGATACTATGCGAGCTCGAGATTTACTTCCCGCCCGCATTCTTCGATATCTGCGTGCATCTCCTTCTCCATGTCGTTGATGACATCAGGCAGCTCGGGCCGACATTCCTGCACTACATGATGCCGTTCGAAAGGCAGAACGGTGTCATGAAACGATACGTTCGCAACAGATCCCGTCCAGACGCAAGCATGGCCAAGGGCTTCCTAACCTACGAGTGCATCTCCTTCTGTCAGAATTATCTGAGCACCGAGAACCAGGATGTTGGTCTGCCAACCAGGACGCACCGCGAGGGCTGCCGCTCACTCCATGTCGGCATTCATGGTCGACAAAACGACTTCGACAGGGCTCACCGGGTCATGCTACAACACTTACAATTGATCGAACCTTGGGTGGAAGAGCACAAATCTTAATCGAGCAGAATTACATCGACCTGGGCCGACCGAGGAAGAAGGGAGACGTAACCAGAGAGCACAACTCCAGCTTCACGCGTTGGTTCAAGAAAAGGCAACTGGTTCAAGCAGAGATCATACCGCCAGCTACGGAAGATGAAAAACTCATATTCTCCTTATCACAGGGCCCTGGGCACAATGTAAAGACCTATCAGACGTACGACATCAGCGGTTATAGATTCTGCACCGAGGAAAAGGACAGGAATAGCGAATATCAAAACTCAGGAGTAACTATGCTATCCTACGGCAATGACGAGGCTACTATGAAGGAAAGATTCTTCGGAAGGATCGAGGAGATATGGGAGCTCAACTACTGTGGACAGTTGGTGCCAATGTTCCATGTGAGATGGGCCAAGGACGTCGTCAAAGAAGACCGGTATTTCACCACCATGGTAATACCCGATGCCAAATCGAAGAACGCCTCCGCGAAAAATGAGCCATGGGTACTCGCTAGCCAAGTCGAGCAATGCTTCTTCATTACCGACCCATCAAAGCCTAGCCGTGTTGTCGTGAGGAGGGGTAAGAGGAGCATCATCGGAATGGAAGGAGACGCCAATGAGGAAGACTTGGACAAGAACGGCGATCCGAAGATCGAGGAGGAATTCGACAAGTACTTCGACATGTCTACTACTAGCAAAGAAGAAAGAAGGAAGACCTCCCTACCTACTAAAGGTTGTCCGTTCACGCGAAGAAATCTCAAGGTGCCCGGCCTAAAGTATTCAACCGCGAAGAAGGGAAAGAAGAGAAGCTAGCTCGGAACCGGCCGCCGGGACGAAGAAGACTTTTTTTTGTGTATTAATTTGTGAGGCAAGCAAATATATTGTGTGTATGTGTGAGACAAATATATATATTGTGTGAGACAAGTATTCTACCTACTAAAGATTAAAAAAACACAATATATATTTGTGTGAGACAAGCATATTTATTCTTTCAATAAAATTTAAGAAAGAAAAAATGTGAGGCAGCCAGGATTCGAACCCTGCTGCCCCCTTTAAGTTTTAGCTAATTAACCGCTGTGGTATGCCTCTGGTTCTGTCATAAAGCAGCCAACAGTCTATTTAGCATATCTGGACAGGTAATTCTGTGGCGCATCCCTCCGACAGATGCGCCACAGAATTGAAGAATTCTGTGGCGCATCCCTCCGACAGATGCACCACAGAATTTGTGGACTTAGGCTAATTAAAATTAGCGCCCGGCCGTTTCTTTCTCCTCTCCTCCCTCTCTCACTCCCGATCGACTCCTACTCGCGCGCCACTGCCGCCGCCAGCCGTCAGCCGCAAACCGTCGCCGCCGGTCGTCGATCTCCTACTCGCCACCGCCGCCACTGTCCCCTTGCGCTCTCTCTCCACCACCGCCACCGGAGGAGCACTGCCACGTCCACCGGAGGAGCCGCCCGTGGAGAGCCGCCATGGAGGATTCGCCCGTGAAGGATTCGCCCGTGGAGGAGTCACAAGAGGACGAGCACCAGGAGCCCGTTGATCTCCTCCAACTCGCCGCCGCCAGCCGTCTCCTCTCGCCTGCGCCCTCCTCCCTCCTCCCTCCCTGTTCTTCCTGGTGTTCGAGGTAAGCTGTTCTTCCTGCTTAGCCGTCTCCTCTCACCCTGCGCCCTCCTCCCTCCTCCCTCCCTGCCATCTTCCTCCTCCTCCCTCCTCTCCATGGAACATGCACTCTAGGCGCTTGTGGAAATGCCCAAACCGGCTGTACTTGTTCATTCAATTGTAGCTCAGCTCAGCAACTTTGCTAGGGTTCATGAATGGAATGGAGATTTGCTAAGTGTTAAATGGTCACTGTTCCTTCAATTGCTTGGTTAGTTACATTGCTAGGTTAGTTCATGATGCTAGGTTAGTTAAATATGGTCACTGTTTATACATGCCTACAAAAATGCCTTCAATTAAGGTTCTAGATGTATTCAAAAAATATTTTTGAGCTTTATTATGAAGTAATAACATAGTACAAGAGATCCATGAAGGTACATTTTAAATAGGATCAAGATTTGATAATTTTGTAAGCCTCCAAAGTTGGTACTTTTTAACTATTTTGAAGATGCATTTTTAGTTGCTGCTAGGTGCTTTTGCTGCTAGCTGCTTTTGTGAAATGTGTGTGCTAGATGCTAAATCATGGTTTGCTAAATCATTAATTTTTCTAGCGCTTTTTCTTTTCGAACCGAGATTACCCATTCCGTTATATGAGGGTATACTAGTTACTGTCACCATGAATAAGTTTTCTAGCGCTTTTTCTTTTTTCTTCTTCGAATGCCGATGATTAAAATGAAGTGACACCGCGTGATCCGTGGTGGAGCTAGTGAGCCTTGTGATATGCATGAATACACATCTTGTGCATCCTAATTGGCTCACTAGCACCATCACGGGAATATGTGTCCGACCTAACAATGAGGCACACATCCATATCATTTCTGTTTGCTTTAGTCTTTTTCTTCAAATGCCGATGATTAAAATGAAGTGACACCATGTGATCCCGGGGATGGCACTAGTGAGCCTTGTATATGCACGAATACACATCGTGCATCCTACTTGGCTCACTCGCACCATCCCTGGAACTTTTGTGTGTCCAATCTAAGTATGAGGCACACATCCAAATTACTTATAGTATTTTGTAGGCCTCCAAAGTTGGTACTTTTTAACTATTTTGAAGATGCATTTTAGTGCTGCTAGGTGCTTGCTGCTAGCTGCTTTTGTGAAATGTGTGTGCTAGATGCTAAATCATGGTTTGGTTAATTTATTGCAGCACCACAAGGAGCACCTCCACCACGCCGATCTCGGACCCGAGCCTCCCTTCCCTACCTGAGGTAGTTCCTCTCTCCCTCGATGTGGATGCGGATGTGGTGATGTATGTGTTGAAGTGATGCTGTTGCCGGCCAGCGATGCCGGCCGGAAATCTATTGATGTTGATGTGATGGATGCTGTTGCCGGCCTAGCGATGCCGGCCATTATTTGTGAAATGCTTGTGCAGGTACCCCGAGAGGCCCTTGAGATTGCCGGAACGTCGATTAACTTCCGTTCCAGCAAATTCGGGTACTCCATATGTCCCTTTTTTAGCAAAGGTCATGCCGAAATTTTTCGTGAATTTTGGCATGACTTTGCTAAAAATATGACATATGGGGTATTGCGACTAATGCATGGGGCGGGGTATCTTAGTACTTAGTTAAGTGATTTTTCCCTGATATTTGGTGTACTAACTTCGATTTTTTTCTTATAGGTGTGAACATGGCTGACAATAACGAGGCCGGGGGTTCTCGAACAGGAGGCGAGGAACCGATAGAGGAAAATAGTATGATTCAGACGGTCATCGCACAGGCAGTGACAAAGACGTTGACGTCGCTCTTTCCTACCGTCTGTGAGGGTGTCAGGGTATGGATTGAGGGAGGGAAAAAGGGCCTCCCCCAATGATCAGCTTCGGCTCCAACAAGTACTCAATCAATGTGGCTACAGAAGATGCACCCCCAGCATCCCTAGAGGTAAAGAAGAAGAAGCACAGGAAGAGAAGTAAGCCAGCTCCTAAGACGACTATCCGGGGGTATGAAGACATGGTATCACCCCGTGCGGATGGCGTGACCCGAGTTCATGAAGCTAGTCAACCGATCCTGTCTCGGGAGCTGCTCCACCTTGCAGACGGATGCATGCTCTCTTTGCAAAATGCTATCTTGACGCTAGAGGGCAACCTTCTTAAAGAAGAGGATCCAAATTACCCGGTGTTCACTGTCAAGGTGCCAAAGTACTTGGCTGACTTCGTCCATGAAGCCCCCGCGGATCTGTTCTTCATATCATACGAGGACGTCTTCAAGCTGTTTCACTATAGACGGTTGGACTATAACTTGGTCCGCCTATACGCGCTCAACCAGGCGATGAGTATCAGGAGAGATAATACCCCGTACGTCAAGGTAGTGGATCCCTACTACATGCGTGACATCCAGCTGGTGGAAGGATCAACGACACGGGCCATGGCCACGGAGTTCCTCCAGAGAATCATGCTGAACAACCAGGATAATAGCAGCCTTCTTCTTCCTTTCTTTTCCGAGTAAGTACACATCCGGTCGCCGATGTCGTATGTTATGCTTTCTTATAGATTTCTTCCATTGTTGATCCTTTCCAACATTCCGTGTCAATTGTGTTGAGCAGTGACATGTACTGCGTACTCATCGTCCTAAGCCCGAGGTGGTCCGTTGCCACTTATATCGACTCGGGGAGTCTTAAAGACTACACCAGAAAAAAGGGTGTTCTCGATGAGGCTCTCGAGGGATATGCCCAAAAGGGAGGCCACTTCCACGTAGAAAAGAATGGGGAACGTTTCACGAAGGAGAAGAAACACATTTTCTGCCATGGAACCGGGTTCCATTGCATCAAGCATGCGTATGGCAGCATGAAGGATGCCTTCTACGTCCTCCATCACATTAAAGTGTTTGTCCGGGATGCAGAGAAAACGAGGTGGCCATCTAGTCTCCAATAATGGACCAAACTTAGAGGGGAAATCACCGACGCTGATCTTAGAGAAGAATTCCATCGCATCCGGATGCAGCTATCGCAAATCATCGTGGAAGATGTCATGACAGAAGGGGGGTCCTTACACAACCCCAGAGGTAATTTGTCCATCTCCAGCCAAATATATATCCCAATCCACTCGATATATTATTAACCAAATATATATCCCAATCCATCTACAGGGATGTCTAAGTGGGAGATCGAAGACCGCCTAGACAAGCAAAATGACATGAGGACGTGGCTGACGAAAGACTGCTTTAAACTGTTCCCGGAGCCGATAAAAAAGAAGGCTCAATCCTGCAGCTACCAGTGGAGCTAGACGTGTTCTCCATTAGTGACCCAGCAAATTAGTCATAGTACAAATAAAGTGACCCAGCAAAGACCCCAGCAGCGACTCAAGAAGAAGAGACTCCAGCGGCTCCTCCAGCAGAGACCGTCGACGAGTGGGCTGAGGCTGCTTCAGCGTCGGGCGCAGGAACCGCCGTGATAAGTGGGCCCTAGTGATTGCTTAGACATTAAGGGATCACTAGGCCCCACTTATCATTGGTGGTTCCTACGTCCGACGCTGCAGCAGCCTCAGCCCACTTGTGGACGGTCTCTGTCGGAGGAGCCACTGGAGTCTCTTCTTTTTGAGTCGCTGCTGGGGTCTCTTGCTGGGTCACTTTATTTGTACTATGACTTATGTGACATGAGATGAACTTTTGTACCCCTAAATTCAGCACTTGTAATCAATGTGTGAAATGATGAACTTATGTATCATGACTTGTGTAAAAATCGTGTATCTTGGGCTCTAATAATTGTATTTCCTATAATATATACCTGTATTTCCTGTTTTTTATAATATACATGAATTTCCTATAATATGATATACCTGTATTTTCTGTAATATACCTGTATTTGTACAGGAGGCAGCAGAAAATCGAAAATAAATTTAAATAATTTTGTGGCGCATCTTTTAAGCTTTCTGTGGCGCATGGACTTCTCTGGCGCATAGGCAACAGATGCGCCACAGAAATATTTCTGTGGCGCACCACAGCTGGTGCGCCATAGAATCTTTGTATTTCTGTGGCGCACCGAGGGGGTGCGCCACAGAAATATATTTTAGTGGCGAGGTTTCTGTGGCGCATCCCACCATTTCCAGGATGCGCCACAGAAACCCTATACTGGTGCGCCACTAATGGCCTTCTCCCTAGTAGTGGGGTGAGAAGTGCTGTCTTCTCCTCGTCCTCCTTCGCCATCTTGATCTGGTGATAGCCTGAGAAGGCATCCAGAAAACAGAGGAGTGCGCAGCCGGCAGTGGAGTCCACGATCTGGTCGATCCTCGAGAGGGGATAGGGGTCCTCGGGGCAGGCTTTGTTGAGGTCGGTGAAGTCGATGCATAGGCGGCTTCCTCCGGTGTGCTTGGGGACGACCACACCACTAGCGAGTCAAGTGGGATGGACAAATTCCTTGATGATGCTGGCTTTCTTTAACTTTTCTACTTCTTGGACGATGAAATCTTGCTTCTCTGGCGCCTGGCGCCGCGCCTTCTGCTTCACGGGGCGTGCGTTTGGACACACGGCTAAGTGGTGCTCGATCACCTCCCTCAGTACTCCGGACATATCTGACGGTGTCCATGCGAACATGTCAGAGTTTGCCCTGAGGAAGGCGATGAGCGCGCTTTCCTATTTGGGAGGCCGGTTGGCGCCGATGGTGACGCTAGCCCCCGAGCCATTTGCCTCAAGAGGCACTTGCTTCGTCGCGGCCTTCTCCTGAGAGAACAGCTGCTTCTTCTTCACGGGGGGCCTCGGGAGGGGTTCCTCATCCTCGTCAGCGGGTGACGCCACCGCGGCAGCCTTGTAGGCTGCTTGCGCAGCGTACAGGGCGTCTGAGACCATGCCGCGGATGACGATGGTGCCACCCGAGCCAGGGAGCTTGACGAGGTTGTAGGCGTGGTGGGTCACCGCCATGAACTTGGCGAGGGCGGGGTAACCGAGGATGGCGTTGTAGGGCAGGCCTATGTGCGCGACGTCGAAGTCGATCAGCTCGGTGCGGTAGTTGGCTTGCGTGTCGAAAGTGACCGCGAGCCTCACCTGCCCCAAAGGGGTGGTGAGGCCCTCTGTCACCCCCGAGAAGGGCCTGGTGGGCATGAGCCGCTCATAGGGCACCTGCAGCTTCTCGAAAGTCTCAACAGAGATGACGTTGAGGCCGGCACCCCCATCGATGAGCATCTTAGAGACTGCAATGTTGTTGATAGTGGGGGTGTAGACCAGCGGGATGGTGCCAACGGTCGAAGTGGACTTGGGGTGGTCGCTGGAGTCGAAAGTGATGGGGTATTGGGACCACTTGAGGGGCCTGGAGGCCTCCACCCCTGGAAGTGGCGGTTGGAGCTGGGGGCCTGAGCCCCGCCGAGGATGCAAGCGGCCCCGCGAAGCACCTGGTAGCCCTCAGGAGTCTCGGCAGGGAGGTTGTCGTTCGCGGGCTGGACGGCGTTGGCTTGAGGGTTCTGCTAGTACTTTTCGTCGTAGTTGTTATTGTTCCAGCGTCGCCCCCCACGGCCGCCGCGGCCGCCGCGACCTCGCTGCCGCTCGTTAGCCTCGCGAGCCTTGCGAAGCCTCTTGAGGTCGCAGCAGTCCTCGGTGGCATGGGAATGCCTATTGTGGTAGATGCAGAAAGGGCGATCATCTTTCTTCTCGGGATCCGCGGCTGGAGCGGCAGTGTGAGGCTGCTTGGCGTCAGGTTCAGCTGCGAGGACCGTAGTGTTCTTGCGCTTCTTGGTTGTTTTCTTCTTCTTCTTGGATCCCTCGGCAGGGTCCCCTGGCTCGTTCTTGACGAACAAGCGGCCCTCCTCAGCCTTGGCGCACTTGTCCGGCAAGTCGAAGAGCTTGATGACGGTGGTGATGTTGTCGTGGATGCCAAGCTTCTCGAGCATCCACACATCCATGACCCCAGCCTGGAAGGCCGAAATGACCTGTGCATCGGTGGCATTGGGAATCTTGTTGCGCACCTGGCTGAAGCGCTAGATGTACTTGCGGAGGGTCTCGCCAGGCTTCTGGCATACGCCGCGGAGGTCGTTGTACGTGAGGCCGCGCTCGTACATGCCATTGAAGTTGGCGACGAAGCACCGGCAGAGGTCCTCCCAGGTGTTGATGGACTCGGCGGGGAGGTTCGTGAGCCACGAGGACGCGGAGTCCTTGAGGGCCATGGGGAACCAGTTCGCCATGACTTTGTCGTCGCCCCCTGCGGCCTGGATGGCCAAAGTGTAGAGCTGCAGGAACTCTAGGGGGTTGTTCTTGCCGTCATAGCGCGGAGGAAGATCCGGCCTGAACTTGACCGGCCAGACGACGCGACGGAGGCTGCGAGTGAACGCGGCCGTCGTGCCATAGGTGACCGGGCCGTTGGCGAGGGTGGCGCGGAGGTGGCACCCGACGGTGGCGACGTCCTGGACGGTGCGGTTGTGGCGATCCTGCTGGCGCTCGATGCTCACGCGTGCGTCCTCCGGGGCTCGCTGCACGATTTGGCAGTCATGCGGCGACGATGCGTGCGACGCAGCGCGGTTGTCGTGAGGAGGAGCCCCGGCTGGAGCAGGTTGCGGTGGAACTGGTGGAGCTGGAGCGGGCGCGAGATGATGAAGAGGTGCATGTGGCGCGCCGTGCGCCACGTCCCCGGCGCGCGCAGAGGGAACCAGCGAACGAGACAGTGCAGGAGCGGCGACGCGAGCGGCGCCGACGAGCTCGGAGAGGCGGTTGAGCCAGGCTTCTTGATCCTCCGGCGTGGGACGGTACTGCAGCAGCTCCTGCGCCATGAGAAGCGCACTTGCCGGGCTGGGCGCAGGGCGGCCCAGCGAGGAGGTAGCACGGTCCCGCGACGGGTGCAGGGAGGAAGCCTCCTCTTCGCCGAGGTCGTCGTCGGCATGGTCTTCATTGTCGTCCTCTAGGTGCTCGACGCGGGGCTCGGGGTCGACGTGGCGCTCCGGAGCAGCACTCCCGCGCGAGCGGCCGTGCAGGTTGCCAGCAGGAGCGGTGGCAGCGCTGGCCATCCGGCGAGCGAGACGTTCGGTGCGAGAGCCGACCATGGCGGTGTCGAGGTTGAAGATGCGCCTCAGCCCCCGACCTGGCGCGCCAAATGTCGGAGAACTGTCCCAGGAACTGGGTGTGTCTCACTGAGTAAGGAATCGAGTAGGGGGCTGAACACGGAATCAAACAACCCTCAACGTGCCTCGGCGACGGAGCTTGTTGGGGTTATGCCGAACAGGGGTCCTCACAGAGAAGAGTAAAAGCCAGCAGACCAGGGTGGCCCAAAGTGGTGGTAAGCCGAATCCGGCTTACCGGGCGGCCCAGTATGCTGAAGCACGGGAGGCCCATCCGGCTAAGGGAAGACTCTAGAAGCCGGCCCGCATTGCAGAAGACTTAGCCCACAAGGCAAGCCCCAGGACGGGTTAGAGTAGGACTCAATTCTTAGTCGGTTAGGTTTCCTCCTGTAAGCCCAGGGTCTGGACGCCTTTATAAGCCGGCCCCTGGGACGCCTTAGGACACGTACAATCTCAACCTCAATCCACTGTAACTCGGCGATATTGCCTTATAGTGAATTATAGCAGCACGTAGGATCTCGCCACCGACGTGAGATCCGAAGCTGGGTAAACTCGCCTCTATGTCGCCGGATCACCCCACGTCTCCAAAACCCCTCTCTCTACCTAGCTCGATGGCATCCTTGCCGCGGCTAGAATCAACAATACCACGACAGTTGGCGCCCACCGTGGGGCTGGAGACCTCTGGGGTTTCGATCTGTCCAGGAGCTGCAGGCGGAGTCGGCGACACCATCGTGGTCGGCATGGTGAGCTACTTCGACGAATCGGGAGCCGGCCACGTCTTCAACGATGGCCTCTGGACGCCGGCAAAGGAGGATCCCGTCGGCTGGTCCACGGTCTCCATCGGCGGTTTCGACATCTTCGTCGGCTTCACCGCCCAGGCTTTGGACGATCTCGGGTTCACATCGAGTTTGCCCACCACCCACCCCTACAACTTTGAAGACGGATCGGACCTAGACTCTGAGGAGCTAGCTGATCTGGATCTGGCGTTTGATGCTGACGATGAGGACTCCGAAGATGACGCAACCTCAGGGGCGGCACCGGGTTTCCACTTCATCGGCATGGCTGGAGAATCCGGCTCAAACGAGTCGACGACACCACCTGAGTCAATCCTTCCTGCTTTGCAGATGGAGGCAGATTCAGAAGCCGGATCAGTGGACACCGCTCCTATGGAGCAAGACCCTGAGTCTGAAGGAGAATCCGACGATTTCAGTCGGAAGGTTGCGTCCTGCTTGGGACGCCCTGTCGAGGTCTTGATGGGAAACATCTCGGATCCTAATGCCGACCCCAACACCTCGAAAACCGCCAATGGCGAAGAAAAAACTCCGCAAGCCGGAAATCTCAAGGTGGATTTCGTACCACCACTAGCTCCATCAAAGGGGACAGACAGAAGGCCGGCCGGAGGAGACGACATTGACGCTAAGACCGGCGACGCGGCGCAGAGGGAGCACGAAAGAAAGATGGCAAGCTGCAAGCAACTGTTGACGCCACTCCCTCCAAACGCATCGCTGGACGACATTAAGAAGCGCTGCACCCTACTTGAGGAGCAAGCCGCCCAGATAGTAGAGCGTGAAGTTGAGCTCACAAACAAGGAAATGGAGTTCATCCGAAAGCAGGGGGAAAAGGGGGCTGACGATGTTTTCCGTCCGGCTCGTGATAAGAACCTGCATAAGAGGTTGGATTTCCGTAGTAAGTGGGAAGCCGATCATGTAGATTCAGTCTGGAGGAAGTACCACCACCGACGTGACCCGGTGACAAATCTGTGTTACTTCAATACCCCAGCCAAAAATATGGAGGCTGCCCAGGAGGTCATGTTCGACAAATCTCTGGATCGTGACGCTCGGCTTAAATATTCGGCTTATCTACGGGAGGTTGCACAGCAGCAGCAGAATGATTCGCAAGTCAAAACAGGGTGGCTCGTTGATGATTCTTGCCTTTGCAAGTCAACCGCTAACAAGCCAATGGCTGCTGCCCCGGCCGACCCAGATGACGACCCGGCCGGCTCAAGCAGTCACAACAAAGGCAGCAAGGACCCGAAGGACAAGCAGCCCAGAGGCGCGGAATCCCGGACAGGTTCTTCACGCCATCGTGAAGCTGGTCAGGAAAGGCATCGGAGCCGAGAGCGAAAGGAGGATCCTCGCAAGGAAAAGGCGGTTCCACCCCGTCAGGAGCGACGACGTGAAGGGGAAAATCAACCCCGAAGGGAGGGAAACAGAGGTCATATGCCACCTCCACCGCCGCCTCCACCGCGCAAAGAGGGAGATAACACTTCCAAATACATACCCCCCCCCCCCCCCCCCACGATGACAAAGGACTCCAAGCCCTCCGCTTAATGCAAGCCGGGCGAGCCAAAGCCGTCACAGGGAAGAACCAAGACAAGAAAAGTCGGTTGCTAAACCGCCACCAGCCAATGATGTTCGAAGCCTAATCGAGGAGAGGAAGTCGGCCAGAGATGCCCAGTACCTCGGCCCCAAGTGTTTTGGCAGAACAATCAGAGAGCAAATTCTACCTCCCACTTTGTCGAACGTAACAAGGATGGTTGAGAAGTACAGCAGTACGGCTAATCCTGAGACCTGGCTCTTAGATTAAGTCAGTGCCTGCGACATATATCAAGGCAGCACCGACTCGGCAGTGCGATTTTTGCCCCTGATGTTAACCAGGACGGCATGCATGTGGATTGAAGGTCTGCCCGAAAGGACAGTTCATACCTAGAGTGACATGAAGCGTGTTTTTATCCAGCACTTCCAGGGCACATATAAGCGCCCAAAGTCGATTTTCGACTTACAGCGGTGCGTGCAGCAAATGAACGAGTCTAGCCGTGAGTTCGTCTCACGATGGAGCGAAATCAAGAACGCTTGTGAAGGCGTCTCAGAAACTCAGGCGATCCACGCTTTCAAACAATCTATGAGGAAGGGGACGACTTTCCGCTTCATGATCTACAGCGACGAGTCGGAAACTTTAGGGGGCTTACTGTTGGGAATATGCCCCAGAGGCAATAATAAAATGGTTTATTAAGCATATTCACGTTTATGATAATAGTTTATTATCCATGCTATAATTGTATTAAATGGAAACATAATACATGTGTGGAATATAAACACCCGGAGTCCCTAGTGAGCCTCTACAGGACTAGTTCGTTGATCAAGAGATAGTTAGAGTTTCCTAACTATGGACTTGTTATAGTCACTTGATAACGGAGTCATATCATTAGGAGTAATGGTGTGATGGACATGACCCAAATAAGAGTTGCAATTAATCGTGTCACAAAAGTTTTGTTGTCAACACTTTTAATATGCCAAATATAGTTTCCTTAGACCATGAGATTATATCACTCCCGTTCACCGGAGGAATACTTTGTGGACATCAAACGTCACTTCGTAATTGGGTGATTATAAAGGTGGCTTTCAGGTATCTCCGATGGTGGGTTGTTGGGTGATATGAATCGAGAGTGGAATTTGTCCCTCCATGTGACGGAGAAGATATCTCCAGGCCTTCTCGGTAATATAGCATCAAAAGTCTGCAGACATGTGATTAAGTTGTAATCACCGGGATCCTATATTATGGACGAGTAAAGAGAACTTGCCGGTAACGAGATTAAACTAGACAAGGGGATGTCAACGATTATATCTCGGGCAAGTAAAATATCGTGAGACAAAGGGAATCGTATATGAGATTAATTGAATCTCCGACATTGTGGTTCAATCGAGAAAAGGTTTTCGTTGAGTGTATAGGGATTAATATGGGCATCCCGGTCCCGCTATTAATTATTGATATGATCATGTCTATGCATTCTCGAACCCGTAGGGTCACACACTTAACGTTCCGATGAAATTAGGTTTTGCGATGAATTAAATGATGAAGTGAATGAATGGTGATTCGGAGTCTCGGATGGGATCCCGGACGTCACGAGGAGTTCCGGAGGAGTCCGGAGAATAAGATTCATATATGGAAAGTGGTTTCCGGAGGTTTCGGAAAAGTTCCGGAAATTATTTATAGGGTACCGGAAGGTTCCGGAATGTTCTAGAAGGGTCTAGAAGTGGGACCGCATATTTTTTATGGGGCCCACATGGTGCAAAGGGGTGCAGCCAGCACCTAGGGGGGGCGCACCACCTAAGCCCATATGGGTGGTGCGGCACAAGGAGGGGGAGTCCCACTCCTAGTTGGACTAGGAGTTGGGCCCTCCACCCTTTAGGAAAGGGGCCCAAAGGAGGAGTCCTAGTTGGACTCCAACTTGGGGGGCAAGACAAGAGGGGGGGGCCGGCCGGCCCTGCCCTTGCCCTAGCCGCCACCTATATAAGGAGGGGAAGGGGGGAGGCGCAACACACCCCTGGAGGCAGCCGCACCCCCTCTCCACCTCAAACCCTAGCCGCACCCCTCCTCTCCCGGAGGGCTGCCGCCATCTCACCTCCACACCTAGCTGCACCCCCCTTGCCCTAGGGGCTGCGCCACCTTGCTCCTCTCCCTCTCCTCTTGCTTGGCTTGGCGAAGCCCTGCTCGCGGAGATCGTCATCATCACCGGCACTACCGTCGTGCTGCTGAGATCATCAAGGCCACGTCTTCTCGCTTGCGGGATCAAGGAGTCGACGTCTTCATCGAGCTGTACGTGTGGACGCCGCGGAGGTGCTGCCCGTTGCTGCACTTCACCAGATTGGATCTCGAGGATAATACATCTCCTCGCGACTAGACGAGTCTAGTTGCGGGGATCGACTAACCAACCCTGCACCGACAAAACACGTTTGTTGATCTTCGAGGGTAAGAGATTGGATCTCATCTTCGCTATCTTCATCTCATAGATCTAGATCCTTGGGGTTTATTCAGCTTTGCCGCGTAGAAAATTTTTGTTTTCCATGCTGCGACCCCATCAGTGGTATCAGAGCCTAGATCTATTCGTAGGTGTTGATGCGATTAGAACACAAGGAGTTGTGGGCGTTGATATTTTATGTTGCTACCTTCTCGCGTGCACTTTGCATCTTTGCGGTATTGTGAGATTGAAGCGGCCCGTACTAACCTTACTCGTCCACGCACGAGAGACCGGTTCCACGACTGACATGCAACTTGTTTTGCATAAGTGGCTGGCGGGTGTCTGTTTCTCTTGCTTTAGTGAGGATGCAATTTTCAATGGAAGGCCTTTCAAAAGGATGAGTAAATAAGCAACTATCATATCACCGTTGTGGTTTTGCGTAGATTAGAACGGTTCTATCTCGTTGACCCAAGCCACGTAAAATTTGCATAAACAAAGTAGAGGCGTCTAACTTGTTTTTGCAGAGGGGGTCAAGTGATGTGATATGGCCAATGTGATTTGTGATAATGTATGCAATGATCATGTTTGTAATATTTCGCGACTTGCATGTCGACGAGTACGGCAACCGGCAGGAGCCATATGGTTGTCTATTATTTTATATGACCTGCGTGTCAATGAAATCACCATGTAATTGCTTTGCTTTATTGCTAAGAGTAGCATTAGTTGTAGTTGCAATAGTTGGTGGACAACCATGGTGATGGCGCCAAGATGATGGAGATCATGCCGGAGATGGAGATCTTGCCGGTGCTTTGAAGATGGAGATCTAAGAGCATATGAAGAAAGGCCATATCATATCACAATTATGAATTGCATGTGATGTTAATCCCTTTTATGCACCTTATTGTTATGCTTAGATGTGATCGCGACGGTAGCATGATAAGGTGATCTCTCATGTTAATATCAAGATAATTAAGTGTTCTCCCCTAGTATGCGCCGTTGCGAAAGTTCGTCGTTTCGAAGCATCACGTGATGATCGGGTGTGATAGATTCAACGTTCACATACAACGGGTGCAAGCCAGTTTGCACATGCGGAAATACTACGGTTGTCTTGACGAGCCTAGCATGTACAGACATGGCCTCGGGAACACGGAACCGAAAGGTTAAACACGAGTCATATGAATGATATGATCAACACTGAGTTGTTCACCATTGAAGCTACATCATCTCACGTGATGATCGGTGGTGGTGTAGTGGATTTGGATCGTGTGTCACTAATCAACCGGAGAGATGTTGAGTTTAGTGGGAGTTCATTAATTTGATTAAATTGAACTAAAATTATCATAAACAAGTGTCCTAAAGATGTCTTTGCAAAATCCTTGTAGATCATGGCCGACTACAGTAGTATGTTTCTTGCTGAGGAGCTGCGTCTAGATGGGTCAAACTTCATCGAGTGGTACGAACGTCTTAGAGAAGTCCTATCAACCAATGATCAGCTCTACGTGTTACATGAACCCTTAGAAGAAAAACCCGATGCTTCTGCGAGTTACAACAAGCGTATGGATTGGCTCAGTCGGAGTAAGACTCACATTCAAGTCAATTGGTTGATGAGTGTCTTCATGAATTCAGACCTGTCCAAACAATTCAAGAACTTGAGTGCCATTGAGACTGTCACTAAGCTAAAGGAAATGTTCATAGCACAAGTGAGAATTGCAAGGTTTGAAGGTCTGGGTGTGTTTCTTTCAACTAAGATGGAAGAAAATGATCGCTTAGAGGATCATCTGAAGAAAATGTATAGGATATATTACACTCTTATGGATGCTTGGGATGTGGAGATGAGTGACGAATTCGCGATAGATGGGTTGTTGCATTCGCTTCATCCCAAATTCAAGAATTGTGTCAGAGACTATGTCAAGGAAAGGGATTCGATCACTTATCCGGAACTGATGTCTCGACTTCGTCAGATCGAAAGGAATCCCGTAGCAGGCGGAGGAGCCAACACAGAAGTTATATTTTGATATACTAGTTATAAATATTTAAAGGTCCCATTTACACTTATGGTGAGCTAAGTATTTGATACTTGTGCTGTTTTATGAAAACAGGGCCTGCCGTTTGAGAAGTGCATGGAGGGACTGAGTGGATTTCGTGGGAAGATGGCAATCAAGGAGTTGATGCTGGCGTCATTTCACTTCTACATTTATCGTTTTAAATTAGAGGATTTGAATGAGTTTTGTAATCGAATTAAGTGTGATCTTAAATTAGTGTGTCTCGGTTTGTGAGACGGTCATTCATGTTAAAGACAAGTGGTTGTTCTATTTTCATGAATAATCCTTTTTGGAGATCACATTTCGATTATGAGATTATTGTCCTTTGCTAGATTTAAACGATAATTAGTTAAACACTTATAAAATAAAGACATGCTAAAATATCCAATACTTAATGATGAGATTTGTTTTAATTATACTATTAGTGCTGAAGAGCATCTTGATGCGCATCACTAAGTAGTGTGATTAAAAATGCCATTTTCTGAAAATGCCATGAGTTGCTGAAAAATAAACACAAGTGTTGGTTGTATTTTTCAGTAAATAAAAGACATCATTGTTTTATCATGGATGAGTAAATAGGAGTATTTATTCATGTCATGATGAGATTTTGGAAGTAGAGGATATTAAGTTAACAAGATAATTGAGTCTTTTCGATTTGATCAAAAGAGACAAAATATTTGAGTTATTGTTTAGTATGGTGACTTGTGACAAGTGTTATCACAAATTACAATGTTTAGAGATTGTTCAAAAGTGTTTTGATAAACTTAAAGTATTGTAATCACATTATATTTGATATCATGTGGTCATAAAGAAGGGTCTTTGGTTTTAAGGTTTCATTAGTATCATTTAGATTTATTTTGATAACACTCCTGTTTTAAATAAAGGATCTATTTAATGATTTGCATTTCGCATATGAGTTATGTGAAATAGTGGTTTCAATAATTATGAGATAATTAAAAGCCATAGCAAATAAAGTTTTGTAATATATTCATATGAGATTATGAATAGAGATTCCACAATGTGAGACTAAAAGGGACAAACCAATGTGTTTGGTTGTGTTATGTATTTTAGTGGATTTATCGTGAAATAGTTTCATGGATAAAAGAATTGTTGGAATGAATTTAGAAAGATTAAACCTTTCATGTTTATGTATCAAGTGGCACATATGTAAAGTGCTATGTTGGTTAAAACTTGACACATAAAGGTTTTAATGATGGTGATCATTGAATTTTGGTTTAGCTTGTCTAAAGAGATGTAGGTTTCAAGAATATGAATTTTGTCAAAAGTTGCAAAATAATGTTCATGATTTACTTGTCGTGTTTGGGAAACAAGACATACCTACAAAACTACAAAAGAAGAAATAGAAACTTTAAATACGAAAGTGACTAAGAGTCATTCCACTTTAAGTTTAAATCATAAAGTAATTGTTACTTGATTTTGTGAAAAGAATGTTTCACATATTTATTTTGCAAAAGAAGTTTGCGTGGAATAAATAAAACTTAGAGCTAGCAAGGTGCTGGCGGTTCGTATATGAGTTCTCGAATCTTAAGAGTTAAGAGTTTTGGAGGAGTCCAAAGTGTCGAGAAACTGCATAAGAAACTGAGTGAGATCTAATTAAGATATGTGGTGACATATATTAAGTTAGAGCAGAAATTAATTTCCATAATCAAAATATGTGGTGACATATGTTTGAGTGGGAGCTAGTTAATCATGGTCAAATATAAAGATAACATATTTTTGAGTGGGAGCCAAAGTGGCTTCACAATTTAATATGTGTATGAGGTATATTTGAGTGGGAGTTTACAACATAGTGTTTGAGTGAAATGGAGATTTCATAAATGTTGTAAATGGTGACATGGACCAATGCATAACTTATGAAGTTAGTTTGAACGTCAAATTTTCATGTAGATGAAATGTATCTATGGAGGATAGATAAGTTTGATAAACATTAAGTCAGGATGTTTCAACCTAAATATTTTTGAAGGAGTTCAAAATGAAACAAGAGAAGAATGGTTCATCTCATTGTGATATATAGGTGAAGCATTGAGTTAGAGAACTCAGTACAAAATTGATGGTTGGAGGATATGTTGGAATTCAATATGAATTGTTCATAGATCTCAACATATAAGAACCATATGTTTTTATATGACGATATGTGACCCAAGTTCTTAATTGTAAGAACATGTTGAATGAGGAGTCATTTTCATGAGATTGAGATAAATTTAGAAAATGGTGGACTTGGTTGAAGTCATAAAGCCAGACTAAATTAGGGATATCTTAATATCGGAGTAGCACAGCGAAAGCATGATCGGAAATATCAAAGTGACATGGCTCACTATTGATTTGTTAAGTCAACAACATATAGGAGTATATGATTAATTCAAGGATTGGAATAAGATATAATATTTTGGTTGAGAAAGTTGTTTCAAGATTGAGTGAGTTCCAGATGCATATGTTATGGGAAAGTCCATTGACTGAATCATACATATAGACATAAAAGGATATGAATATCTCACTCTACAACCAAACATATTATATACATTATATGATAATGAGTTTTATCATGGGATGATAAGAAGTTTATCATGAGATGATAAAGTAATGTCAAATTAGGTGACAGTTACAATTTTGCAAAGGACATAAAGAGCTGTAAAGTACAGAGCACGGACAGAACCTCTTCCACAAGCAAACATGATCAGCACTGAGACTTCATGAGTGAGACTGCATGGGTGTTGGATCGCGGAAATGTAAACTAGATTATTGACTCTAGTGCAAGTGGGAGACTGTTGGGAATATGCCCTAGAGGCAATAATAAAATGGTTTATTAAGCATATTCACGTGTATGATAATAGTTTATTATCCATGCTATAATTGTATTAAATGGAAACATAATACATGTGTGGAATATAAACACCCGGAGTCCCTAGTGAGCCTCTACAGGACTAGTTCGTTGATCAAGAGATAGTTAGAGTTTCCTAACTATGGACTTGTTATAGTCACTTGATAACGGAGTCATATCATTAGGAGTAATGGTGTGATGGACATGACCCAAATAAGAGTTGCAATTAATCGTGTCACAAAAGTTTTGTTGTCAACACTTTTAATATGCCAACTATAGTTTCCTTAGACCATGAGATTATATCACTCCCGTTCACCGGAGGAATACTTTGTGGACATCAAACGTCACTTCGTAACTGGGTGATTATAAAGGTGGCTTTCAGGTATCTCCGATGGTGGGTTGTTGGGTGATATGAATCGAGAGTGGAATTTGTCCCTCCATGTGACGGAGAAGATATCTCCAGGCCTTCTCGGTAATATAGCATCAAAGTCTGCAGACATGTGATTAGNTCGCCCTCTTGGAAAGTCCGAGTCCTGATTCTATGAGCGTGATATCCCGCAGGTCCTGCTGATAAACTGCTGACCTCTCAAGGGCTAACTCCCTTGCTTCTTCTAGCGCATCCACGAGTCCTGACGAGCAAGCTCATTTTCTGTCTTGACATAATTGGCGACTCGTGGCGAGTCATGCAACAAGTCGCTAGGAAGCTTCTGCTCCATACATCATGAAGAACGGTGTGAATCCAGTAGATCTGTTAGGAGTCGTCCTGATACTCCAAAGTACTGCTGGCAGCTCCTCAACCCAACATCCAGCGACTCTTAACAGGGGCACTCGAAGCCGGGGTTTTTTCCCTTAAGCAACTCCTGATTTGCCCTCTCTGCTTGTCCATTGGACTGTGGATGTGCCACTAGGCTAGGTCGAGTCTGATGTTGTTCTCACCAAGAACTTGGCCATTGATAAGTTGGTCCCATTATCTGTAATGATGCTGTGAGGATATCCAAAGCGTATGGCTATCTTCTTGAAGAACCTCACTGCTGATGCTCCATCGACTCGGCTTACGGGTTCGACTTCTACCCACTTTGTGAACTTGTCAACTGCTACTAGCAGGTGGGTCTTGTGGCATGGCGACTTTGAGAAAGGACCCACCATGTCAAGCCCCCAAACTGCAAATGGCCAAGTGATAGGAATAGTTCTGAGTTCTTGGGCTGGCACGTGGTCTTGCCTTGCGTATCTTTGGCATCCATCACAAACTCGTACTATCTTTTCTGCATCCAAATGTGTTGTTAACCAGAAGAACCGTGCTTGAAAGCTTTTGACACCAAGGATCTAGTGGATGATGATGACCACAATCACCTGCGTGGATTTCTTGCAAGATTTGCCTGCCTTCTTCTGGAGACACACATCTCTGGTAGACTCCAGTTAGGGCTGTCAAAAAAGTTCGGGCTCGACAAACTGTTTGAGTTCGGCTTGTTAAAAGCTCGATTCGAGCTTGGCTCGAAGTCTTAACAAGCCAAACTCAAGCCTAACGTGTAGCTGCGAGCCATTCGAGCTCGAGCTCGAACAGTTCGGCAAAGCTCGGTCAAAAACTGCGATGGAGCACGCATCGCTAAACTATGTGCATTTGTAGGAACATAGGCTAAATCTAGGCTATGCAGCTTGTCTTTTTGCGACGTCCAAAACTAGTCCATGTCCATGTAGCCAAGTGCTACACCAATGACACGATAGATCAGGTCCACCACATGAACAAAAAAGAGAAAAAAGAATGCCTGATCGCAGTTTACTTTTTTTCCTTGCTATATTTAGCTATATGTAGGGCTGTCAAAAAAGTTCGGGCTCGACAAATAGTTTGAGTTCGGCTTGTTAAAAGCTCGATTCGAGCTCGGCTCGAAGTCTTAACAAGCCAACTCAAGCCTAACGTGTAGCTCGAAGGTCACCTGGGCTCGCTCGAGCTCGGCTCGAACTTCTACCAAGCTCAAGCCGAGCCCGCCTGTGTTCGCTCGAGTTCGGCTCGTTGACAGGCCTAACTCCAGTGGTACTTCTTCTATATAACTCGCCATCAATGGACTGTGTAGGACTTGCACCGTCTGATGAGTTGTCGCTGTTTGACTTCATCCTCTGGGAGTCACCTCGGAGGAGATATGCAAGGTAGGTCTCTGTCCATGCTGGGATTGCCCGTACTGCTGCCACAAGTGCTAACTCTGGGTCTGGGAAGGCTAACTCCTCCTCTGAAGGTAACTTGACAGATGGATGATGGAGTTCATCTACGAACACGTTGGGAGGTACTTTCTCCCGACGAGAGCCGAGTCGTGATAACGCATCGGCGGCCTCGTTCTTGCGTCTGTCAATATGTTCCACTTGATAACCAGAAAAGAACCCGGCTATCTGTTCGACTTCTCTTCTGTAAGCCACCATATTTGCATCCTTCGAGTCCCAGGTTCCAGATACTTGCTGTGCCACGAGATCTGAGTCCCCAAAACACCTGATGCGCTTGATGTTCATTTCCTTGGCTAAACGAAGTCCATGTAGCAGAGCCTCGTACTCTGCCATGTTGTTTGTACAATCAAAGTGCAACTGAAGGACATATGCCAACTTATCTTCTTTAGGTGAAGTTAAAACCACGCTGGCTCCTGAGCCCTCTAACTGTCTGGACCCATCGAAGTGCATTGTCAATATTTGGTGCAGGGTGAACTTGGGGAAGATGTGAAGTCAGTCCAGTCATTGACAAAGTCGACCAAAGCCTGGGACTTAATGGTGTTCTAGGTTCATATGTGATATGATAAGGACCCAATTCAATTTCCCACTTGGAAACTCACCCTGTTGCATCTCTGTTGCGTATGATGTCAGCTAGTGGTGCTGAGCTCACCACTTTGATTGGATGCTCTTGGAAACAGTGTTTAAGCTTCCTACTTGCAAGGAAAACTTCATAAACTAACTTCTGCCATTGAGGGTACCTTTGCTTTGAATCTGTGAGGACTTCACTAATGTAGTAAATAGGCCTCTGTACTGGATATTCTTTACCTTCCTCTGCACGTTCCACAACTACCACTGCGCTGACAACTCTTTCATTGGCAGCCACATATAATAGCATGGGCTCCTTATCTGTAGGAGCTGCAAGTACTAGTGCTGATGATAGGGTTTTCTTCAAGCTCTCAAAAGCATCGTCGGCTTCTTTGTCCCATAAGAATTTGTCTGACTTCTTCAGGAGTCGGTAGAGAGGACCTGCCTTCTCTCCGAGTCTTGAGATGAATCTACTTAGAGCTGCTACACAACCAGTGAGTTTCTAAACGTGTTTTAGACAAGTTGGCCTCTGCAGGTTGTGAATCGCCTTGATTTTCTCTGGGTTTGCTTCAATGCCTCTCTCTGAAACAATGAAGCTGAGGAGTTTGCCTGCAAGGACTCCAAAAACACCTTGGTTGGGTTGAGCTTCATCTTGTACTTGCGCAGGTTATCGAATGTTTCTGTCAGGTCTGCTATCAAAGAGTCAGCTTTCTGAGACTTAATGACTACATCGTCCACATAAGCATGAACATTCCTTCCAATCTGTTTCTTGAAACAGTTCTGGATACACCTCTGATATGTAGCTCCTGCATTCTTGAGTCCAAAGGGCATTGTCATATAACAAAATGCTCCAAAGGGTGTAATGAAAGATGTCTTCAGCTCATCCTCTTTCTTGAGTCTGATCTGGTGATACCCTGAGTAGGCATCCAAGAAACAAGGTAGCTTTGATCCAGCTGTGGAGTCAATGATCTGGTCTATACGAGGTAAGCGAATGGGTCCTTAGGGCAATGCTTGTTGAGGCCCGTGAAGTCAATACACATACGTAGCTCTCCTGTTTTCTTTGGTACTAGTACTGGGTTGGCCACCCACTCTGGGTGAAAAACTTCCTTGATGAATTCAGCTGCAAGGATCCGAGCCACCTCTTCTCCAATAGCTTTTCTCCTGTCATCATGAAACTTGCGCAGACCTTGCTTGATTGGTCTTGCATTGGGGTTAACATGTAAGCAGTGCTCGCAAGTTCTCTCGGGACACCTGGCATGTCAGATGTCTTCCATGCAAAGACGTCCCGGTTCTCACGGATGAACTCGACGAGCGCGCTTTCCTATTTGTCAGATAAATGTGCCCCAATGATGAACTACTTAGAGGAGTCACCAGGGGTAAAGTCCACTGATTTGGTGTCCTGAGCTGACTTGAATTTCATCTTCTTCTCTGTGGTCGGCTTCTTGAAAACTGAGTTGTCCTCCGGGTCCACATTTGCCTTATAAAATTTCAGCTCTTCCTGAGCACAAGCTGTTTTGGCCATAGCTGCATCTCCCTGTTCACATTCCAATGCCATTTGTCTGCTGACATTAACTGTAAGGACTCCTGCTGGACCTGGCATCTTAAGCTTCAAGTAAACATAACACGGTCTGGCCATAAACTTAAAGTATGATGGTCGACCAAAAAGAGCATTGTATGGACTCTTAAGATCAACTACCTCAAAGGGCATAATCTCTGAACGGAAATTTTCCATTGTGCCAAAAGCAACCTCAAGATAGATCTTACCAATGGGTTTTGCGGACTTCCCTGGTACTATCCCATGAAAAACTGTCTCAGTTGGTATCAACTGCCTATCTTACAGTTTCATCCTCTTGAATGTGTCATAGTACAAGATGTTGATACTGCTTTCATCCTCCGGCTTTTTGGGACTCTGGCCTCAGCAGCTCTCCTGTTCCTTGCTTCGTCAACTCGTCTTTGAGCTTCCGAAACAGTGGGTTGATGTGGTTGGTTCCTTGCCAGTTCGCGGCGCCTTGCACTCGACGAGCCGGCCGGATGAGATTCGTCATGCCGACTCCTTGTTCTGGAGTTGTATGGAGTTGAATGAAGCCGGATTGCATCTGGGAAATTGGGATAGAGGGCTTGTTGCGCTAATGCCGTTTTTAACATATCTATGGCGAGTCGTGCCTCCTAACCTATTGTATTTTCCATAAGTGGGATCCTGTCCAACACCATGGTTGCTGCGTGTACATTATCTATTGGGTTTGAGTAGTGTCCTGCTGGTGTATGAAACCTCTGTGGTGGTGGACCCATACCGCCGACTCCTCCGCAGGTGGTGGGGGTGGTGCATTGACTCCAGCTCCTGCTCCGACTCCTCTGTTTCCTCCTGGTGGTGGTGGTGGTGGTGGCAGTGGTGGTGCGGCTCCTGCACCAGGTGTAGGTCCTCCGACTCCTGCGCCTGCTGGCGTTTGAAACAGGTTGGTTGGATTGATCAGGACTCCTTCATGGAGTCGACTCCGAGTCCTCCGATGCTGAACTGAGGCGAGTTCCTGTTGGCGATTGCGCACTGCTGCTGCTTCAGCTTGTACACGCTTGTGCTCTGCCTGTATGCGAGTTTGCTTAGCTTGTATACGCGCCTGCTCTACCTGTACAAAGGCTTGGTCTGCTGCTAACCTACGATTTGCCTCTGCAACATCTGCCAACTGCTTTTCTATTGCCTAACGAGCTGTCAGCAACTCCTCAGCTCGAGCCACCGCGTTTTCTGCTGTGATCTCCCTTGTCAGTAAATTGGGGTCGAATTGACTTCCACCCGTGTTATCTCCACCGTTTTCAGGTCCGGACATGTACACTCCAACATGTCGTGGGCGTACTAGTGACTGCACGTACTCCTCCTCAATTCCATAGCCGAGTCGATCTTCGAATAACGGTAGGATTGACTCTGAATTAGCATCATAATCTGGCTCTGAATCTGACTCCGGCTGCATCTTCGGCTCCTTTTCCTTGGCGACAATGCCGACTTGTGATGTTCCAACGGACTCCTCTCCATCGGACTCCACCACAATTGTTGACTCTGAAACAGATTCTAACTCATCAGCACGGTTACCTGTGATGCTGACCATGCCAACGAACACATTGATCTGGCCGAAGATGAGTTGATAGCCCTCGTCGACTTAATCCATCTCCGAGCTCAATCCTAAGTCATGGATCTCTGTCTCTCCAAGCTGGTTGGTGAAAAGTCGCCCGATGGCAAGTTTCTCCATACCTCGGTGAGCTTCTCCTACGATCTCAACTCCCTTCATCATCTGCCCCATTGTGGGCGCCAACTGTCGTGGGGTTGTCACGGCAAGTTCTTCCTCAGGGAAAATAAGTTGTGGGGCCATTGGTGACCGGAGTACGCAGAAGTTGTTAATCTCACCTAAGGACAAGGATTTACCAGGTTCGGCCCCTCTCGATGGAGGTAAAGACCTACTTCCTACTTCGGCCTTATTGATATGATCTGCTCTCAATTACAAGAACCGGGTATCGCTAACTCAAGATCCGGCGACTTCAACCTCTCTGGGGTTTGGTGTTGCGGGTTCTAAGACTTGTCTTGGCTTCTTGATTGCTTGTCGATCTAAGGTCCAGGGCCCTCCTTATAAAGGCGGTCGGGTCCCTGGACTTACAAGTTTACACCGGGTCATACTTGGACATGGAGTCCTATTCTATGTCTTGGTCTTCCAAGTTACAACTCCGGGTTGTACTAGGACTCTTCTTCGACGAGTTCTTCCTTCTTCATGGGCCTTGGTCGGCTTGTCTCCAGCCCAGCCCATGTAACTTGAAGTGCGACCCGGCATTGGCCTTCTGGGTCTTGGAGGGTCTACTTTCCGGGTCCATGGGCCTACCTATAAAGTATCCCCCCATCACCTAGGCTTCATACTTTCACTAGTGACTACTCTCAACATCATTAACATAATTAAACACATAATAGTTCCACAAAAACACATGCATGGTAGACGTTACTCGGAGATCATTCTTTCGTGGATCAAATAGGATGAGAATTGCGTAGGGCTACGAAAAGCACACCTTAAAGTTCGTATTCCACATCTATGGACACTTCATGCTGTCACTATCCGCATCCAAAGATAGTACTAACAAACACCACAACCTATTTCTTCAATAGTCTCTTTCTTCCATAACACAAGCATCAAGAAACCTCATGATCTATTCAATCCAACAATAAAGAACAAACTCATGATGAAGATCCTTCCAATCTATTATCCATAGAGTCACACACGGCACCCATCCTGTCACCGAGGTACCATGATCACAGCGGTGGCTCCGGAAATTGTACTAAATAACACCACTTGAGCAACATCATATCAATTACACATAGGGAAACATCATGTATTCAACTACACTAACAAAGCTCATGATCACAACGAAGATCACATCATGGGAGAGAGAGATAACCACATAGCTACTTGTATAAGCCTCAGCTCTGGTGAGGGACTACTCCCTCCTCATCACGGGAAGCAGCGTTATTGATGGAGATGGCCCCGGCGGTCGGTCCCCGTCCCGGCAGGGTGCCGGAACAGGACCTTCTGAACCCCCGAAACTTGTCGGCGATGGCAGCGGAGCTCTGTTGCGTATTTGGGAAAATCCTTCGGGGGTTAGGGTTTTTTCGTCGGGGATGATTTTATAGGCGTCAGAGGCGGCCGAGGGGACGCCCCAGGAGCAGGGGTGGGTCCCACCCACGGGCCAAGGGGGGCCGCGGAAGGAGGCCGTCCCTGCCCTGTGGGTGGACCCAGGGCTGCCCTTTGGTCTCCAGGTGTCTTTCGTCGCATAAAAAATATCCGTAAATTTTCTTCCAATTCCGAGAATATTTCAGAAGTAAATTTCTGAAACAAAAGACAGCAAAAACAGGGAACTGGCACTGGGCATCTTGTCAATAGGTTAGTCCGACAAAATGCATAAAAATGATATAATTGACAGTAAAAACATGTGACAATATCACAAAACTAGCATGGATCACTCAAAATTATAGATACGTTTGAGACGTATCACATTTTCATTTTGAACTTAACAAATTGAGACACTCCCATGGAACGCATCCAATGTCTCATTTACCCGTGTTCACCCATCAAATTTTATTTCTGAAATTGGAATGAAGAGATCGTCTGTCGACATCCTTATTTGGTCACTCGTGATTGTCCATTACCGAGGACATGGCTAAGATCTTAGTTTTAAATACTCTCGAGAGTTTGTGGCACTTTCCCCACTAGACCCAATCAGCCCAAACTTCCTATTCACTCATTTAGTGAAAAGAAAAGGAGAAGATCGAGATGAGACTTTTCAGAAGTGTTTTCCCATGGTACTCTAGCAACATCACTGCCGTCCTACCCCTCTACATCATCAGATCTCATTGACCCAGGTCCACACAACATACTCCGTCAAGACAGAGCCCATATGACTAGTGGTTGCATGGTCGGGCAAACAAACGCGGTGTGACATTAATCTCAAACCCTAGGTGGCCTTTCACAAGTGCACATATTCAGGTTCACCCATAAGATGGGCCTGAATAGCCACTCAACTTTGCCTCCATCATACGGACTAATACCACCTAGGTAGTTCATTAATTTAGTAGAATTTTTCTTAACTCAACTACAATAAAACACTTCAGTTTTGCAGCAAGCAATTCCACTAAATTAAATAGGTCACTAATCAACTAGTCATGTGGCTATCCTAACAGGTTTGCATAGCATATAAGTATAACAATAGTAAGCCTAACATGCGTACTAATGAAATAGTCTACAATGCAGATATAGTAAAAATAGTAGGTCATTTATGCTGGAGTATCACTTGCCTTTTGAAAGTTGTCGTTGCTCACACACTCTTTTCAACGTAACTCGTAGCTCTCCGTTCAATCTATACAGTACAAACAGATAACAATAAACAAACAATATAACAATCAAATAATACAAACATAAGAACAAACATGGATAGTAGCAAAGGTAAGTAGGTTGATGGTCCAGGTTTTAATACTTGATTTAAAATGCAAAAAGAATCAATGCATTTAGGTTGAGTCTTTCCATTAAAGGTCAAGGGGTGGTCAAGAGTCAAATTTGGATATTTCAAATTTAAATAGGTTAGAGTGGTGTTCCAAAGGTATCAATATGGTCTACATACTGATATTGGCCAAATGGGTTAATGCTAGGTAGGCCAAGGTTTGCAAAACAAGTTATAAATAGGTTTTAAACCAAAATCAACATTCCTATGGTGGAATGGTTCTAAGAAAAATAGGTTTTGGTTCTACTGGAGAGAGGACATAAATTTAAGTCATTTCCAAAAGAAACAAATTTAAAATAATTTATAGATTTAAAGTTAAGACAAATTACTCAAATCACTCATTTGAAATTTGAATAATCTTAAACTAGGCAAAACTAAAAACAAACAGTGGCATAACAATCTACAGGTCAAGAGGTTTTTAAAAATATAAAGTTTACTAAATTTGGCCAAACTGTTAAAAAGTTATGAGGGTTTCAAGTTACAGGGTTTTTTCTGTACAACTGCCAATTCGGAATAAATCCAGAAAATAGCAGCCCACGTGGCGCTGACGCGGCTGCCATGCGACGCGACGTTACTGGCCCGTACCGGTTCAGTTAAAGAAATAAAAGAGGGCCGTGCGATCTAGATCTAACGGCTGAGATTAAAAGCATCTACGGGCCGACAGCTAGGGTTACGGTGAGCGGCGGCGGACGACGGCGACGGCTCGGCATGGCGTGTTCCCGGCGTTCTACAGCGTTCCAGGACGAACGGATCTTACCCAGGTGATCAGCGTGATGGGGCGATGTCGATGGCGATGAGGCGGTGCTCGGCGATCTCTTCTTCTCTAGTGATTGCTTGCCGGAGTTGCGGGTGGCGGCGGCTCCATTCGGTCGAGGACGTCGGCGTCGTTTTGGCGTGTAATAAAATACGGGGTGATTTCTAGGAGATCCGCACGGGTGAAGCAAATCGAGAGGGAAGAAGGAGAGGAGCTGGGGTCGTCAAAATCGACCGTGGCCTCGGTCCTTACCGACGGCAATGGCGGCGGTGCGAGCTCGAGATTGAGCGGCCTGGCGGCTTGGGAGCTAGGGTTTTGGGGCGAAAATGAGAGAGGGACGAGGGGTTTATAAGGACACGGAGACTCGAGCGAATCCCTTACGAAATCGTTAGGATTTGGGGTCGGGGTCGAGTTCGTGTCGAGCACGGCATCGAGAAGAGAAAGAAAAGAGAGAAAGAGAGAGAGAGAGAGGCCGGTTCGGGGTGCTGTTGGGCTGGTCCTGGGCCGGCAGTGGGCTGGCTCGGGTGGCTGCGGCCTTTTCTCCTTTTTTTTGACAAAACAAAATCTTCTTTTTCTTTTCTCTGTTTTCAAAACTGAAAATAAAATCAAAGCAAAACTTTTTATAAACATTTGCAAAAATACTTTTCAGAGAGCCTCTCTAATTTAGAATATTATGGCACTAGTCTTGCCATCAATTAAAATCAAAATATTTCAAATAGCTAAGCATTGCATAAAGGCCTATTTGTCACCTTTATGTCATTTTACCAAATAGGGTTTTATAGTCTCATTTTTTAATCAAAATTAAAATCCAATTAATATCATTTTCTTAATAAATTAATTTAGGACAAAACTTTTATTAAAACATTAGTTTGATAAAATCAACTCCCAATACATCAAACAGTTCAACTTCAAGAATGCCTTGCTGAGGCATTTCATTCCTTCTCGAGATTTTCCCAGTTCTCTGGCAGGGATCACACTGCTTGACAAAATCATGAACATCTTTGAACAGGCTGGGCCAATAAAATCCAGCTTGAAGGATCTTTGCTTGAGTTTTCATTACTCCAGCATGGCCTCCATACATGCCAGAATGACATTGGAACATCACATCATGAGTTTCTTCAGAGGGCACACATCTTCTCACTATACCATCTGCACAATGCTTGTAGAGGAATGGTTCATCCCAGTAATAGCTCTTGGCTTCATGCATGAATTTCTTTTTCTGCTGGTAGGACAAATCAGCTGGCATAATTTTACACTCTAGGTAGTTCACAATGTCAGCATACCATGGAGTCTTGGCTTCTCGCGAGACGTCGACCCTCGCGAGGTATCCCTCGCGAAGCATTTCCTCGGGAAGCACATCTCGCGAAGCATTTCCTCGAGAAGCACATCTCGCGAAGCATCTCCTCGCGAAGCTTGAAGAGTCAGATCGTCATGAGGCCTCCCTCGCGAGGCTTCAAGAAGCCCTCGCGAGGCATTTACTCCCATCAGTTGCTCTCCAGGGATGCTGTCTTCTATTTTTCTAGTTTCACAGCAACTTATTCTTGACAAATGATCAGCTACCACATTCTCAGAGCCTTTCTTATCCTTGATCTCAATATCAAACTCTTGAAGCAGGAGAATCCATCTGATTAACCTTGGCTTGGCATCCTTCTTGCTAACAAGATATCTTATTGCTGCATGATCAGTGAAGACGGTACATTTGTGCCCAACTAGATAAGGTCTGAACTTGTCAAATGCGAATACCACTACAAGCAATTCTTTTTCAGTAGTGGAGTAGTTGATCTGAGAATCATCTAGAGTTTTGCTGGCATACTGGATCACATGCTAAGCTTTCCCCTTTTTCTGGCCCAGAACTGCTCCAACTGCAAAATCACTTGCATCACACATCAACTCAAAAGGTAGGGTCCAATCTGGGGGCTGCACAATTGGAGCAGAAATAAGAGCTTGCTTCAAACCGTTTAAAGGCCTTCAGACATGCTTCATCAAAGTTGAATTTGACATCTTGATTGAGCAGCTTGGTTAGAGGCTTTGCAATGCCAGAGAAATCGTTAATGAATCTCCTGTAAAATCCAGCATGTCCAAGGAAACTCTGTATTCCTTTTACATTTTCAGGGGGTGGTAACTTAGCAATCACATCAACTTTTGATTTATCCACTTCAATGCCTCTAGAGGATATCATGTGTCCAAGCACAATACCTTCAGTGACTAAGAAGTGGCATTTCTCCCAGTTCAATATCAAGTTCTGCTCTGAGCATCTATGCAGGACTGCTGCCAGGTTCTTCAAGCAGGTGACAAAATCTTTTCCATAGACAGTGAAATCATCCATGAAGACTTCCATAATTTTCTCAATATAGTCAGAGAATATTGACGTCATGCACCTCTGGAAGGTTCCTGGGGCATTACACAGACCAAATGGCAATCTTTTGTATGCAAATGTTCCATATGGACATGTGAATGTAGTTTTTTCTTGATCTGCTGGATGGATGGGAATATGAAGAAATCCAGAGTATCCATCAAGGTAACAATAGAATTCTTGCCCTGCTAACCTCTCCAACATCTGATCCATAAATGGCAAAGGGAAATGATCCTTCCTAGTTGCCTTGTTTAATTTCCTGAAATCATTGACCATTCTCCATCCAGTAACAGGTCTTGTGGTCATCAATTTTCCTTCTTCATTCTCTACCATTGTATAGCCTCATTTCTTGGGCACTATGTGGATAGGACTCACCCACTCGCTGTCAGAGATGGGGTAGATCATGCCTGCTTGTAGGAGTTTCAGAACTTCCTTTTTTACTACTTCTTGCATAGCAGGGTTTAGTCTCCTTTGGCCTTCTCTGGAGGGGGTGCTATCCTCTTCAAGATATATTCTGTGAGAGCAGACCTTCTCATCAATTCCCTTTATGTCATAAATGGAATATCCAATGAAATTCTTGTATAGTCTGAGAACTGACAATAGGCTGTGCTCCTGTTCATCATCAAGTGCAGAGCTGATTATCACAGGGTGAATTTTTTCTTCCTCTAGAAACAGATACTTCAGGTGAGCAGGCAACTCCTTCAACTCAACAATGGATTTATGAGACTGCTGAAGAGGTTCTCTCCAGGGTTCTGCTTCCTCAAGATTTCCCTCGCGAGGCATTTCTCTTGAGGCATCAGAAGGCTCTCGCGAGGCATTTGGCAAGCCCTCGCGAGGCATTCCTCTTGAAACATTTTCTGCACTTCCAGAAGGATCACTACAAAGAGTGATTCCAAACAACTCTTGAAGGTTAGGATTATCAGCTGTCACAAAGACTTGTACTTCAGGCTCTTGGGGTTGCATTTGCTGCTGAGATTCAATTACACTCTTGTCGACGACATCCATGGCATGGCATTGTTCAAGTATGTTTGGCAGGTGGGAGGCATGCTTCATGTTAAACTCTGCTTGTTAAGAACCAAATTGCAACTTCAGGGTTCCACCTTTCACATCAATTATGGCTCCAGCTGTTGCTAAGAAAGGTCTGGCAAGAATCATTGACTCTGAGTTATCTTCCATTTCCAACACAACAAAATCCACTGGATAAGCAAAATTTCCAACTTGGACTGGCACATCTTCAAGAATTCCAGTTGGTTTTCTCAGTGTTCTGTCAGCAAGCTGCAGTGTCATAGAGGTGGGCTTCGGCACACCTAACTGCAGCATCTGACTGGCAGCTTGGGGTAATACACTGACTGAGGAACCTAAATCACAGAGAGTTGTGAAGGTTCTTTTTCCAACCACACAGGGGATACTGAAACTCCCTGGGTCTCCTAACTTCTTGGGCAAGTTGTTTTGGATAACTGCACTGCATTCTTCTGTCAGAGCAACTATCTCAGGATCTTCTATACTTCTTTTCTTGGTTATCAGGTCCTTGAAGAATTTAGCATACAGAGGGATGTGCAACACTGCATCAAGGATGGGGATTGTATTTGCACTTCCTTCATTGTCTCTAGGAACTTGGCATACTGCTTTTCTTCCTTAGTTTTTTCCAATCTTGAAGGGAATGGGATCTTCTGAACTAAAGGCTTCTCAACCCTTGGTACTACAGCTGGTTCTACTGGTATTACAGGCTCTTGAGGAGGATCCCTCGAGAGGCTTTCCTCTCGAGGCATTTCTTCCTCGCGAGGCATTTTCTCCTCGCGAGGCCTCCTTTGGGGCTACATAGGTGACAATTGGGGGTGTCTTCAGAATGGGTTCAGTGTTTAATCCACTTCTAGTGGTGACAGCCTCTACTGCTTCGGTAGTTGTAATTGCACCACATTGCTTAGGGTTCTTCTCTACCTGAGCAGGTAGTTTGTTCTCTGGCGATTTCCCTGGATATTGGAGATTCCAGCTGTAAGCTACTGCATTGTCTTGTAAAATAGTTCAGACTGCATCTTCATTGTTTCTTGCATTCCACTGAACATTTCTTTTGCAAATGCATCATTTCTGATTTCAGACTGGCTACTGAAGACTTTCTGAGTTGCTTGCTGATGCTAGACTGGCTACTGCCTGAAGAGGCATTTTGCTGAGTTGCTTGCTGAGGATGCTGATGTGGCTGTTGCATATGGCCTTGAGGTCTGAAATTCTGCTGAGATGTTGAGGCATAGTTCTGTGGAGCTGCTTGAGGGTAACTTTGCTGGGATGCATTCTTGTAGGACAGGTTTGGATGATGTCTCCAGGAGGGGTTATAGCTCTGAGAAAAGGGACCTTGATTCTGAGTGTAGTTCACTTCTGCCACTTAAGATTCACTGGCACTGAAATAGGGACACTCCTGAGGCGAATGACTTCAATTCCACAAATCTGGCAGGGTGCTGAAACTGCACTTACTGGCACAAGGGCTTTTCCATTCTTTTCCAACATAAGCTGAGATGAGATATTTGACCGGTCAGGCTATCAAGCTTTGCCTCAAGGGCTTCTGGGCTTCCATGTTGCATAACTACTGGCTGATGAGGCTGCATTGCTCTTTCATTTGTCCAGGAGAAATTGTGTGAGGCCATGTTCTCAATCAATTCAAAAGCTTCATCCAGGGTCTTGTTCATTATACCTCCAGCAGCAGAATCTACAAAGGATCTGGTCTGATCTGTTAGACCCTTGTAGAGTGTCTGCAGAATTAGCCACTGCTCTTGGCCATGGTTAGGACACATTCTAATCAGGCCTTGGTACCTCTGCCAGGCATCATACAAACTCTCACCTTGGCATTGCACAAATCTGGTAATTTTGTCTCTACAATCAGTTGCTTTAGTGGGGGGAGAGTATTTCTCAAAGAAAGCTTGCACCAGATGTTCCCAAGTGTCCCTAGCATGAGTAGGCAGGGCATGGAACCATAACTTAGCACTGCCTGACAGGGAAAAAGGAAATAGCTGCATCCTAATGGCTTCAGGAGGCACACCATTGTGCTTGAGGGTGTTACAGTAATCTATGAAATTTCTGATATGTTCATGAGGACTCTCCAAGGCAGAACCTTTGAAAGGGTTGTGTTGAACCATATTGATTAGGGCTGGCTTGATTTCCCAGTTGTTTGCTTGAATAGCAGGCATAACCACATCAGAGGTGGCTACATGGTCTTTAGGGATCCAGAGATCTCTCAACTTCCTGTCTCCCATCTCGGTAGCTGGCAATCTTTCTTTTACGGTTGTGGAGGAAACTGCCCTTCTTCTATTTGCAAGAAATGTTCTTTCAGGCTCAGGATCATAGGGGGCTAAAGGTGAATCTTCAGACGTCTGCATTCATGAGCTCACCAACCTGCATGAAGGAGATCATGTTTCCACTGCACACAAGCACAGACAAGAACTTTATCAAGGGTTAGTGAACTAAATCCCCTAATAACCGTTCTAGATGCAAGATTAAGAGACTAAGAGTAACAAAGCAAACAGATTTATCACGGAGGTGAACTACGAGGAAAGAAACACAACCAAGGCTATTGTACTCTGAAAAGCAATCAATATTTGATCCCCGGCAATGGCGCCAGTTTTGATCAGTTGTGGTTATAGGGGGTTTTTTGTTGTTCTCTCCACAGGGATCAAAATCTATTGGTGCTTTTCCTTTTCCAGAAGCTTGGCACAACGAAAAGGTGGGATGGTGTTTATGGATCTAGGCTAGGTCTTGCGGATCAAGCAACAGAAATTAAAACGGAGACAGCAAAGGGGAGGCTAAGGAAGAGTGTTTCACGGAAAGCAAAGGGGAGGCTAAGGAAGAGCTCACAAGCAACAAAGTCACAGCACGATTATAAAGTTCACACAAACAGAGCGATTCAGAGAGTTTCAGAGAGTTTTCACCGAAGGGGTTGGAGAGGATCGAATCAGTTCGTCGCGGCGGCAGCAGAGGAAGCAGCGGCGGGAGGTTAAGGAAGATACAGACGAAAGAGAAGCAAGGAAGTAGACAGGGATAGATACGGATCAAGGGCTTCTTCTTTCCTCTCGTTCCTCGCGGATCGTCTTCGCCATTCTTCTCCAAAGTTCTTCCTTGTTCTTCTGTTCTTGTTCGGGGTGGAGTGGTGCGGAGCGGTGGAGTGGTTGGTGATGGATGCGGTCCTTCTTGCAGTTGATTGATTTTTTTCTTCTTTGCTAAGGAAGCCGCTTTATAGGCGCTGCGGAAATGGCGAGAGGGCCGCGGCTACGGAAGTGGCGAGGGTCGCGGTTGATGGCGTGGTTGGTGGCGAGGCAGGAACTTCCGCCATCGCTTTTCAGCTTTTTGCACGGACGCACATGGTCTGCTCCCTTCTTTATCACCTTTTTGACTCTTCTGATTTCTTCTCCTCCAAGATGATAGATTCCCTCCTTGCTGATTCAAACGCGCGCGCAGCACATGGGAGACACGCTCGCTTACTTCTCTTCTAGCTTCGAGAGGCTCCCTCGCGAGGTGGCACCCTCGCGAGGCATTCATCCTCGCGAAATGTCAAATCCTCGGGAGGCGTCCATTATCTGCCCTCTTGAAGTAGCGTCAGGAACATGCCTCGAGAGGCGAATTGCCTCGAGGGGCATCCTCCTGAAGCTTTCTCTCTACAAGCGTACACCTTGAAGGGGCTTTAAGCTGGGGCATCTTTTAAGCAACATTTTGAGTTGGAGATGAAGAAATGTGTGCCTTGGCGCACTGATCTGCAAAAAGTGGATAACTGATGTAAAAAGCATTTAAAACCTTGACTGAACTTCTCAAATATAAGCAAGATTTGGGGTTTTGGACGTCGAAAATATGTGCATAATTCAGAGTGATCAGGGAGGTATGACTGTTGTTGCTATTGATAATAATGAACTCATTCCTCAGAGAACGGTTGTAGGATATAGAATGTGCATGGACTTTAGGAAGCTTAATAAGGCTACTCAAAAAGATCGTTGTCCTTTGCCTTTTATTGATCAAATGCTTGAAAGACTGTCTAAGAATACTCACTTTTGTTTTCTTGATGGTTATTCTGGTTTCTCTCAAATTGCTATTAAATATGAAGATCAAGAAAAGACTACTTTTACTTGTCCTTATGGAACTTATGCTTATAGACGTATGCATTTTGGTTTGTGTAATGCTCCTGCTACTTTTCAGAGATGCATGTCTGCTATTTTTCATGGCTTTTGTGAGGAAATTGTGGAAGTCTTCATGGACGATTTCTCCGTCTATGGAACTTCTTTCGACAATTGCCTCTATAATCTTGACAAAGTTTTGTAGAGATGTGAGGAGACAAATCTTGTTCTCAACTGGGAGAAGCGTCACTTCATGGTGAATGAAGGCATAGTGCTTGCACATAAAATTTCTGAGAGAGGAATTGAAGATGATAGAGCTAAAATTGAAGCAATTGAGAAGATGCCCTATCCAAGGGACATCAAAGGTATTCGTAGTTTCCTTGGTCATGCTGGTTTTTATAGGAGGTTTATTAAAGACTTTTCAAAGACTTCGAGGCCTCTTACTAATCTTCTTCAAAAGGATGTTCCATTTGTTTTTTATGAAGATTGTAAGGAAGGATTCGAAGTACTTAAGAAAGCTTTAATCACCGCTCCTATAGTCCAACCGCCTGATTGGAATTTACCTTTGAGATTATGTGTGATGATAGTGATTATGCTGTAGGGGTTGTTCTTGGCCAAAGAATTGATAAGAAGTTAAATGTCATTCATTATGCTAGTAAAACTTTCGATAGTGCGTAGAAGAATTATGCAACTACTGAAAAGGAATTTTTAGCGGTTGTTTTCGCTTGTGATAAATTTAGACAATACATTGTGGATTCGAAAGTAACTATTCATACTGATCATGCTGCAATTAAGTACCTTATGGAAAAGAAAGATGCTAAGACTAGCTTATTAGATGGGTGCTTTTGCTGCAAGAGTTTGATTTGCATATTGTTGATAGAAAAGGCGCAGATAATCCTGTAGCTGATAATTTATCTAGAATGGAAAATATACCTCATGATCCTATTCCTTTAAATGATAGTTTCCCTGATGAACAACTTGCTGTCGTTAAGGTAACCTCTCATGACGCCCCTTGGTATGCTGATTATGCTAATTTCATTGTCTCAATTTTTTTGCCTCCAAGCTTTACTTATCAATAGAAAAGGAAATTTTTCTATGACTTGAGGCACTACTTCTGGGATGACCCACATTTATACAAGGAGGAGGTTGATGGAATTTTGAGGAGATGTATTCCTGAGCATGAACAGGAGGAAGTGTTGAGGAAGTGCCACAACAATGGTTATTGAGGACATCACGCAGGAGAAAGGACCGCACATAAGGTTCTTCAATCGGGTTTTTATTGGCCTACTTTATTCAATCTTGTGATGAGTGTCAAATGGTTGGTAACATTAGTAGACGTAATGAAATGCCTATGAACTATTCTCTTGTTATTGAGCCTTTTGACTATTGGGGATTTGATTTTATGGGTCCATTTCCCACTTCACATGGCAATACTCACATCCTTGTTGCTGTAGACTATGTTACTAAATGGGTAGAAGCTATACCAGCTAAAAGTGATGATCATAAGACCTCCCTAAAAATGCTTAAAGAAGTTATCGCCCCTAGGTTTGGCGTACCTAGATATCTTATGACCGATGGAGGGTCCCATTTTATTCATGGTGCTTTTAGAAAGGTTTTAGCTAAATATGATGTCAATCACAGAGTTTCTTCACCATATCACCCTCAAACTAGTGGGCAGGTTGAGTTAACTAATAGAGAGATTAAACTAATCTTGCAAAAGACCGTTAACAAGTCTAGAAAGAATTGGTCTAAGAAACTTAATGATGCTTTATGGGCCTATTAGAACTGCTTATAAAAATCCTATGGGCATGTCTCCTTATAAAATGATTTATGGGAAGGCATGTCATTTGCCTCTTGAATTAGAACATAAAGCTTATTGGGATGTTAGACAACTTAATTCTGATCCTATTCTTGCTGGTGAAACTAGATTGCTTAAATTGAATTCTTGGATGAGTGGAGAAATGAAGCTTATGAGAATGCTCGTTTGTTTAAGGAAAAAGTAAAGAGATGGCATGATAAGAGAATTTTGAAAAGAGAATTTAATGTTGGTGACAGAGTGCTTTTGTATAGGTCTCGTCTCAGATTTTTTGCAGGGAAATTGCTCTCTAAATGGGAAGGACCATTCATCATTGAGGAAGTTTATCGTTCCGGTGCTATAAAGATTAACAGTCTTGACGGAGACAAACCTCAAGTGGTGAATGGTCAGCGACTCAAGCACTATATCTCCGGCAATCCTTTGGAGAAAGATGCCGACATTATTCAAGTGGTCTCTGCGGAGGAATTTATCGAAACCAAATACCGGAAGACTCCAGAATGAGAAAACAAATAGGTAACTGTTTCGGTAAGGAAAACACTTCGGAAAATTTCAGAAAAATCATATTATTTATGTTTAAAAAATTCGGAGACCGGACGGAGTACGAGACGGAGCCCAGGAGGTAGGGGCGACCCCTGGGCGAGGCCCCTCCTCTAGCCGCGATGGGGACCCGCCCTGGTCCCTGGACACCACCTCCGACTCCGCCTAGTCTCGTTGCCTTCCTTTTATTGTAAAACCCTCGACTATATATTTCCCCAAATTTTTCGAGGAGCGTATCCTGTATTTTCCGTCGTGTTTTCGTTCCGAGCTTTTCTTGGCAGGGTCTCGAAATTCTCCACCTAGATGTCTTTTTGCGGACCTAGCGGGGAAGATTAGGTAGCAAGGCGCCATCGCCAGATCCAGCAGGACATCAACCGCGGTGACTTCATGAACTGGGCAACCGATGAGGAGATCGCCGCCAGGAAGGCGGAGCTGGAGTTGCAACGTGCGGGAAGAAGTGAGAAGGGCAGCATCACGCCAGCGGGGAGGAAGGACTGGGAATCCAAGGCCAGGCAATCCTACTTTTGTGGGATCTATTAACCCTCAATGTCCTTATTCTCATGATGTTCTAGGAACATTGCCACACTAGCAGGATCCCCATATTGCTCCATTGCTGGCGGAGGCTCATAGAGTGACTGATCAATTCTGCGAGTAGTTTCGTTGCTTGAAAGCGGAAGTTGCAATATTGGAGGCAGAGAATCTTGAGTTCCGCCGACGTCTTCAGTATCTTTTGGCACCTTTGGCTATAGTACCACCGTCTCCTCCAAGGGAGTGATTCGTCTATTGGGTAACAGCACTCCCTTGGCTTGTTCCAAGCTTGGGGAGTGCCCCGGTATCTTTATCTTTTATCTTTCACTTTCTTAGTCATGTGAGTCGTATCATGAGTAGAGAAGTTATCATCTAGTATGGTTATGCAGTGTGTCTTGTCACTCCTTGTGAGTTCTTTGTATCCGTTGGTGTGTGGTTTTCTATAATGGAATATAAATGAGAAGTATCTTTTATTCTTCTGCACTTTATATTTATTATGGCAATCTCTCTCATCCGCTGGTCTTGTGGTAAGTGATGACTTGACATTGGGTGTATGAGTAGAAGTTTATTCAGTATTGGCAAGCATGACTTTGTTTAACTTGCAATAATTACCTTGATGCTTGAGTAGGGAAGAGGAATTTAATTGCAAATATACTATCCTTTATGTCTTACATGCTTGTGAACCCTCTAGCTTGCACACTTTTGTATTAGATTTATTTCTGACAGTGATGATAAGCTTTATGTTGCATGTTTGGCATATTTTTTTAGATAACATATTTGGTTTACATCTCTCAACACTGTATGTTTGCTATAAATCCTTTTCTAGCCTAAAGCCTTGTACTGAGTGTGACGTCCACTCATGCATCCAATCCCTTAGCCAAATTGCCTGCCATGAGTGTCCACCATATCTACCTATGCATGGTATTTCCTACCATTCCAAGTAAATTTTTCATGTGCTACCTTTAAAACCTTCAAAATATTCCTTTTTGTGTCTCTGTTTTTAAGCTCATGAGTTATAACTTGTGACAAGCAAGGTCATTTCCCCCCTTTCACCCGGTGTTGATGGTTTACGTCCTCACTTGAATCAACCCGAGAGTGGCTTAAGCAAAATATAAATATAACTCACCATTCTCCTCCGCACAATGAAAATCTGAGAAATCAGCTTAAACATTGGTTAGTGGTGAAATAAAGGAGAAAGAGGAATGTACTCATTCCTCTAAAACAGCCGCTCTCACAAGTCTAAAAGCCTTGCTTGTTATGGGGGACTAGCTAGTTTCTTTGCTGTGAAATCATTGACGGAATTATGCATCTCTCAAAATTGTTTTTACTCTGTTTTTCAAAACCAAAAAGCTCTAGCACATGACTAATCCCTGCTTCCCTCTGCGAAGGGCCTCTCTTTTATTTATTGTTGAGTCAGTTTACCCACTTCCTCTATCTTCGACAAGCAAACTTACAGTGTTGATCTATGACGTTAGCGAGTATGATATCTACATTGTGTCTTTTATGACTCATGACAGTTGTTCATTTTTCTTATGTCAGTTCTAACTCTTCTATCATAAGAATACAGCCTCGATGATTTGCAACTCGTGGAAAGATGACTTGATAGTTGAAGCATTTAAATGGATCTTTCTTGAAATATGGGCTGACAAGTGTAATTGTTTCTTAAGCGAAGTCTCAGTTTGCCATTGCTTAATAAGTTCCTGTTTTACTTCACCTTAACATTTTATAGTTACATTACTTGTCTTCGAGAAGCTTTATGAGAGAAAGGTTTATGTTTAAAATGTATTTGTGTTTGGTGAGTAAATACGGATGCTTCATGTTCGTATTCTTTATTTATCGACACTTCACTCCATAAACCTGTGGTCATGTTTACTGATACGTGTCAAACGTATCTATAATTTTTTATTGATCCATGCTAGTTTTGTGATGTTGTCACATGTTTCTACTATCTTATTACATCATTTTTATGCATTTTGTCGGACTAACCTATTGACAAGATGCCTAGTGCCAGTTTCCTGTTTTTGATGTCTTTTCGTTTCACAAACTTACCACAAGAAATATTCTCGGAATGCGCTAAAAATTTAGAAGGATTTTTTTATTCGCCAAGACGGAGTTTCAGTCCAGAGGGCAGCCCTGGGGGGCCACCCACAGGGCAGGGACGACCCCCAGCCGCGGCCTGCCCTAGGGCAGCGGGTGGGACCCGCCCCTGCTCTTGGTGGGTCCCCTCGGCCCACTCCGATGCCTATAAAAAATCAGATTAATCCCTAAAACGTCGAGGCGGCCATTATTTTCCAGAGAAGTCATCCCGAGGCGCCGCCACCATAAACCCTAGTTCGGGGGTGATTCTGAAGCTGATCCCGGCACCCTGTCGGAGGGGAGATCGATCCCGGAGGGCTCTTCATCGCCATGCCTTCCTCCGGGATGATTTGTGAGTAGTCCCACCTTGGACTACGGGTCCATGGCAGTAGCTAGATGGTAGTCTCTCTCCCTTGTGCTTCATGTATTATGATCTTGTGAGCTGCCTAACATGATCAAGATCGATTATTGTAATGCTATGTGATGTGTTTGCTGGGATCTGATGGATTATAAAGTTATGATAAGATTATGCATGATTCTTATATGTTGATTTATTTTCTTGCATACTCTCTGATGTGCGTAGTTACTTTGGCCAAGTGATTGTGTGTATCTCCAAGAGGGAGTATTTATGCTAGATAGTGGGTTCATGCCTCCTTTTGTTCCTGGGCACGAGTGACAGAAACGTCTAAGGGCGAGGGTGTGCTGTTGCTACTAAGGGTAAAACAGCGGTGTTAATGTCTCTTTCGATATTAGTATTGCTTACTTCATGCGTTTTACTTAATGCAAATGTCTGTTGCTTGCAACTTAATACCGTTGGGTGACAGGCTGGATAGCAAACCCACGGTGGACTTTTTAGACAAAAATGCAGTTGGACTCAACGGTCTTTGTTCATTGTCGTGATGCCTACATAAATATTATCATGTTCCCTATGTCATAGCTAGATTAAGTTTGTGTTATAATCTTGTCAATTGCCTAGCTGCAATTTGTTTACCCATCATATGAGTGTTTTATTTACTTGAGAGACTCCACTAGTGAACCCATGGCCCCGGTCCATCTTTTTACATTGATTGCAACCTTTATTCATCACTTTTCATCATCATTACTCCTCTGGTCCACTTTCATATTTTATCTATTTCACTATACAATTAACCGCTTTGTTTTCTGCAAAACCAGAAAGATTGACAACCTTTCCGCCGTTGGGGGCAAAATAATTGGTTGAGTGTGTGCAGGTCCACGTCTGTTGAAGATTAAGCATCAGAGATCTTTAACATTCACTTTTTTGTTGATTTCAAAGTCCTACTGGTTCGATAAACCTCAGTTCGTTAACAAGGGAAAACTGCTACTTACTACATCCACGCCTTCGCTTGGGGCACAACCAACGCTACCTTCACCGATCATCAAGCAGTTTTTTGGCGCCGTTGCCGGGGACTTTGGAGCTACAGCAAGGGGAGTCTCATACTCTCAATCACTTTACTTTGTTTTTGTCTTGCTTGCTTTATTTCTCGTTTATTTTATTTTCTTGTTTCAAAATTTTAAAACCCAACAAATTAGTTTAGTATTTTATCTTGTTTTATTAGTATGCTTAGTTCTTTGGTTGTTCTTAATGGCTACTTTCTTTGAAACTAGATCTTTTTGTGGTTTTACAGAAGATCAGCAAAAATACTATAAGGAACACCGCTTGTCACAAAAAGGGAAACAACTTTGGGAATTTCTGAAAAAATTGAACTCCCCTTGTGGGAGCCGCACTCCACACCTCCCCTTCCAATGTCAGGATAATGAAAATGAAACCTTAGCTTCTTATGATAGGGAAAATTTTGATTTCTTTGATGTTGAACAGATTGAAGAATTTGTTGCTTTTAAAGGTGCCTATGAAATTGCTTCTTTGCTGGAGAACATTGATAATGCTCGTAATCAAACTGAGAATTTTACTATACTAAAATATTGCTTTGAAAATTACAATGATAATTATTATATTACTAAATATGTTAAGAAAGTCTCTCTTCCAAAAGGAGAGACCGATGCTTTGCAGGAACCTATGGAGGAGGAAATTGCTGAAACTAAGATTCCATTAGGTGAAAAAGAGGAGGAGAGTGAGGAACAAAAGGAGGACCTACCTTCTAATGAAAGTAACTCTTTAACTCTTACTTTGTATGATATGCAACAACTTCCATGGCTCAATAAAGACAAAAATAAACTATCAAATGTTTTTCCTACTATTATTTTTGATGAATTTAATGATACTCCTTTATCCATGCCTCCAATTGATATTTATGATAATAAAAAGCATGTTTTATGTGATGGCAACATCTTTGAATTTGTTGATAATGCTACTGAAAATTATTATGAGAGAGTAAAATATGGTTGTTGGAGTTCTCATGTTACTAAGACACCTCTATTTTTGTTGCAAGTTTTGAAGTTGCACTTGCTTTGTCTTCCTATGGTACTAGCTTTATGCTCAAATGAATTATTTTCATACAAGATGCCTATGCATAGGAAGTGGGTTAGGCTTAAATATGTTTGGTATTTGTTTCTTGATGCTCTCTTTTGTCAACTCTTATTCTTATTAGAGCATCATTGAAATCATTGCGCCTAGCTAAAAGGCGTTAAAGAAAAGCGCTTTTGGGAGGCAACCCATTATCTTTTTCCTTTCAGGTTTCCTTAGTCATGGAGTTGTTGCCTCTGTAGAAACTTCATTATATCTTTTTGTTTTGGTTTTTTGTGCCAAGTTTAGCCTCTAATGCATTGAAAGTGCGAGGTATTGTTTTGCTGTCCAGAAACAGATTCTATGCGCCTGTTGCAGAAAATCTCGAACAATCCCTGAATTTTATCTTTTTTCTGATATTTTTAGACAGCCAGCCTGATACTTTTATATATCTTTTGTTAGTTTTGAGTTTTCTGATTTGAGCTACAGAAGTTCCTTGAAAATTTTGATCTTTACGAACTGTTCAGTTTTTGACAGATTCTGCTTTTATTTTGTATTCGCCTCTTTTACTATCGTCAAATGTGATACTCTAGAGGTGGAGTGTCATATTGAGGCTTAGTAAACAGTAGCTAATGCCCAATAAATTTGTTTGCAATTTATCTTGAGTTGAACACATGTGCATTTTAATTTATGAGCACCAACCCTCTAATCAGTTTATGAGAAGTTTTGTGTGAAGGGAGTTTTTAAGTTCCAAAGGAGAGGATAATGAAGAAATTGAAGATGGATCAGAGCTAAAGCTTGGGGATGCCCCCATGGAACCCCCTCTGAATATCAAGAACCATCAAGTGTCTAAGCTTGGGGATGCCCAAGGCATCCCCTCCTCTTCATCGACTATCATAAGGTCGTCTTCGTTGAACTACGTTTTTATCACTTTGCATATTATGTGCTATGCTTGGAGTATTTTTGCTTTCAGTTTTGTTTTGTTTGTTTTATGGTCATATCCTTGTTGGATCCTAACTTTATTTGTGTGGGAGAGAGGCACGCTCCGCTTTTTCATTTGAATACTCCTGTGCTTCGCTTATATCTTGTTGAGTATTCTTAGCTACTGTTTGTTTGCTAGTAAGCTCTCGCTTTTAGCTTTTATCTTGTTTAGAGCTGCTAGTTGTTGATGTCAAACTCTCTTGTTCTTCACTTATACTTGTTGGAGAGTTGTTATTGATAAATTGCTTGAATTGTCAAAGTGGCAAAATGCTATCCATGTGATATTGGAATGAAATGAAAGCCTGCATAGTCTTGTAGATCATTGTGTGGATACTTGATGCTTCTCAATTGTTTTGAGATATTAAGATGAATGCTTAAACTTGCTAGTTATTTGAGTGGAAATTGATTAGTAAAGAAATATAGTTAAAAGCTTGAAACTGTGTTGTGTTTCGTAGTTGTTAATTCATAAAGCTAATCTTTCCATCAAAAGAACTGTTTGGTCAACAAAGGAGACAGTGTGGAGTGTTTATGGTTATGATTGACTGATGTCTTATGTTACTCTGTTTTTTTTTTTTTTTTGAGAAACTGCAACTGGATTAATAAAAAAGTAGTACAACGGTACAAACGCTGGAAACATCCAGGCAGAGGACAGCTGTCCCAAATTTACAGAAACCACCCTGCGGAACAAAAAAATGACGCACACAACCCTGGTGGAAACTGAAGAACACGCTCCGCCGCCATCCAGTCTGCCGTCGCCGCACCACCGAAGAGGAGGACGAAGAACAGCACGATGGCCGCTGATTCACCTGCACAGGCCTATAGGGAAAAATTCCCGTTGGAGTCGCCGCATGATCCACTCGCATGATGCGAGATCTCGTCGTCGTAGAAGGAACATCGGCGGGGGAGACGCCCCGACCTGAGCAGGATCTGGAGCCGAAGTCGGGCAAGCCAACCTCCAGGCTCACCGATGAAGCACCACGGGGACAGCCGCAGCAGCACGCCGGCGAAGGACGCACCACCTTGACCTCCAGATCCACTCTTACCCGTCCACCACGGAGGCGCCGGAGGAAACGCCACCAGAGCGGAGACGGGACGGGAAGAACAAAAATCCGAAACGCTGCCGTCGCCGCCTCCCCGCCGACAGCGCCCAGGAACAGCAGATCCGCCACACCCAAGGAGCAGCGGAAGACAAACACGCCCGAAGCTCGCCGACTTCGCCCGAAGAAGCGCCGCCGAGGTGGGGATCGAGCTCGAGCACCATTATTCCAGGAAGACGCCGCCGCCACCACCTCGCCAGCGCCACCGGGAACTACTAACCTACTATGCACACGCCTAAGGCACGGATCCGGGCCCCCCCCACTCTCCAGCAACCGCAACGGCGGCCTGAGAGGGAGGGGACCGACGGACCGGCCGTCGGCGGAGCGAGGTACTGGATGTTTGCTTCAAATACCATTTTTGCTAAGCCAAAAAACTCTGTCCTAAGTGTGATGTCTACTCGTGAATCCAAATCCCAAAGCTAAACTATCTTGCCAGCTGAGTCCACCATATCTACCTACTAGATTTAACAGCGCGGCCCGCCGCGGGGCAGTTGTTGGTTATTTTAATATTTTGCCCGTAATTATCACATTTCATACATATTATTAAGAAGACGGTTAATATACAAAAGGATAAGCTAAAGAGAATGATAATATCATAATCATGCTGATATGTTGTTGGTTGCAAGGTAGCATATGTAGATGAAGCAATGAGATCACACTATTATTTTCACAAAGATGAAAATTGGTCTATTGGTACGAAAGTATATTTGTAAAGTCACATGAAATAATCAATTACCACACCGACATAACATAAGTTGGCTCAAAAACACACACCGACATAACATAAGTTGGCTCAAAAACACACACGATGCAGTACTAAATACATAATTTCTGAACAGTTCATCTAAAGTGTATAGGGAGACATGATCCCAAACACCTGATGAGTTTCATGTAACCGATAACATTTCTAAAAGGCAGAGGCAGCTGGTCTCAACAACATTAACAATGCAACATTCGGCAACCAGACCTTGTCGATGGTGGAACCAAAATAAGACCGACCATGGGTTGCTGGTGCAGTTACGGACAGAGACTAACAGGCAAAATAAGTCTATTCTGTAGGATTAAAGTTGAGAATAAATGCAGAGTCAGCAACTTTCCTGAAGCGAGAGCCTATATTGAGAACAATTGGATTTGTAAATGGTGAAGGATCTTTCACAGTTGTTCCATCAATCACCGGGGTCGAGACTACATCTGAGTCAATTAGTACATTACAATGGTATTGATAGGTAGGATGGTAAGTTGGTCCAATATATAATGAGAGTAATTATGGTATAGTAAGGGAAAACCGCGTACATACAAAAAGGCAAGATCAGAAGATGATTTGAGTTGCAATACAAACTGATTGATGGACTAAGTCATTAATTCACCAACAGTAAGAAAATAGTTAGTACTTCAGAGATGTTTGAGTAACTGTCCAGACTGATCTTGATGGCCAGGTCCCTGAAATAAAGCCATGCGCACAGTTGAAAGTACATGATACATCCTTGTCCCTGGTCACATGAGATAGGACTCAATACTAAAAAAGAGTATTCTAATACATACGGATGAACTACAGAAATTGTTGTAAGTAACATTTGTGTCGCCCAAAGCAGTCGAATTCGAATGAGCATCTAGTGTACCAACTACATTTATCTCTGGCTGCCAAAGGCATGAAACACTGCAGTCGAATTCGAATGAGCATATAGTGAAGATGGCACGTGCAAAGGTGATCAAAAGACCGTTAGGTTTAGTTGCACCAACAGTAGATCGGCTGCAAAAAGAGTTGCAAAGATAGCATATCAGTCTATAATAGTTTTTTTAGGACACCGGATATTCTAAACACTAATCCATCAGATATAGCTCAAACACTATACATTGGCAATTCACAGGAAGAATATTTGTATCTGGAGTATAATTTACACAAAAACAACATAGCTTCTAAGATATTCCCAAATATTGGTTGAACAGTAATACTTAACATCCAAGTCAACGGAAATAGATCCAATACTATATAATGTGATGACATTATTGAATTTAAAGCAATATATACAACTATTATGGAAACCATGCTAGTTTGATATTAGCTGCTCAAGGTATGTTACAACACTCCAGAAATATCACAACAATAAAACAATTTATTTGATGGTCATCATTTTTATTAGCATACTTTATCAAGGTATTGTACAACATTAGTTATTTTGAATCACTTGAAAGGAGGGGCCAGGGATCAGCTTACCTTATCGAGGTAATCTCAAGGTGGATTGATTAAGGCATGTAGTCCAATTAAAGATGAAAGGAAATTTCAGATTCAGTCAAGAAGGAACCATCAAAGACAGACATAAATTCAACAATTTTTGTTTGGAAGTGAAATGGTCTCAAAGGATCTTAGCATGCAACCCAAGGACAACTGAACCAAAAATCACAATTAGCTCATCACATGGGGAAAGAAGAAAGTATAAAAAGTAGGCCTTAATTCACCTAATGGGAATCATTGCAAAGAGGAGAATGGAATTTAGCACCAAGAATCTCACACAAACAAAACGTCTCCAGGACATAAACCATGGAAGCAGTCACTAATAAGAGGGACTGGCAAAGAAAGCACTAATAAAAAACATGCAAATATCTGAAATTTTGAAGGTAAGCACCAAGAATCTCACACAAACAAAACGTCTCCAGGACATAAACCATGGAAGCAGTCACTAATAAGAGGGACTGGCAAAGAAAGCACTAATAAAAAACATGCAAATATCTGAAATTTTGAAGGTAAAGTACATAAATGAGAAACTTCTTTGATTTTTAGTAACAAAATTAAACATATTATAATGAGTTTACAATCTCTGCTACTCCTCAAATCAGGGGAAAGAACATTAACACAATCTTGAAATAACTATTTTGGAGCGAGCTGTGAAAGTCTCCATCTGTCATAATCACTTTTTGATTTTATATTGGAAAGGAATAAACGTGTTAGCTGGCAAAATGAACTGTAATAAACCAGAGAAGAAACTGAAAACATAATCAGGCATCCGAATATATGAAGGCAAAGCACTGAAAAGAGAAAAAATCTGAATTTTCAGTCACCAACCTTAACTAATAATATTGAGTTTATGAGCCCTGCTATTTTTCCAATAGGTAGATACTTTCAAAATACCTACATTTGAATCTGTTTTTAAGATGGAACTCATTGAAGGACGTTCTAAATATGACAGGTGTCCATGGAAGCGTATTTAGCAAGGCCATCAGCTAGGCCGAACTACAGGCTCCAATTATAATAGACCTATATGTGGAAAATGAACAAACGCATTTTAAGACCCTTATCCTTCTCAAAAAGATAGAATGGAAATGACCCTATTTCATGTAAATTAGTTACAAAATCCAATGGAGTAACAATCTATTTCATGTAAATGAGAATAAAAAAGAGTATGAGACTGAAATTTGAATCTCTTATTTTGTTTCACAGGTGAGTAATAAGAAAAAAGATGTACAACATACCAGAGACCTTGTCAACAAATAGAGGAATAGACAAATAAGTGGGAAACGGAGAAAAGTACCAACAAACTAAAAGTGCTCAAGTAGACTAAAGGTGTAAGTGAGGCAATTTAACTCCATGACGTTGTCACCTTGTGAACTCAATACAGAGATAAACAATCTCAAAACTATTTGCAATAAGCAACCATTTATTTAAAATTGAAACTTGGTCAAGCAACATGTAGTTACGTTAATAACAGGTGGTCAAAAAAGTAAGTACCTTAGTTCAGGGTCTAGTGATAGAAGGGAGAGCTTCCAGGATTTCATAATAGTCATGCCAGGAATATCCTAATCAGCAAAGTAGAGGTCAGAACCAAACAACCAAGTAGCATCCACGAACCAAATAATCTCAAAACTGATTCTTTTTCTCAATATTACTATCCAGAATAGATGCCATTTCCTTGTTTTAAATGCAGAGATGAGTACATGACGCAAATATAAACTTGAATCAGTAAACCGGGGGCCTGTCAGTTTATAAACATAGTAAGCTACCGTATGTCAATTATATACAAACTGACTTTTGACTCAACCTACATACCAGTCTAAATACAGAATGACACATTTGCCATTTTTCCTACGCAACAGAAGACACATCAGCTCGCTATGGGCATTAAAGAATATTAGGCTAAAAAAGGCATTAAAGAATATTGTAATAATGCACCTCTTCTAATTAGAGGACCTATGGTATACAAAGAACAAAATGTGTAGACCATAAGACAATCTAAGAAAAAACAAAAAACCGATTCATGGCCTAAGCTATCAATCATTGAAGGGCAAGAAATGTCTGGTATGAGTGTATGACGGAGAAGGTTAACTACATGTCCAGTCCGGCCCTGGTGCCCAGTCTGTTGAAACAATGGTTTGCTTACACCTGATGTCGATTTTTTTTGCCCTCTGCACATGAGAAAGAGAAGTTGTCCTCACAATATAGTAAGAAAACACATAAGGATTGAGCTATCAAGACGGTCATGGGTACCTAGGAGTTGGAAGCTTGTTAACTAAACGGGGGCGTCATCTCAATCGTTTAACACGTAGGGAAACCACTGCAATAAGAAGCAAATCCCAAAGATATAAACATGAACTGATTTTACTTGACAAACGAATTATGTTACACTGCAAAGAAGGGTTATGGCTAACTGACGTGTCAGACTGGTCAAGGATGGAGGAACACAATCTCACACAATCGCCTGAAATGTCAACGTGGTGATTTTCTAGGGTTGGTTCAATCTGTTCTGCTTGTAGCGCCATTGCGCACTCACGGAATACTTCTACCCAGAATTTTTCTTCCTTTTACTTTGCTTGGCATTTTTTCAGGTTGCATAATTGGCATCATCGACAATCAATATATGTGACTTTTTAAGATATTCCAAAGCCGCGTCCTAACCCGCGGTTTGAGCAGATAGTATATTATTCTGTGTAAAATAAAATATAGTGTTGTAAGTTTGTTCTGAATAACACTAAAATATAATTTGCAATTATTAATAGAAAACACCTGAAATATATATATTTGTGAGTAATAAATCCGTCGTATCAGAGACGGCCATGCCCTCATCACATTAATAGCATAGAACACAAGATACCAGTAAGGTAAACAAAATTGCCGGTTAAGTATTTTCCCCAATAAGTTTCAGCTCGGACAATTTAGAGAGAATGAAGTTTGATGCTCACCTACAGACCTGGGACAGCCTTCATCTAGAAGGAACAGACAGTCAAACGGTGGCACATTACAGCCATCATGGAAGATGTAACATGTAAATCAGCACAACAGACCACCAAGGTTGTCCATCACCGTTCTTCTCCAATGAATTAGAAATAATTAACCCGAAACCAGCACGACCGCAAGGCCATGGATCCAACCAAAGGGTGAACCACATCAGCGCCAGCAGAAACAACACACTCCTATCAGGGATGATTCACCAGGCAAAAAGCAGGGGTAAACTATAACGGTACTTCAAAATTAAATGAAAGACAATAAGCAGGAAAATGGCAACAATGAAATCAAAACAAAAACGGAGGTCCACCAGGCAGTAACCCACAATCCTAATAGCTATTCAAGTGAATATAGAGCATGCATCCATTCATCTGTAGTAGGAAAAAACTCGAACAGAATAGGATGTAAGAAAAACTCGCCTTCAATTATTTTTCAGGATTCTTTTGGTACACAGTATAGCAATCATGAAAGGAAATTATTTTGGTAAGCATAAGTGCATAACACATCTTGCAATAACCATTATACCATATTCAAATCAACTTGCATATATAAGAAACAACAATTGAATTCCTTTGAGAGTCGTGGACACTGAATCTTGCATAAATTAGCAAGAAGTACTCCCTTAATATCCACACCATCAAGATTCAACCTTTAACTCAAACTAAAATACTGGATTTTTGGTATGATCAGCTAGTTCTACTAAATATTGAACTATACAGCTACAATGTTTGATCACAATTAGTAAAGGTCTACAGCTGCACAATTTGTACTCAATTCAGTGTCAGGAAATGACATACCTTGGCGATTAATTCTAGTTTTCATGGAGCATTGCATCAGCCTGACGCCTGTGCATGCTTCCCAACCATCAGTAGCAAACAATTTTGAACTAATATAATGCCGAGAAATAAGTTACTTTCTTTCCTGAACTCTGTAGATGTCATGGAGCATTGCAACAGCCTCCAACCTACATGGTGATTCATGACCATCAGCGACAACTGGGAAATTCAAACTAAAATGAAAAAATAAAGAGATGAGTTACCTAATTGACTTCTTGGAAATTAGCACTGCTGGTTGTACTGTATCATTGCAAAAGCCTGCAGCCTCCACGGTGCTTCGCGACCATCAGGATCGAGCTCTTGAGTTCCATGAATTAAAAACACACATGTAGATGTGAGCATCACCTGTGGAAAGAACATGGTCATGTCACGAATCCAATCGAACATCGGCACTAAAACAAATGAAAAGGGGAAACATGGGAGGAAGGCTAAGCTCATTTTCTGCTCACTTGCATCTATTAGAATAAAAACTCACCAGACATAAGAGAACATATTAGGGATCTAGGGGCCAACATCACCTTCTTTGCTTCATACTCAATTAATTTCTAGCATAGGAGAACATAAGCTTCAGTCTCAAATGAATAATGTCTAAAATTTGTATACTATATAGCAATAATATTGTACATTAAAAATGTCAAATGAGAGCAACTATATAATATTGAGATTGAAGAAGGAAAAAATATGATTTCCATAAACAACACCATATATTGCACTGATAATAAAAATTGGTGGGCTCCAATGATCATCTAACCAAACTGAATTTAGGTTGGCTCTAGGGCTCAATATCACCTCGGTTGTTTCATACTCATTTAATCCTTGAAAGGAAAACATAAGTTTTAGTGCAAATGAATAGCTACACTTATGTTTACTGCAGATGAGTACAAAATGAAATAAAGTGGCATAACAGTTTCTGCTTATGAAAGCTGAAAGATTACCTCGGATATCGCATCACAATAAATAAACTTTCCACCATAACAATTTATATCATAGCTAATCAATTCATACACCAGCTGGGACGCCTGAAAACCTACATCAATGATATACTCAATAGCTAATCTTTAGCGTAAACTGCAAAAGGCAATCATAATATCATCATCAAAACTATATGGTGGCATTCACTTTGAGGAGTAATACATCACATTTGCTTATTTCCTAATGTTTCAATATAATATAATTGACTTGGATACAAAACTAAAGACTGCAGTTTAATTAGCTACAAAATTACATCTTGAACACACCACCGTTGGTCAGATGGGGTGATAGAAAAAACAAAAGGCACTTCTCAATTGAGCATATCACACAATGGATCAACTTGGATCCAGATCGCATATGCTCTCTCCAGCACCAGCACACATGAAAGGCCACCTGCCGCCCCCAATCTGCTTACGGAAAATTTACGTGTTCGCAAACAATCTTTTCCCCATATAACTAATCAGAGGCAGAGGAGAGCGGGTAAAGCCTGAGAGAGAAACCTGAGATCCTGCACCCGAGCGTACACGGATGGTCTGTACGCAACATCAACCACCGGATTTGGTGTCGCCGGGCCACCACAGCCACTGGGTGTACCGCACGGCGAATCAGAGGCGGCTCACCAAGCTCACCGCGGTCAGCTGAGCCCCATGAGGCGTGACCCCGAGACTTCCTCATCCTGCTCCCTCAACCTCTTCTTCCCTCTTCATCAACCTCCCCGCCTGCTCCTCTTCCTCACTGGCTGCACACAGCCACACACCACAGTCGCGTGAGCCCAATGAAAAGACACATAAGAGGATACAGGTAGGAGAGGATCACATCGTTGCCTTTGCGTTTCTAATTTGGCGTCGCCCTCTGGTGCAATCCGTCGGCGGCTCGGGTTCCCGTGCAGTTTGGTGTGCCTCGTGCTCCTGTTGCTGAGCGCCGAAGAGGACGAGGCAGCGACGCGCACTGCGGCCGGGAACATCCCATTGAGCGCCGGCTGGCAAGCGCCAAATCGGCGGCGAGGAGAGGAACGTGGAGAAGGGGTGGAGAGTATGGCGGCAGCGAGCGCCGGGCGGGAGAAATGGCGCAGAGAGGGAACGATGGGGAGTGGCGGCTAGGGTTTGACCGTGGGGTTTTATCTCACAGGGTAAAGACATGGAAGGCTGGGATCGTCCAGGAAGATCGTACGGTCCACACACTCGCGGAGACGCAGCCGCACGAACGAAAGGTTGTGGCGGCCGACTTTCTAACCCACATAGACAATGACCGGTGGACCCAAAATCGGGAGAAAAAAATACCATGCGAACAGACGGTTGGGCGCTTGGGAGAGGCGATCGGACGGCCTGGAGCGCCAAACGCCCTAGGAAGCGCCGGTGTCCAAGTAAGGATGTAATCTAAAAAATACCATGCGAACAGACGGTTGGGATCGCTTGGGAGAGGCGATCGGACGGCCTGGAGCGCCAAACGCCCTAGAAGCGCCAGTGTCCAAGTAAGGATGTAATCTTTAGATGCATGTATTTCCTGTCATTCCAATAATTTGTCATGTGCTAGGTTTAAAACCTTTAAAATTCTCGTTTGGTGTCTCTGTTTTTAAGCTCATGAGAAAGTAAGGAGGGAGTTCGTTATAGCTTATGTCGAGCAAGTTTTTTTTTATTTTTCTTTTTTTCCTCATTTCACCCGGTGTTGATGGTTTACGTTCTCACTTGAATCAACCCGAAAGCGGTTTAAGCAAAATCAAATATAGCTCACCATTCTACTCCGTATAATGAAATCTGAGAAATCAGCTCAAAATTGGTTAATGGTGAAACAAAGGAGAAAGAGAAATGTACTCGCTCCTCTAAAACCAGCCGCTCTCACAACTTTAAAGACCTTGCTTCACATAGGGGACCAATGAGCTTCTGAGCTATGGAATCGTTGACGGAATTATGCATCTCTCAAAATTATTTTTATCTCTATTTTCAAAATCAAAAAGCTCTAGCACATGACTAATCCATGCTTCCCCTGTGAAGGTCTTTCTTTTACTTTTAAATGTTGAGTCAGTTTTCCTTTTCCTTCTATCTCCACCAAAGCAAACATACAGCATTGACCCTGGGTATTATTGATCATATTGCATCGTCAGATTAAACATGAATCTTTATATTGACTTTATCTATAAGATAAGCCGTTGAAAGTTGAAGCGTTTTGCTAATACTTACATCTCCTTTGTGTTGATTCTCAAACACTTTTGTCGTGGAACCATTACCTTTGAGAATTAGTCAAATATGTGGGTCACATTGCTTTCATGTCTTTAATGTACTATTTATGAAAGGTTTTGCTTCAATGATTCAACTTGGTTATTCATTGCTTCTTGCTATCAACTATAGACAATTGATTTGTATCACTTCATTCACGTCATATGCTTTACATTACTATCTTAATCAAGATTGTGTTGGTTGCATGTCTCGTCAAAAATTATTTTGTTATCACTTACCTACTCGAGGACGAGTAGGAGTTAAGCTTGGGGATGCTGATACGTGTCAAACGTATCTATATTTTTTTATTGATCCATACTAGTTTTTGTGATGTTGTCACATGTTTCTACTATCTTATTACATCATTTTATGCATTTTTCGGACTAACCTATTGACAAGATGCCTAGTGTCAGTTTTCTATTTTTGCTGTCTTTCGTTTCAGAAACTTACCACAGGAAATATTCTCGGAATACGCTGAAAATTTACGAGGATTTTTTATTCGCCAAGATGAAGTTTCAGTACAGAGGGCAGCCCTGGGGGCCACCCACAGGGCAGGGACGACCCCCAGCCGCAGCCTGCCCTAGGGCGGTGGGTGGGACCCGCCCCTGCTCTAGTGGGTCCCCTTGGCCCCCTCCGACGCCTATAAAATCAGATTAATCCCAAAAACATCGAGGCGGTCATTATTTTCCAGAGAAGTCACCCTGAGGCACCGCCACCATAAACCCTAGTTCGGGAGTGATTCTAAAGATGATCTCGGCACCCTGCCGGAGGAGAGATCGATCCCGGAGGGCTCTTCATCGCCATGCCTTCCTCCGGGGTGATTTGTGAGTAGTCCCACCTTGGACTACGGGTCCATGGCAGTAGCTAGATGGTAATCTCTCTCCCTTGTGCTTCATATATTATGATCTTGTGAGCTGCCAAACATGATCAAGATCGATTATTGTAATGCTATGTGATGTGTTTGCTGGGATCTGATGGATTATGAAGTTATGATCAGATTGTGCATGATTCTTATATGTTGATTTATGTTCTTCCATGCTCTCCGATGTGCGTAGTTACTTTGGCCAAGTGATTGTGTGTATCTCCAAGAGGGAGTATTTATGCTAGATAGTGGGTTCATGCCCCCTTTTGTTCCTGGGCACGAGTGACAGAAACGTTTAAGGGCGAGGGTGTGTTGTTGCTACTAAGGGTAAAACAGCAGTGTTAATGTCTCTTTTGATATTTTATGCGTTTTACTTAATGCAAATGTTTGTTGCTTGCAACTTAATACCGTTGGGTGACAGGCTGGATAGCGATCCCACGGTGGACTTTTTAAACAAAGATGCAGTTGGACTCAACGGTCTTTGTTCATTGTCGTGATGCCTATATAAATATTATCATGTTCTCTATGTCATAGCTAGATTAAGTTTGTGTTATAATCTTGTCAATTGACTAGCTGTAATTTGTTTACCCATCATATGGGTGTTTTATTTACTTAAGAGACTCCACTAGTGAACCCATGGCCCCCGGTCTATATTTTTACATTGATTGCAACATTTATTCATCACTTTTCATCATCATTACTCCTCTGATCCACTTTCATATTTTCATCTATTTCACTATACAATTAACCGCTTTGTTTTCTGCCGGACCGGAAAGATTGACAACATTTCCACCGTTGGGGCAAAGTAATTGGTTGAGTGTGTGCAGGTCCACGTCTGTTGAAGATTAAGCGCCAGAGATCTTCAACATTCACTTTGTTTTTTATTTCAAAGTACTACTGGTTCGATAAACCACGGTTCGTTAACGAGGGAAAACTGTTACTTACTACATCATGCCTTCACTTGGGGCACAACCCAACGCTACCATCACCGATCATCATTTACCGAGCTCAGTTTCGCTTGGGGACAAGCGGAGTCTAAGCTTGGGGAGTTGATACGTCCATTTTGCATCACTATTTTACATCATAATTTATCTTTATTCATCGATATATTTCATATTATGATGCAATACTTATGTTATTCTACCTTATTTTGCATGTTTTGCAATTATTGGGGATGCATCTGCCGGAGCCCGGAATCAGCTGGAAAAGTACTTGTCAAGATACTTGACTTTGGAAGCCCCAAAAATTCCCAAAGATTCAGAAACTCATTTTTATCAGAGAAGACCCACGGAGCCAGAAGATGGGCCAGAGGGGAGCCTCCAGGAGCTGGGGCGGGTGCCCACCGCGGCCCCACCTCTGGCCGCGGCTGGGGGGCAGTCCCTACCCCCTGGGACCGCCCTCCAGCTCCCCTTTGGCGTACTACTACCCCTTGACCTAAAAACATCGGGGCAATCGACGAATAATTTTCCGCCGGCTCCACGAGGCAGAACCGGACAGAGAGAAGAAGAGCTCCGGCAGGGAAAAAACTGCAGGGGAATTTCCCTCCCGGAGGGGGAATCGCCGCCATCGTCATCGCCATCACGCCGGGCATCATCGGGATCATCATCAACATCATCTCCACCATCAGCACCATCATCACCGCCGCCATCCCATCTCATCCCGCTGTAGCAATTGTCATTGTGTTGTTATTAGTTCATTGGAATCATATCCCGGGTGTTGATTACCACTTGTAGTTGATGCTTGAGAGTTTTACCTGTGAATTATCATTACAATCAGATTGTTACCCATATTCATATCACCTCTGATCATGATCTATATGATGTCTTGTGAGTAGTTCATTTGGTTCTTGAGGACATGGGGAAAGCCTAGTTGCTAGTAATTGCATAATGTTGTGTAATATTTAATGGTTTGATATATGTTGTGGTGTTTTCCTCTAGTGGTATCGTGTGAACGTCGACTACATGATACTTCACCTTTCAAAGGGCCTAGGGAAATGCATGGTGTATTTAGTTTGCCTATGGTAGGGTTGCAGGAGTGACAGAAACCTAAACCCACTTCACGAACTAGTGCACTAGGGAGTGTAGGATCTCGGAGTTTAAGGCTGTGGTTAGGTTTTTATCTTAATTACTTTCTTGTAGTTGCGGATGCTTGCAAGGGGTTTCATCACAAGTATGTATTTGTCCAAGTAAGGGCGGTGCATTAGCATAGGTTCAGCCACACAACACTTTATCAAAACATTGAAGATTAATCAACGGCGTGCAATGAAAATGGCTAGGCAGAAATTCCCATGCGTACTCGAGAACGTTTTAATCATCATAAGTAACACAACCGGCCTGTCCTTTGAGATTAAAAGGATTGGGCTATTTGCTGCAATTATTGTAGCATTCTTCTACTTACTTGTTCTTTATTTGTTCTTTATATCAAAACTCCAAAAACATTTCTCTTTTAGTGCTTGCGGTAAAACCTTGCTGAAATCCACTTGTCAACACCTTCTACTCCTCGTTGGGTTCGACACTCTTATTTATCGCAAGGACTATGATAGATCCCCTATACTTGTGGGTCATCAGCGACTTCATCACCACGGCCCTCGTCGACCCCTTTGCCTTGGAGGATTTGCTTTGGGTGGGCTTTCTCAGACCCACCGACGCCATCGGAGCCGATGGGAGGTTGGAGACAATGATCTCACCGGCGGCGGGCAGCGACGAGCAAGGAGAAGGGGTGGGCAGCGGCGGCGGCGAGGCAGAGTAGAAGGAGAGGGGTTTGTGAGAATGGAGGGAAGATTTGGCGGCCGGCGCGGCAATAGAGAGAAGGTTTTGGCGGTCGGCGCGGCAATGTAGGGGAAATTTTGCGCCATTCGCTTCGAGTGTATGACGGGCGGGCCATATCTGTCGAAGGCTCGGGCCTGACAGTGTCTGGCACCGCGAAGGCAGACCCCAAAGTTGGAGGCCCTGTTCGTGGTGCCGGACAGATTTTGGGCCGAACAAAGGCTTTGCGACCCCCCCCCCCCGGTGTGGCCTGTTTTTCTGTCGGCGCCCTAAAGGAGCTTTACGACCCCTTTTACGACCCCCCCCCCCCCCCCGTGGAGATGCTCTAATATAGAAATTATATAGGGAGATTAATGGACATCTCACTACTCAGTACTCCAGACCAAAACGTGAGTCCTCTCCTAACTTGGTACAAATTTTGGATAGACCGCTAAGAGCATGTTGGTTGCCACAATGACCCCAACCACAACTGGAAAACGCCGGCGGTGGCGGTGGTGCACGAGCATGGAACGGATGCGGCCTAGCGATGCAGCTCTGCAGACGGTGATTGTGACGTTTGTAGTCCCATATGGGTAAGAAATCCACATTTGTATGTCCTTTCATTGAATCTATTCTAGCACAGTGAAGTGGATAGAGTGAAAGTGCATGGTTGCCCCCATGTGTGTTTTGGTAATTAATGACAATCTCTATGACTAATGTGTGTTTTGAGTTATATTTGTAGTGTTGGTCCATAAGAAATGCTTGAACTCCATATGTTGAGTCAAGGCTAAAAGAAGAAGATTATATGTTGATCAAGGCTATGTGCAAGTTGATCAACATAGAAGATAAGGGCATGTGAAAATATGTGAAAGAGTGTCTCTCCCATATTGGTGTATGGGGAGCAATATGCGAGGCTTCACCGAGCGGAGCGTAAGTGTCTCTCCCATAGTGTATGTGGGAGCAATATGCGAGGCTTCACCGAGCGGAGCGTAATCAAGAAGGTGATCCACTTGAGAGGAGATCAAGATCGTCATCATCTACCTCAAGTGGAATGCGCAAGGCAAAGAAAGGTGATCCACTTGAGAGGAGATCAATATCGTCATCATCTAGCTCAAGTGGAATGCGCAAGGCAAAGGTATGATCTTGATAGGGTTTCTATTTTACCGGTCTCGCGGTGTAGTTGGGAGACCGGGTTTTTAGGATAGGTAACCATACTATCAAGAGGGGCTCTCAAGTGAGCTTTAGCGTATCGGTCGTAGAGAGCTCAAACCTTTGCATCCTTGCATTCCTGCATCATCTTTATTGGTTCTTATTTGGCTCTTATCATGGTGTGGTTTTGGTTCTTTTAATGCTTGTCATGACAAGGCCAAGTTCACCGAAAACAAGATTGGGTTGCATCTTCTATTGCGTTTTCGGTTGTAGAGATTTTGACGGTTCACCCGTGAGGAAAGGTTCACACCTTCCTACCCATAACAAAATCTCCATTGCCCATTCTTATTTGGATTTCATCCATATGAGTATTTAGAGCTTGTGTTCATCTCCATACCAAGCTCTAGTTCATCAAAAACGGATTTCATATGCATATCTTGTTGCGTTTTTTATGTTGGAGGTTTTACCGGCTTGTCTTTTCTAGAGAGGTCAAACTCTTTCCTTGTGACCTTCTCCTCACATGATGGACTATGATGTTTCTCTGCATGATCTTGTAGAGCTCTTAATTGCGATTCCAACGAGCCCAAGATCATCGAAATCGGAGTCCGGATGAAAAAGTTATTGCAGTTTTCGTTTTGCTGTTTCTGTCAGTTTTCAGAAAACCGGATATTCCGGTCCTTCCGGAAATCTCCGGTTGCAAATATCCGGTGACCTACAGAAGGTTTCAGCAGTTGCGCGGACTGGAGCGGAAATTTCGGTCCAAACCTGAACCGGAATATCCGGTCTCTGTTTTTCCTGCAACGGCTCTTTTTCGTGGGGTCCTATAAAAGCCCCCATTCTTCCCCAAGTGAATATAGCTCTTTAGCACGAAAAAGCCCCACATTGTTGACCTTCTTGAGCTTAGATTTCTCTCTATTCCTCCATGATTCTTGCCTCCAATTAGAGGGAAAAGAGAGAGGAGATCTAGATCTACACTTCCACCAAACCATCTCTCCTCTAAGTGAGGGGAACCCTTTGGATCTAGATCTTGGAGTTCCATTTGTTGAGTTCTTCTTTGTTCTTCCTCTCTTCTCCCCCCACAAGCATTAGTTTCTTTTGGTGGGATTTCAGAGTGAAGGATTTGACCACTTAGTGTGTTCTTGCCATTGCATTGGTTGCATCGGTTTGAGTTCTCCACGATGATTCGTGGAAAGTGAAGTTGAGAAGCTTGTTACTCTTGGGTGCTTGGGTGCCCTAGAGCTTGTTCCTCTAGGGCATGTTGGTACCCTAGACGGTTGTTGTTTTCTCAGAGTCTTGGTGGCCCACGGGATTTGTTGGGAGCCTCCAATTGTGGAGTGTGGCTCAACCTTGTTCGTCTCGGAGTTTTGGTAGCTACGAAGACATTGCCGGGAGCCACCAATTGAGTTGTGGTGTGTGCCTCGGCCTTGGGCATCGATTCTTGGCGGCTCGGTGCATTTGGTGAAGACCCTCCAACTTGTGGAGTGAGCTTCATCCTTGTAAAGGTTCTAGTTGTCAACCTCAACGGCAACATAGTGACAAGTGCCTCGCCACATCGGTGGTAAGACACAACGGAGATACGGTGTGCCATTGTCATGGTGGTGCACGAACAGATGCCATACAGGCTTGATGTGGGGCCGATTGGACGCTGGAGGTACCGGGGAGGGCTTGCACGCACGGCGTACAAACACGAACACACACTCACTCACACACACACGCACACGATTTACCCAGGTTCGGGGCTCTCGTGAGGAGATAACACCCCTACTCCTGCCTGCTACTTGATTTATATGTGGATTACAACTGGTTACAAGCTTGCTCCTCGAGCTGTATGCGAAGAACTGCAAGATCTAAGCCTCTACCGAGTCTCGGAACAGCTCTCAGGCTCTCCTCTAGCTTTCAAGGAACGACTAAGTATTTGCTCAGCGTCTAGGCTCAAATGAAGTGTTGCCCGTCCCCCTAAGAGGTACCCCTAGTACTCCTTATATAGGGAAACCCAGGGTTACAGTGTAAAACATTGCTACTATCACCATACTCCTTGGTCTCCGGCCGACACGGGCGCCGCTGCGCCATACCCAGACCGTGGCAGCGCTGGTCGCCACGGTCCCCTCTGTGTCAGACAGCACGCCCAAGCCTAGGCCTAGCGCCACTGTGCCGCGCCGCACGCGTCAGAGGCAAGGCCGAGGCACAGCACGCCCGTCCACTTGCGGCACACCGTCGCCCTTGTCTCACTCCGTGTCTCAAGGAGCTTGGTCCACCGTCCAGGATAACCTTCATTCGGCATAAGCACACCCATGCCCATAACTCGGCTCGCCCTTTCCTGCATATAAGAACAATAAAGGGGATTCCGACATATAATAAACATGATCCGACATATGGATATGTCGGTTAACCTTTACCCGGTTGACCCCGGATAAACCTGTATGGTATGTCGGTTTCCATTGACTCGGTCAACTCCTAGTTTTTCTTGTTTTTCGACATATAATAAACCCATCTGCTTCTTGTTTTTCTTTTTCTTTCTCTTTTTACTGTAATGATTTTGATCTTGGTGCCGTGACTCCTTTTGTAGCTCTCCAAAACTCTTCTCCGACATGTCGAACAACCCCAGCCTCGAGGTGGTAGAGGTAGAAGAAGGAGTAATCGAGGAAACTACTCGGGCCAGTTGGGAAGGCTCCTATGTCGGCAGAGCCGACATAGACTGGCTGATCCGGACTCGGCGGATCCCAGCCGAAGTGGAGTGTCGGCTTCCGGGTCCAGAGACCTCTCCGGTCTCAGAGAGGGAGAGTATGTCGTCTTCCTCGAACACTTCGAGCGGGGCTTTGGCTTACCCGCCAGCGAATTCTTCCGCAGCTTCCTCAACAAGTTCGGGCTCCAACCTCATCAACTCCCGGCGAACGCCTTCACCACACTCTCTGCCTATGCCTCCTTCATGGAGGGTTATCTCGGCCTCTGGCCCACCGTTGAAGCGTGGTCCAAGTACTTTCACTTCCGGAAGCAGGTCATTCCGAATCCTGCCAACCCGGATGCGGCCCGTGAGATGACGCAATGCGGAGCCGCCACAATCGTACCTCGGCGCGGCTCCATCTTCCCCCGGATCCAAGGACTGGAGTCATGCCGGAAATGGCAGCGCTCCTTCTTCTACGTGAAGAACTCCACCGAGGTGGACATGATCAACTTGCCGAGTTTCGCCATCGGCCCACCAACCGCGCAACTCAACTGGGGATACAACCCAACGGATACGGACTTGGTGGTCAACCACATCCACCAGGTCGTCGAGCAGCTCCGAGATGAAGGAATGACATCCGATGACCTGCTCGCGACATTCATCAGCCGCCGGGTCTTGCCCCTCCAGCGCCGAGTCCACAAGATCTGTCACATGAGTGGCCCGCTGGACCCGACCCGAGTCAGCACCGTCGAGCTGGATAATGCCCAGATTCGGCGGCGCATCAAAGCCATAGCCCGGACCAAGATGCCGGAGACATGGGAATGGGGCAAAGAACCCCACAGCAGGAACAACCTTCCCCCGCAAGTAAGTACTTCTGCCGACATAACATTCTTACCGACGTAAACTTTTATGTCAGTACAACTTGGTACTTGTTATTAATTGCTTTCCCTTTCTCATTACGCAGAGATTCGGTCGGCAACTGACCGAAGACGGAAAAACCCCTCGGCCAAATGGGGTAAAGACCGGGTCGAGGCCGACTCGGAAGACCCGGACGACGAGGACAACGTGCCCATCCCGGACGCCAGCTTACTTTCTGCCACGGGTAAGACTCGCGCTTCCTCCATCCGAAATTGGTCTGAGGATGAAGACGACGATTGTCGGGTCTTAGAGGTGTATGATCCTCTCCCCATTTCATACTCATATCCGATGTCCCCGCCCTCAGCTGACTCGGACAAGGTGCTCGAGGTGGCACCCCTCGCCACAGGCCCCAAGGGCGCAGCTCGGAAGCGCCCAGCGGGAGCAGCCGCCTCAGCAAATGCCGGAACTTCCGGCCCTTCTGGTCCCGCAAAGAAGAAACAAAGGATCAAGACAGCGGCGAAACGCCAGCGCCCTGTCACTAAGGGGTAAGATCCCCTCTTGCCGACATATACATTATGCATTTGATTAAATTTGCTCTTTCTGTATTTCTCCTTTTGACAACATACATTGCTGTTTTGACTTTCCAGCGCGGCTCCTCTGAAGACGAAGGCCCCCACTACTGGGTCCACCGACCGGATTCCGCCAAGGACACCGACGCCACCTCGGCCCGACGATACTCGGGTTCCGAGTCCAATGAGAATGAGTCCGGTTGCGGACATCTCGGCTCCAGGATCCGGAGCCGGAACTGAAGACTCGGTCGAGACCGCAACCAGCAGTGCCCGACCAAGTAATTTATCTCGGGGCCAGCTCTTCGGCTCCCGAGGTCCCAGAGGACTCGGCACAGCCGAGTCAGCAACAGCAGCCAGAGCAGCAGACTCGGCCGCAACAACAACAACAACAGCAGCAGCAACCTCAGCAGCAACAAGTTCCGCCACCTCCATCACAGCAGCACCAGAAGAAGAAGCAAAAACAAGCTCCAGCAGCACCGCCGCCGCCAAAACACAAGTCGCAGCTCTCTCCCTCAAAATCCAAATCGACATCCACGGCTAAGCCAACACCGCCACCGGCACAGCCGCAGCCGCCGCCACAACCATCTAAGGCCCCAGTTCCAGCCACTGGGGTATCGGCAGAAAAGGCACCGGCGACATCAGTGTCGGCGAACCCGGAACGGCAGCTGATTGTGCCACCAAGCATCGGAGCAGCGACATCCGGCAGCCTCCAGACCACCAGCTGGGGATTTGCACCACTGCAAACACTTAGCGGAAAAAGCTTGGGCTCCCTCGAGCACTATCATATGGATTGGAACTGCCGCCAATTTGAGCGAAGTGAGCTCAAAGTCACCAGCAGGCCAGATCATTTCAGAACATCCGGCAGGGCCGAGTCTGGTGGCCCAAAAGATGGCCGCAGTAAAAACTGCCGTTCTCGCAGCTGACCAAGCAGCTGCGGTAAGTCCTGCCGAGTAAAGATAACTCGGTTAATTTCTTTAATATAGATATCATCCATCCCCAGTCCCCGAGATTCGGGTCGAGTGACTGAGCTTGGCCTGAGTAAAGCTGACTCGGTTGAATGAGGGTAACTCGGCCTGAATCTTTATCAACCATTTTAACATTTCTTCCTTCCAGGCTTGCATGACCAAGCGCACTCAGGTGCACCGCAAGCTGCTGTTGGCTCACAAGAGCCTCTCTGATAAGTTCAAGCTGCAGCAGGCCAAGCTGCAGCAACTAGCTGCTTCGGAGTCCAAGGCAGAAGGGCTGGAGAAACGGATCTCGGAAATCGAGTGTAAGCCATATTTCGCCTTTCAACTTGTACTTGCATCAATTTTCTTATTCTGATATCTGTTGCCCTGGCACAGCCGCACATCAGGAGCGCGAGCATGCGCACCAGGCCGAGCTGAAGAAGGAGCAGGAGGAGATATCTCGGCTGAAGGCCGAGCTGGAGCAAACTCGGAGTCAAGCCGCCGAGTCGGAGAAAACCGCCACCACAGAAAAGCAACTCCGAGAAGAGGAGACTCAGAAGCTGAAGGAATCTCTTGCAGAATCCAAATCCGAGGTTACCTCGGCCGAGAGCGAGCTCCGAGATCTGAAGGCCAAGATTGCACGGTGGCTGGTGGACATCTCCAGCATCAACTCCGAGATGAACAGTAAGCCCTTTCCCCTTTTGTCTTCATTCAATCTTTCATCTTCACCCTTGTGTAACTTATCTCGGCGTTAGCCATTCCCTATTCAGAGCGCTTCCCCCACACCAAAGCTGCTGCGGACAAGAGCGCTGGAGCGCATCGGTTCAAGGAAATCCAGGATGGCCCTATCTCGTCCGAGTGGGATATGGACACTCACTTGGTGGCACTGAAGGCACGGCTGGTTCCCATGAGGTCTATCGGGATGAACCTCCTCACCGCCGCAATCCGAGCTTACAACGTCCTCTGGCCCGGGTGTGAGGCTCCTGCAGTTGTAGACGAACTGGCCAAGTGCCTGCTGGCTTCCGAGGCAAGACTCGATGACTGGCGATCATCCGCCGCCCGAGTCGGAGCGGATGAAGCGCTAACATATGTGCTATCTTGGTACGAGGAGCTCGACCTTGACATGCTGAAGACCGTCCGCGACGGCTCCAAGTGGCTTTCCGACCCGGATCTCATCCGACGTCGCCAAGAACTGGCCCACTCGCTCATCCAATACGCCCCGGTACACAGCTTTGTCCCGGGTGATCGGGTCCCTCACTCGGAAGAATTGGAGGTTGACAGCGAGGAGGACTACGCAGACGAAGAAGTTGATGAGGAAATCCAAGCCGATACTCCTCCCGACACAGCCACAGGCACCACCTCGGCCGCTGCGACCAAGGATAGCGCCGAGACCTCGACCTCGGAACCGGCCAGGACCGATGCCGCTGCCTCTGCTCCAAGTATCTAGGATCCTGCTGCCCTAACTTAGAAAAAACTCAAATCGTCAAATCCCCGGAATGCCGGGTGCAAATGTAACATAAACCTTTAGCTTTTTACGCTTGGTACTTGGTTCTTTTTACTTTTGCACAATTTTAGCATGGTTTATTTAGTATGCCGAATCATTCTGAACCGAGTCCCCGAGCTCGTTTTCTTGTTTACCATACTTAGCAACCTCTGCTCTTGTCTACCTCTTTTGGGTTTCTTGACAGTCGAGTCACAAGATTACCGACATATGGCATACAATACTAATGAACTTTGAGTCAAAGCTCATAATCATCCGACGTAAAAATTAGGAACGAAACAACTCGTGCCAAATCGCACTTGAGCCGAGTCCCCGAGTTTGTTTTCTTGTTTACTATCCTTTGCAATCTCTGCCCTTGCCTACCTTCGATGGGTTTCTTGGCATTCGGGTCACAAAATCACAAAAACATAGCATACAATACTCGAAACTTTGAAACATGGTCTAGAGCCATCCGACACAAAACTAAAAGACAACAAAAGAAAACCGAATCGCTCTTGGACCGAGTCCCCGAGTCTGTTTTCTTGTTTACTATCCCTTGCAATCTCTGCCCTTGCCTACCTTCGATGGGTTTCTTGGCATTCGGGTCACAAAATCACAAAAACATAGCATACAATACTAGCAAACATGGAAGCACGATTTTTGAAGCCACCCGACATAAAGGAAACAGAGATAAACAAGCATACAACACAAGATTCATAGCAGGGCAGTCTCCGAATTTCATTTCGGAGTGCCGACATTTCATTTCAAAGTTTCGAGATACATACAGTGAGTCCTTAAGAGTAAAAAGGGCGAAGAAGAGCTACATTCCAAGGTCGCTTGGTCTCCTCTCCGGATCTATCCATTCGGTTCTTCACCTGTGCCTAGGCATCAATAAGATAATATGCATCGTTGTTCAAAGCTTTGCTCACAATAAATGGCCCTTCCCAAGGAGGCGATAACTTGTGCATTCCGGCGGTGCGTTGTACCAGCCTAAGGACCAGGTCCCCTTCTCGAAACTTGCGAGGATTTACTTTCCGGCTATGATAGCGTCGGAGATTTTGCTGATATATTGCTGATTTGGACAATGCCAATTCTCTTGCTTCCTCGAGCAGATCGACATCATTTTCTCGGGCTTCCCTTGCCTCAGACTCGGTATATAATGCGACTCTTGGCGAGTCATGCTCTATGTCGGTCGGCAGAACTGCCTCTGCTCCATAAACCAGGAAGAATGGCGTATAGCGAGTGGAGCGATTCGGCGTGGTCCTCAGACTCCACAGCACTGCTGGGATCTCATCCAGCCAACAACCCGGAGCACGCAACAGTGGCTCAATCAACCGAGGTTTGATGCCGGACAAGATTAAGGCATTCGATCTTTCCACTTGTCCATTGGACTGCGGATGCGCAACCGAGGCCAGGTCTAGCCGGATTCTCTTTTCCTGGCAAAACCGAGCAAAGGCTCCCTCTGCGAAATTGGTGCCATTATCCGTGATAATGCTATGCGGGTGCCCATACCTTAGGATAATATCCTTTAGGAATGACACTGTTGTGCGACCATCGCACTTTCTAATTGGCTTCACCTCGATCCACTTGGTGAACTTGTCCACCATCACCAGGATGTGAGTCATGTTACCTCGGGCAGGCTTAAAGGGTCCCACCATATCCAGACACCATACAGCAAATGGCCAAGTGATAGGAATAGTCTTAAGAGCTGATGCCGGCATATGAATCTTGTGAGCAAACCTCTGACATCCTTCACATTTCCGGACAATATCTTCTGCTTGTTGCAAAGCGCTGGGCCAGTAGAACCCATATCGGAATGCTTTAGCCACTATAGCTCGGGAAGAGGCGTGATGACCACACTCTCCCTGGTGAATATCTCGGAGGATTCTTTCTCCTTCTTCCGGTTCGACACAGCGCTGAAGCACGGTGGTCACACTTCTCTTGTACAGCTCACGATTGATGATGGTGAAGGATTTGGATCGCCTCTGAATTTGTCTGGCCGAGACCTCATCACTCGGCAGAGTACCATCCAACATGAATGTCATGATGGGTTGTGCCCATGTCGGGACAGGGCGAGTGCCGGATATAGGCTCGTCGATTTCCATTGCATCCACCGACATCACCGCGCCCGACATCAGCTGACGAGTCCCCGAGTCCTCCCAAGGAGTTCCCGAGTTCTGCCAAGCAGCTTTCCAATTCTCCAGCGTAGTCGCCGAGTCTTGCTGAATGTAATCGACCTCCATGGAAGTCCCCGGGTCCTGCGCAGCAGTCCCCGAGTCCTGCAATTTGCTTCCGACATCCACATCCATCGGGATGACACCGAGCTCCGGGTTACCCGGGATGAATATCGATTCTGACTCGGGTGAAGGCTTGATTGATGGCTTGCGCAGATGCTCTAGTGATACTCCGGGCGGGATGGCTTGCCGATATGACCCGATCTTGGACAACATGTCTGCACTCTCATTATCTGTCCGCCGAATGTGAGTGAACTCGCACCCATCAAAGAATCCTGAAATCTTCTGGACATGGAACCGGTATGCCGCCATGTTGGCATCTAGGGCATCCCAGTTGCCTGATGTTTGCTGAATCACTAGGTCCGAGTCACCATAACAGATGATCCGGCGGATTCCAATTTCTTTGGCCACTTTGAGTCCATGAATTAGTGCTTCATACTCGGCGACATTGTTGGATGCTGCAAAGTGCACTTGCAATACGTATTTCAGCTGATCTCGCTTTGGCGAGGTGAGAACCACACCAGCTCCCAGGCCATCCTTTACCTTGGATCCGTCAAAATGCATTCTCCAGTAATTGGAGTCCGGCAGGGACGGTTCATACTCCATCTCGGCCCAGTCCACAAGGAACTCGGCCACCGCTTGAGATTTGATGGTATCTCTTCTTGCATACTGCGGCGCATAAGCCGCAAGCTCAATAGCCCATTTGGCGACTCGGCCACTGGCATCCTTGTTGCCAAGAATTTCCGACACAGGGGCCGCACTTACAACGGTTATGGGATGCTCCTGGAAATAATGCTTTAGTTTTTTGGCTGCCATATAAACACCATAAGTCATTTTTTGATAGTGAGGGTAGTTTTGTTTCGATGCGGAGAGCACCTCACTCAAATAATATACCGGCCTCTGCACGGTAACCCCTTCTTCTTCTCGCTCCACCACCATTACGACACTAACGACTCGGTTAGTGGCCGCAATGTAGAGCAGCATGGGCTCACTCGGTAATGGCGAAGCCAGTATCGGTGCAGTAGCTAACATTGCTTTTAACTCATGAAACGCCGCATTCGCTTGCGGAGTCCAGCTGAACCTGTCTGATTTTTTCATCAGTTGGTATAAGGGCAAGGCCTTTTCTCCCAACCGACCTAGGAAACGGCTCAGAGATGCCAGACATCCGGTGAATTTCTGGATATCTCGGAGACATCTCGGCAACTTCATATTTTCTATCGCCCGGATCTTAGTCGGGTTTGCCTCGATACCTCGGCTAGACACGAGGAAACCGAGTAACTTTCCTGCCGGCACACCGAATGTGCACTTATCCGGATTAAGTTTAAGTAGGAATTTTCTCAGGTTTGCGAATGTTTCCCTAAGGTCATCCAGCAATGTGTGTTTTTCTTTAGTTTTAATGACTATGTCGTCGACATACACCTGTACATTTTTGCCTATCTGGTCATGCAGACATTTTTGCATACAACGCTGATAAGTTGCGCCAGCATTTCTCAAGCCAAAGCACATAACACGATAGCAATAAGCCCCGTACGGGGTGATAAAAGCAGTCTTTATTTGATCATCTGGGTTCAGCGGTATCTGGTGAAAACCAGAATACGCATCTACAAAGGAGAGTAGTTCACACCCGGCCGTGGAGTCGATCACCTGATCGATCCGGGGCAGCGGGAATGGATCTTTAGGACATGCTTTGTTCAGGTGTGTGTAGTCGACACACATGCGCCAGACAGTGGCAGCATCCGGTTCATCTTTTTTCTTCTCTACCAGGACCGGGTTAGCCAACCAGTCCGGGTACTTCACTTCTACCACAGCATTTGATGCGAGTAACTTGGCTAACTCGTCACCCACAGCTTTCCTTCTTCCTTCGGCGAGACGCCGTGTCGGTTGCTTCACAGGCCTAGCATCTGGCCTGACATGCAGAGAATGCTCAGCCAACTCCCTCGGAACACCCAGCAAGTCCTGACTGGACCATGCGAAGATATCCCGATTCTCACGGAGGAAGTGGATGAGCTCGCTTTCCTATTTGCTGTCCAGCCCGGCACCGATGATGACGGTGTGGTCCGGGTTAGACTCGTCGATGCCAACTTTCTTGGACTCCTTCGCCGCCTGGAAGGTTGCAGTCTGCTGTGGGTTGGCCGGACTCGGTATACCGAGTTGAGCAGATTGGGCCAGAGCCACCACCTCATGGATTCTCTTCTTCTCGGCAGCGATCACAAGTGACTCGGCCAGCATAGATCCGGCAGAGGCACACTCCATGGAACGCTTGTAGTCACCCGAGATAGTGATGACACCATTCGGACCCGGCATCTTCATCTTCAAGTAAGCCACATGCGTGGACGCCATGAACTTGGCGAGTGCTGGCCTACCGAGTAAGGCATGATACGGGCTTTCGAGGTCCACAACCTCGAACAGCAGACTCTCGGTCCTGCTATTGCTTTTGTCGCCGAAGGCAACGTCGACCCACACGGTGCCCATAGGTGCATGCGAGACACCCGGCACAATACCATGAAAGGTAGTTCTGCTTGGCTGCATCATGTTCTCGGTTATACCGAGTTTGACCATGGTATCTCGGTACATAATATTGATGCTGCTCCCGTTGTCCACAAGGACCCGGGTAAACCTGACATTAATGCTGGGTCCGACGAATGTCGGATCCACCACCAGAGCATAACCTCCGGGATTCGGCATGACCTTGGGATGGTCCTTGACATTCCAACTGATCTGATCCTCGGACCAGTACATGAATTTCGGCACCGCCGGCATAACGGCATTTACCTCCATCACACGCCTGTGCTGACTCTGCTTGTCATTGGGTTCGGTCACAAAGACCATGTAACTCTGGTGGGGCTCTCGGTACTGATTCTGCCTACTTGGGCCAGCATTGCCGTTGTAATTGTTGTTGTTGGCTACCTGGTTGACATCCTCTTGTCTCGGCTGTGCATTCAGGGGTTGAGTGTTTGCACCTGTCAGAGGTGCGGGTCTCGGTGTCGGACCAGTAGCTGCTGGCTGATTCTTGTGCCGGTCACAGTCACGAGTCGAGTGTTGAGCCGGTTTGCTGGGGTGTCTGGTGTGAAAGCAGCAAGGGCCATCCAGCATCTTCTCGTAGATGTACCTCTCCTGATCATCCAACTGTTTCTTGTTGCCATTCCATGGCTTCCTTTCGCCACTCCATGGCTTTCTCTCGCCGTTCCACGGCTTCCTCTCGCCGTTCCATGGCTTCCTTCCTTCCGAGTTCTGGCCCCAAGAGGGACCCTCATTCTTCTGGCGCTGGCTGCTGCCGGCACCCGCTTGATCTTGGTCGACAGCTGCGACCTGGTCCGACCCGTACCGGTAATCCGGTCGGTCGTCTCTTCTCTTGTTTCGGTTATCCGGGTGATCGCTACGCCGGCTCGATCTATCTCGGTCTTGAGCAGGATATCTCCTGCCCACATCAACCTGGGTCAGCAAGGGCTGTGTCGGGTCACCGAGTGCATAGCTGTCAGCAATTGACATTGTCTCGGCCAAGGTGGCCGGCATCTCCCTCTGGAGTCTCTGCCAAAGCATGGAGCCATGTCGGCATCCTTGCGCAAACCAGGCAATGGCTTGTGACTCAATCACTCCTTCACAGGAGTTCCGGATCGTGCTCCACCGGGTCAGATATTCCCGGTCTGTTTCGTCTTCTCTCTGCCGACACATGGACAGCTGCTGAGGTCGATTCGGCCTCTTGTAAGTGCTGGAGAAGTTGCTGACGAAAGCGTCGGAGAAGTCGAGCCAGCAGTCAATGCTGTTTTCCTCCAGATTGTTCAGCCAGATTCGGGCTGGTCCTTCTAGCATCTGCGGCACATACCGCACTGCCCATCTGCGACTTCCGCCGGCAATGTGCACAGCAGTGACATAGTCTGTCAGCCAGTCCTCCGGCTTGGTGCTGCCGTCATAGGTCTTTGCACCCCGGGGGAGCTGGAAATTCGGCACCGGTCGCTGTTTCATGATCCGGGGTCCAAAGCACGCAGGACCCGGTGGGCCTTGCTCCTCCAACAGTTCAGACAGATAGATTATGTCAAGCTTGTTGCGGACGTCGTGAGCCAGTAGCTGGCGAGCTCCCAGCCTAGCGCCGAGTACGCCCTCGGTTGCCAAATCTCTGTATCTTGTATACCCAGCACGCTCCATGGCCGAGTAACCATCATCATACCGGTCAGCGGCCGGCTCGGCATACCCGGCACCCGCTTGTTGACGAGGTGGATTGGGTACCGGATACCGAGGTGGCTGACCCGGATTTGCCGGATTGACCCGGTTGGCCTCCTGTCTGCCCTGAACGGGTCCTGGGCCTCCCTGGCCGACATTGCCTTGGGCAGCCTTCTGCTTTCCAGCATATACCGGATCATACGCCTGCAGCTGTTTGTTCTTGCCAGAGTTCACACTCTGGCCACGGCTTGCGCCGACATACGGCGAAGAGGCTTGTCCCTTGGACACTCCTCCGGCACCTCCACCCGAGTAAAGGTACCCGGATCCTCCTACACCCGGATTTGCATTCCGGAATGCCTCATTCTGTCTGTTGGCTACAGCTACCAACTCATTAACTCGGTCCTGCTGCCTATCACGAGCTTCACCGGCTAAATTAGGTAACTCAGCTATAGCAGCCTCAGCAGCTCTAAGATTCTTGCCCGGAGTACTGTACTTCGGCCGGCCTGCCGACACATAACTAGTAGTTCTGCCAGATCTGGCCCTACCATCTCTAGCTATCTCTGCATTGAGGTCTCTACCTCTAGCACGTACCTCATTCATGCGACTAACCGGGTTGGCTACCGGTGTAAAACCATGAGCGATATTGTACTCACGGAGGGAGATGTCGAAATCCTGCTTGACCCGGGCCACCTCCTGAGCCTCTCGGAGTATCTCCTGGCGCTGCTGCTCCAACTCCGCCTGAGTCAGAGCAACATCTGCGCTCGGAGCCACTGGAGTTGTCAGCTTCTCAATCGCGCCCTGAAGAGGACTCGGCGTCACCGGCACAGCAGATGTACCGGCCTGCTCCGGACGATTCTCCGGCCTCTCCAGCGGCGGGCGCGCCGTCCTGGTAGTTCTGGTGCTGACCTCGGCCACCCCGGTACCAGCAACCGGGGCAGTCATCATGACCTCTGCACAGCTAGCAACGGGACGGGCGATACGTCGGCCGCGAGCTGCGCACACAGTGGGGGGATCCGCTGCAACCTGCACCCTTTCGGGGAACCGACAGGGGACCTCGGTGGCGACGTAGACGGTGAGGGAGCCGAACTCGATGAGGCAGCCGTTCCGGGGCAGTGGCCTGCTGCCGAAACAGCCGGCGTTGTCGCTGACGACGCTGAGCGAGCCGAACCTGTGGACAAGGCCACAGAGAACACGCTCACCCGACTCGATGAAGGAACCCGTCCGGATGAACACACCAGCCAGCGCCGCTGCTGGCCCCACGGTGGGCGCCAACTGTCGTGGTGGTGCACGGACAGATGCCATACAGGCTTGATGTGGGGCCGATTGGACGCTGGAGGTACCGGGGAGGGCTTGCACGCACGGCGTACAGACACGAACACACACTCACTCACACACACACGCACACGATTTACCCAGGTTCGGGGCTCTCGTGAGGAGATAACACCCCTACTCCTGCCTGCTACTTGATTTATATGTGGATTACAACTGGTTACAAGCTTGCTCCTCGAGCTGTATGCGAAGAACTGCAAGATCTAAGCCTCTACCGAGTCTCGGAACAGCTCTCAGGCTCTCCTCTAGCTTTCAAGGAACGACTAAGTATTTGCTCAGCGTCTAGGCTCAAATGAAGTGTTGCCCGTCCCCCTAAGAGGTACCCCTAGTACTCCTTATATAGGGAAACCCAGGGTTACAGTGTAAAACATTGCTACTGTCACCATACTCCTTGGTCTCCGGCCGACACGGGCGCCGCTGCGCCATACCCAGACCGTGGCAGCGCTGGTCGCCACGGTCCCCTCTGTGTCAGACAGCACGCCCAAGCCTAGGCCTAGCGCCACTGTGCCGCGCCGCACGCGTCAGAGGCAAGGCCGAGGCACAGCACGCCCGTCCACTTGCGGCACACCGTCGCCCTTGTCTCACTCCGTGTCTCAAGGAGCTTGGTCCACCGTCCGGGATAACCTTCATTCGGCATAAGCACACCCATGCCCATAACTCGGCTCGCCCTTTCCTGCATATAAGAACAATAAAGGGGATTCCGACATATAATAAACATGATCCGACATATGGATATGTCGGTTAACCTTTACCCGGTTGACCCCGGATAAACCTGTATGGTATGTCGGTTTCCATTGACTCGGTCAACTCCGAGTCAACCTTATTTTACCATATTGACCCCACTCGGGGGCTTCCCCCCGACAGCCATATCAAGGCTACTCGGTGTTTCACATTGGTGAACACCGCGCCGCTCCAACGGAGACTAGCTTCCATTGGGAAGTGAACTTCGGGATAAATCATCGTCTCCAAGTGCCTCGGTATTCCTATATCCGAGTTTCTTACTTATGCTATTTACTTTGTGATAGCCATAGAGTTTGAAGTTATATATCTTGCTATCACATAGTTGATTATATTGCTTAGCATAAGTTGTTGGTGCACATAGGTAAACCTAGCTAGTTTAAGTTTTGGCTTGATAAATTAAACGTTAGTTTTATTCCACATTTATTCAAGCCTTAACCGTAATAATTTTAAATCGCCTATTCACCCCCCTCTAGGCGACATCCGTGTCCTTTCAATTGGTATCAGAGCCGGTTCTCTCTTTATAGGGCTTCACGGCCTAGAGAGTAAAGATGTCGTCTAGTGGTTTAGTGCAAAATGCCTCTTTAATATTCGATGGCACTAATTATGATGATTGGAGAAATCGCATGCTAAATTATTTTAGAGACATTAATCCATATATAGAGCAAATTTTAGATATGGGTTTTTCTCCTCCAAAGGATCCGAAAAGATTATCTTTAGAGGATGAGGAAAATTCTTATCTAGATGCTCAAGCTTCTAAAGTGGTTTTCATGTATTTGAGAAATGCAGTTGCTTTGTCGATCTCTCCTTATCGGAACGCCCATGAGCTATGGACCAAGCTTCAAGACAATTATGGTGTGTACATTGATAGTGAGAATGATTGTTCTCCCTCCACCTCCGGGCGTAATGAGTTCTCAACTTTTTCTACTTCACCTACATGTGGCAAGCTACAAAGAAATGCAATGGTGAGTAGTGATAAATATTGTAATGATGATAGTGATCTTATTGTTGATAATTCACCTCTATCTTATTGCAATGATTTATCTTTGGACTTAAACACATCTAGCACTATAAATGTTTCACATGCTTGGATTGACAGTCATTCCATATCTTCAAAAAATTACTTATATAAATCTAATGATGATGAAGAAAATAATGATGAAGATGAGGATAATAGTTTTGACCACCTTATGAATAAGAGTGGAATGGTTGAACGTGCTCTTCAAAATAATAAAAATGCTCATGATAGTTTCATAGAATTCATAACTACCTTTGTTGGGTACAAGCAAGAATTAGATGATTTGGAAGCACGTGAAGATGAAAGTCTTCGTCGCGAACGTGGTTATGCGAACACGATTGCGGATCTTAAGGAAGCTCTTGAAGAAGAACAAACCACCAAGAAATATCTTGAGGAGACATTTACTCTAGAGTTGTCTAACGTAAATAAAACCCATGATAGAGCTCTCAAAGTGGCTAATGATTTTAAAATAAAAAATGATGAGTTTGTTGTTGAAATTGTTAGGCTCCTTGAGGCTAATAAGAAATTTGAAAAGGATGTCAAGTCCTTGGAAGATTCTCTTGCACATCTCACTAAGTCCCATGATCAACTCCAAGCTCAATTGCTAAAAGGGCTTCCTACTTGTTCTCTCATTGCTATTAATGTTGATGCTTGTGCTACTAACTCTATTTCTTGTGAAGCATCCATTTTAAAGGAGAATTTTGAGCTAAGGGCTCAACTTAAATTGCTAACTAGCAATTATGAGATATTGGAAGAAAGCCATGAGAATCTCTCGAGATTTCATGAGGATCTTCTAGTGTCTCATGATAAGCTAAAGTTAGTTCATGAGGCTATCGCTACCAAGGTAATATCTAGTGAGCCTCATGTGGACAATGGCACAACTTCTACTAAAAATGCTATAAAGCCATGTGCTAGTCCTTGTAATTCTTCATCTCACACTAGTGGTAAATCATATGTTTGAATTACATTTCGTGCCTAGTTGCTCTAACAATGAAGCCTCAACTTCCACTAGTACTTGTGTAGCTACTAACCTTGTAGGGAAGTCTAAAGAGCACAAGGCACAAGCCACCTCTTTGAAGAAAGATGTGGAGAAGCGTCATAAAGGGAAGGCCACACTTGACAACATGTTGAGTGTGCAAAAATCCCCCAATGACAAGAGTGGACTTGGATTCAACTCCAATACCAATAACAAGTCCAAGAGTAGCAATAAGAAGGGCCAAGAACAAGTCAATCATTCGGACAAGATTATTTGCTTCAAGTGCAAAGTTGAAGGGCACCATGTTAGGGATTGCCCAATGAAGAAGAAGCCTCTTAGTGAAAAGCAACTAGGGAAGCGGCCTATTGTTCAATATCATGCTCAACCTCGTGTTGAACAAGGGCCACCTCCTAAGAAGACTCAAGTTATTGCTCCTCAAGTTGGGGAGCCTATTAAGAAGAAAGAGAAGAGTCGATGTTGCTACTTATGCCGTGAGAAGGGTCACTTGGCTTCTTCATGCACTAATGGTACTCTATCCAACCCCATAATAATCGATGATGTTTATTCTCTTAGAAAGGATAGTGTTGGCAATGTGTTTGCCAAATATGTGGGAACTCAAAGTGGTGTCAAGAAAAGAACCATTTGGGTTGCCAAGCCTATTGTGACTAACCTCTTAGGACCCAACTTGGTTGGAGACCAACAAGCGCAAACTTGATCAATAGGTGTTGTTGGAGGGCATTGGCGACTTGGCTATCATTTGAAGAATTCTTCATGTTTATATTTCATCAAGCGAAGCCAATTGGATTATCACATATCTATCTCATATCCAATGCTCCTTCTTGCGGTAACTTGTATTTAAATTATATATACATTGAAAGTTGCTTGCTCCCTTGCATGTGTTAGTTTTGTTCCTAGCATGTGCTTGTATATGTTGTGCTTATTACTTACCTTGAGCAATCAAGTTTGTGTATGTTAATGTGCGCTCATATATGTGTAAACTTTGTGTTGAGTCTTTATTGAATCTTATGTTGATTTTAATTGGCTCTTTTGAGAGATTAATGGACTATCCCATTTTGGGGGAGTGATATGCTTTGTGCACTTCACAAACCTAAAAATGTGTGTACATGAGGCACACCACCTAGTATTGATATTTCAATATTATCTAGTTACTATGTGGTATGTCATATTCATGAGAAATTCAAATTCTACAATGTCCATTAATTTCTCTAGTTGGTTTTTTTGCCTCTTGCTTAGATAAAATGAATTATCACATTATGGGGGAGTAATAAGCTTTGTGCATATTAAAATCCCACAAAATGTGAACATTCGAGGTTTGCCACTTGGATTTGATATTGTAAATTATCTTATTCCTATTTGGCATCTTTACTCAAACAAGTTCCAATTTTCCTTTTGTGGTTACCCTTTGGCTCTTGTTTGTGTGAGTTTGCTTCGTATGGTTTCTCTCCAATATGCATTCCCATATATTATTTGAGAAACCATTTGTTCCATATTATTCTAACCATGTCCTTGCCGGTTGGTTTGAATAGTTGGAACTACCAACAAACTTTATTAAAATATGGTGTTTTATTTCTTATCTCTTGCCATATGTTTTATCTTGTGAGGATATTCGTTAATACCTCTATCACCGGGAAAATAATTCCAAATGGTCATTGTCCTTGGACAATCCATATTTATATTTGTGATAGAATATTTTTGATTATCCTTACATTGGCATTGGCTTTTATTTGCCCCATCTCTTGCCAAAATATTTATTTTGACACCCATTGCCTTCCTTGCCTCTTGTATGGATCCTAATTTTCAATTGGTAGTGTTTGGTGTTGTAAATAAAATAGAAGAGTAATGATCCCTTGTGCGTGTATTTTGTACTCAAATGCAAATATCAAAAATAATGCATGAATCTTGGGGGACCATTCCTTTTTATTTAGAACACTATCCTATCTATCAATATTTGATCCTTTCAATTGGCATTTGATTTCTATCGTATGTGTTTATGGAAGACAAATCTTTTTCTCTTGATGCTTTGTGCCATCATGAAAAGTGTAGAGGGTGTTTGGTTTATTTGGTGTAACCTTGCTCTCTCTTGGGAGTCTTGCTTTCTCATTTCTTGTTTTACGTTTATCCTATAGAATGAGAAAATCCTTTGAGCATGTCTCTTTCTTTTATATTATATATGCTCATTAGCCTTGCCTTTGGTACCTTCAATTGGTATTAATTGGGATTTAATATCTCCTCCATAGATATTTGTTTCAATTGATATTTATTGTGGGAGTTTTGATACCTTATTGCTTTATTTTACTTTACTTGATTCTGGTCAAGTATTATCCTATTCTTGGTATCTTTTCTCCTAGTGGTATCTTATTTTCAATTGGTGTCTTATCTCTCATGTGTTGTTTGATTTGATTCATATTGATATCTCACTTCATGTGTTGATGTGTTTTGGAATCAATCATTTGTTGATTTGATTTTCCTCAATCATGTGTTGATTTGGACTTTGATATAATTTGGACAACCTTTTTGTGTCACACCTTGGTGTGCTCTCTTCTTGGTTTACTTGGTGTTTTTGTCCAAATTGTATCTCTCTTGGTTCTCATGAGCCTATGCATGTATATGTACTAGTATATATATTTTATGGCATGCTAGTCTTTCTAGTTCCAATATATAGGGGATACTCCACCAAATCCTAAATCGGCTAAGATGTGCATGAAATTCAATTTCATATCTATATGCACATATTTATGTGGAGTGTTTCCTATATATTGTAGTTTATCTAACTACTATGGGACCCAATGAGTTTGGGAACCATTTTGTGCTTGAATTTTGTTTTAGGTACAATGGAGATACATTGGATGCTTGCCTCATTCATAAGGAAGGTGTTCTCACCATGTGATTATTGGAGTGAAGTTTTGATGATAAACAAACTCTCATCTTCTTCATCGTCAATGTATCTCGGTAACAAGTATCTACCTCATGCATACTTTTCTAGTCTCAACCTTGTGTAGGTTGCTTCTTGGCATGAAAGCTTTTATGTGCAATTGTTGTGGTTTTGGTCTTTTTCTTCACTTGGTGTATCTTTGTGATACTTGTGATTAAATTGCAAAAACCTTTTATTCAGTTGGTATTATTTCTTTGTGATACTTGTTGCCTATCTCAAAGCATCTCCACTATCTCTTGTTCCCTTAGTGATTTGTGTGATGTCTTTGATATTTTTGAAGTTCATTTATATACAATGAGATAAATTTGAGCTATGTGCTATGCTTTTAAGCAATAATCTCTTTTGTATATTCATGACTTCCATGTTGGCTACCATGGTTTCCACTTTATCAACCATCTCGTATGTACAAGTTTCTTTGTAAATGTATATCATCAATGATTTGTCTGCTTAGAAACCTATACATATGAGAGAGGTCACCTTTAGTTGTATCCTAATTCTTTTGAGATACCTTGCTTTTATCTATAATTCTTTGGTGGCTCCAAAATTGTCTCATGAGTGATTGTCTCATTTTTATTGATATCTTTGCACACTCATGTATGTGTTGAGGATTTTTTTACTTCATGCTTACCATGGTGAGCATGTTGAATTTTTATTGGCTAAATGCTCTCACTAGATTTTGGCATTTTCAATTGGTTTTAGTTTCCAATTGGTATCCCTAAGCTTGTGAACATACCCTTTTAAAAATCTTCTTTTATCTCGGTTGGGCCTATCCTATGTTGAATTTTAAAAAAAATTGGTATCCTTGAGTTTATGAACATATTCTTTTTGAAAAATCTTCTTTGTAAGTTGTGTGTGCCAATACTTGATATATAACTTATCTCCATTTGGTTAAGACTATGTGTCTTACCAAATTAATTGTCTTGTCACACACACATACTCTTGGTTGGACTTTTCTTGATAGTTTCTTTTAAATTGGTATCTCCTTATGGCTCAACCACATCTTTAGTGCAAGTGCTTTGTTTTGCTTTAATTTTTACATCCTTGCACTTGGTGAGTGTTCTAGATGATTTTGGGGGAGCAAGGATTCCATATTTGTGCACTCCTCAATAGTGCATGAACATTGGGGAGCTTCTCCGTTTTTATTTAGAACTCTCGTCTTGGATCTTTTTTATTGCTTTTCTCCTTTGTGGAGATGTTTAGAATGATTTCATCCTTTTGCAATCTTTGGATCCTCAATATAGTTTGATTTCCTCTAATTATTCGTCAATGGATATGTGCATTTGATTCCACTCACATTTTGAGAAATGCACACTTTATGGAGGAATTCATATTATATTGGCTTTCTAAATTTTTCTTCCCATTTCGGCAATCGATGCCAATGGGGGAGAAGTTTAGAGGGCTTAAGGGAACTTGGGTTTTATGCTTTTGTTGCATTTGCCTTTAATGCGCTTTGCATCCTTGCTTGTTTGTCTTGCAAGGTTGCTATATTCATTATATAAACCCTCTTAAAAGGGATTGTCATCAATTACCAAAATGGGGGAGATTGAAATTGCATGGAACGGATGCGGCCTAGCGATGCAGCTCTGCAGACGGTGATTGTGACGTTTGTAGTCCCATATGGGTAAGAAACCCACCATTTGTATGTCCTTTCATTGAATCTGTTCTAGCCCGGTGAAGTGGATAGAGTGAAAGTGCATGGTTGCCCCCATGTGTTGTTTTGGTAATTAATGACAATCTCTATGGACTAATGTGTGTTTTGAGTTATATTTGTAGTGTTGGTCCATAAGGAATGCTTGAACTCCATATGTTGGAGTCAAGGCTAAAAGAAGAAGATTATATGTTGATCAAGGCTATGTGCAAGTTGATCAACATAGAAGATAAGGGCATGTGAAGATATGCGAAAGAGTGTCTCTCCCATATTGGTGTATGGGGGAGCAATATGCGAGGCTTCACCGAGCGGAGCGTAAGTGTCTCTCCCATAGTGTATGGGGGAGCAATATGCGAGGCTTCACCGAGCGGAGCGTAATCAAGAAAGGTGATCCACTTGAGAGGAGATCAAGATCGTCATCATCTACCTCAAGTGGAATGCGCAAGGCAAAGAAAGGTGATCCACTTGAGAGGAGATCAAGATCGTCATCATCTAGCTCAAGTGGAATGCGCAAGGCAAAGGTATGATCTTGATAGGGTTTCTATTTTACCGGTCTCGCGGTGTAGTTGGGAAACCGGGTTTTTAGGATAGGTAACCGTACTATCAAGAGGGGCTCTCAAGTGAGCTTTAGCGTATCGGTCATAGAGAGCTCAAACCTTTGCATCCTTGCATTCCTGCATCATCTTTATTGGTTCTTATTTGGCTCTTACCGTGGTGTGGTTTTGGTGCTTGTAATGCTTGTCATGACAAGGCCAAGTTCACCGAAAACAAGATTGGGTTGCATCTTCTATTGCGTTTTCGGTTGTGGAGATTTTGACGGTTCACCCGTGAGGAAAGGTTCACACCTTCCTACCCATAACAAAATATTCATTGCCTATTATTATTTGGCTTTCATCCATATGAGTATTTAGAGCTTGTGTTCATCTCCATACCAAGCTCTAGTTCATCAAAAACGGATTTCATATGCATATCTTGTTGCGTTTTTTATGTTGGAGGTTTTACCGGCTTGTCTTTTCTAGAGAGGTCAAACTCTTTCCTTGTGACCTCCTCCTCACATGATGGACTATGATGTTTCTCTGCATGATCTTGTAGAGCTCTTAATTGCGATTCCAACGAGCCCAAGATCATCGAAATCGGAGTCCGGATGAAAAAGTTATTGCAGTTTTCGTTTTGCTGTTTCTGTCAGTTTTCAGAAAACCGGATATTCCGGTCCTTCCGGAAATCTCCGGTTGGAAATATCCGGTGACCTACAGAAGGTTTCAGCAGTTGCGCGGACTGGGGCGGAAATTCCGGTCCAAACCTGAACCGGAATATACGGTCTCTGTTTTTCCTGCAACGGCTCTTTTTCGTGGGGTCCCATAAAAGCCCCCCTTCTTCCCCAAGTGAATATAGCTCTTTAGCACGAAAAAGCCCCCCATTGTTGACCTTCTTGAGCTTAGATTTCTCTCTATTCCTCCATGATTCTTGCCTCCAATTAGAGGGAAAAGAGAGAGGAGATCTAGATCTACACTTCCACCAAACCATCTCTCCTCTAAGTGAGGGGAACCCTTTGGATCTAGATCTTGGAGTTCCATTTGTTGAGTTCTTCTTTGTTCTTCCTCTCTTCTCCCCCCACAAGCATTAGTTTCTTTTGGTGGGATTTGAGAGTGAAGAATTTGACCACTTAGTGTGTTCTTGCCATTGCATTGGTTGCATCGGTTTGAGTTCTCCACGGTGATTCGTGGAAAGTGAAATTGAGAAGCTTGTTACTCTTGGGTGCTTGGGTGCCCTAGAGCTTGTTCCTCTAGGGCACGTTGGTACCCTAGACGGTTGTTGTTTTCTCGGAGTCTTGGTGGCTCACGGGATTTGTTGGGAGCCTCCAATTGTGGAGTGTGGCTCAACCTTGTTCGTCTCGAAGCTTTGGTAGCTACGAAGACATTGTTGGGAGCCACCAATTGAGTTGTGGTGTGTGCCTCGGCCTTGGGCATCGAGTCTTGGCGGCTCGGTGCATTTGGTGAAGACCCTCCAACTTGTGGAGTGAGCTTCATCCTTGTAAAGGTTCTAGTTGTCAACCTCAACGGCAACATAGTGACAAGTGCCTCGCCACATCGGTGGTAAGACACAACGGAGATACGGTGTGCCATATCAAGGCTACTCGGTGTTTCACATTGGTGAACACCGCGCCACTCCAACGGAGACTAGCTTCCATTGGGAAGTGAACTTCGGGATAAATCATCGTTCCAAGTGCCTCAGTATTCCTATATCCGAGTTTCTTACTTATGCTATTTACTTTGTGATAGCCATAGAGTTTGAAGTTATATATCTTGCTATCACATAGTTGATTATATTGCTTAGCATAAGTTGTTGGTGCACATAGGTAAACCTAGCTAGTTTAAGTTTTGGCTTGATAAATTAAACGTTAGTTTTATTCCGCATTTATTCAAGCCTTAACCGTAATAATTTTAAATCGCCTATTCACCACCCCCCCCTCTAGGCGACATCCGTGTCCTTTCATAGAGTTTGTTGCTTTCCAAGCAAACAATGAAGGTGCACAAACGAGGAAGCATGCAAACAATGATGTCTCTCAAACAAGCCATGTTGACGAAGATGCCTCCGTGGGGATCTGTGTGCGGTTCGGCTGAGGGGAAGGAAGTGGAAGAAAGATATCGCGAAGCGTGCGGACTTCTCAAGCTCTTTGCAAGAACTGTTGGCACAAATGATGAGCGTTAACTAGGTGTCAAGTGGTAAGAGAGTTCAGTTGAGGGAGTAAAAGGAAGTCAACAAGCTGAGAAGATGGCGACTGAGAGAAACAAGATGCCCTTGATGCGGAAACCTTAGGGTTGAAGTAGAAAAGGTAGCAACCGACAAAATAAGAGAGGCAACAAAGGGGAAGCAAGCAGGTCCCGTCTTGTTCACGGAGGAGTCCCGGGTCATGTTGTCCAACATCCCACGTGGACTAAAAAATACGAAGGCTTGGTATGAGTGAACTCGTGACAACATCTTGTATCACACCAATTGTTCATTCTATATCTATGTTATGCGTTTCTATGAACTATATGCTATTTTTGGTACTTTGATGTATGCTCGGCACAGTTAAATTTTAATTTCAAACTTGAACTATTATTTTTTGCATACTTTCGTGATGATATGTGGATGAATTTGTGCTCAGATTTTGATGCATAAATAATTAAGTACTAAAACAATCAACATATATACATATAGTGCACTTGACAAAACGGACAAGTGTCCCGACACTTTGAAGGCATCTTTGGATACCATGATACAAGTGTGCGTGGACACTTTAGACACCCCCAAACTGACACTTTGTCCAAAACGGACACATTGTTAGAGGGTTCCCCTGGAGTTGCCCTTACTAACTGTTGCAAAATTACTTGCTATTTCTAGGTTGATCCACTGAAATATCCTATGCCCATTCATCGCCTTGTATCTTTTATTGATGCCCTTCAAAATTCCTGCCACCAGGATGTTTTGTCTATTTGGGCTCTGGAGTGCTCTCCCTTTTGACATTTCAATTATTCTTTGTAATCCCTCTTTATGTGATGGCATGAAACTCACTGTATGTTCTTGAAAAAAAAAGTATGCCACGACCTATATGTTCTGCAATTCTGTGAAGCCGTGTCATTGGATAGGCCCAACATAACACACGTAGGATTTTACCTTTCTTCCGTGGCCATGGACCCATCGCTTCATCTTCCGACAACCGATCTTCGCCCCCACGTTTTTTTTTTCTCCTCTCCACCACCACAATCGTCCATGAGAAAGTTAACAAGGCATATTGATGCCAAAGAAACTAACCAAGAAATCGTACTAGTATCCTTTAAATACCTTGATATGTCTCGAGTCGCTCCATCCCTTTCATCCTCCGACAAAGTTTTACATGCCTGTATTTTTTAGATTACTCTCGGCCCAAACATACTGATTGGCAAGTAATCACCGTCCTCAGTTCCTCTTCTTGACCTTTCCCAGTTCCACCAATTTCTTACTTCGATTTCACGAGATACCTTCCGCCAATAGCAACGGTAAAAGAGGATGTTAGTCAAGCCCTTGATTTCTTACGCTTTTTTTTAGAGTACGCCAAAGGCGTACCTTAGTTTTGTAGAAGACAACAAAGACATTTACAAGATCATGCCCGTTTCGCAAACGAACAGGCAGAGAACTCCTTACAACTCCACACCACGTCTAGGGCTACTCTCTCGCTACATCTATGAAAACTCCGGAAACCCCCTCCTACACCTAGTCCAACTCACAAACTCCATAAAGATTCTCCTCACCATCTCCTCCGGGCTAAACCACTGCCTGATATTGCCAAACACCCAAGCGTTTCGGTTCTTCCATAGTTGCCAGCAGACCAACAAAACCATTGCATCAAAGTCACGCCTCCATTCCTTCCTCATACGGGTCATGTTAGCACTACACCAAACCTCTAGAGTGTCCTCGTCCTCTGGAGCTTCAACTCGTATCCCTGTTTGCTGAATGATTTGAGCCCACACCTGTTGTGCATGCACACATTCGATAAGAATGTGGTCCACGTTGTCTTTGTTTTGCAGGCACACAAAACAGTTCGAGGGGACCTCCTGCAATCCGTGACGCGCCCGACGATCAGACGTCCAGATCCTATGTTGGATTGCCATCCAGATGAACAACTTACACTTCACCGACGCCCCATTCTTCCAGATCCATCTAGCAGCCGCGAACCTCTCCTGTCCACGTTGTAGCATACGGTAAGTGGAGCTTGCTGAATAGATGCCACTCTTAGACCAAGGCCAGCTGAATTGGTCTTCCACTGTGATATCGCTCTGAACTGTGTTAATCTCCATCCATAACTGAACACATTGCAGGGCTCCCAGCTCGTCCAACTCACACGAGATGTCTAATGACCAGTTGTTATCCTAAGTTCCTCCTTCGACAATTCTACTTCCATGAACCCTAGCACTGACGCCAGCGACCACTAAAGGCGCAATGTCTGCTGTCGATCTCCCCTGCAACCATTGATCTCTCCAGAATAGTGTCCGCTTACTAGTCTCTCGAACACCTCCGCCGCCTGTGAGTCCTTCAGCACCGGCAGCCCTTGCCACAGACGCGAATCGTCAGTTCGTCTGAGCCATTCCCATCGCGTACGAAGCGCCAGCCCTTGTAGACTCAGATCCTTGACACCAAGACCTCCATACTCCACCGGCCTGCACACCTGGGTCCATGCAACATGGCATTGCCCGCCATGAATCTTATCCAAATCTACCGAAAGAAACGCGCGCCGCCACTTGTCAATCTCTACCAGCAGCCACACCGGTGCATCTGCCACTAGGAGTTGGTGCACTGGCTTCGCTGAAATCACCGTCTTCACCAGGGTTAGCCGCCCCTTGAAAGGATCGTATGGGCACCTAGAGGGGGGGGGGGTGAATAGGTGCTACACCAAATTTTAATTCTTCTTTAATTAGGCTTGACACAAAAGGTAAATTCTCTAGATATGGAACTACAGTGAATTTACCTATATGACAAGCAAGCAACTAACACTAGGAAATTATCACGATACAAGTAAAAGCTACTAAGGGAAAGAGATAACCGAAAGTAGAAGCACGCGGAGGCAAGGATGTATTCCCAAGTTCCTCCTTGTTAAGGGAGTACGTCTCATTGGAGGGGTGTGAGCTCGCCACAACAAGCCTACTTAATGCCACAAAGGCCTCACCTTCCACTATCGGAATCCTTCAAGGCGGAATCCGGAGTCTTTACAATGTTCTTGGGGCACACACCCACAACTTAATCGGGGGCTCCCAAATCAACACAACAACTGAAACAATAACAATCGAAGTGAGTACAACACAACACCTAGGTTTTCCCAATGGAAACCCTAGGCATGAATCCCTCAAGTAAATGAGGGGGAGATGGAAAAACCCTTTGGTGAGCTTGTAGATCGGGGCCTTCTCCTTCAATCCTCCAAGTTTGAGTGGAGGGATTAGGAGATCTCGTCGATTTGAGATTTTGCATTAATGGAGGAGAGAGAGTGTTCAAAATCTAGGTGGCTCGAGGTGGGTGGAGGGTTATTTATACACCTCCATGAAATCTGACGGTTATCCTGCGGCTGGTCGGATATTTCCGGACACTTAACTACGGAACTTCCGGCGGAGGATGGAACATCCGGTGCTAAGGTCGGAACTTCCGGGGCACCTGATATCTCCGTGGAGAATCTCCGGGCCAAACTTCCGGACCCCCTAGCGCGAGGGGTGCCGGGAAGGACTTAGCCATTTTCGGCCCAGAAATTTCTCAGGGCTAGAACTTCCGGCCATCAGGCCGGAACTTCCGGACCGCCGGAAATTTTTGGTCGAACTTCCAGTCGAAAGTTCCAGGACCCCTACCGCGGGGTACCCCGAAAATGACTTAGCCCCGTTTCCCTTAGGCCGGAACTTCTGGGCCTATTTGGCAGAAAAGCCCGGCGACTTCGTTGCACACCTCCGTCTTTGATCTTTTCACCCACTTGGTCTGATCATCATATGAACCTAAAATTCAACAACTTAAAAGACATGATTAGCCCACAAAGTGTGTTGTCATTAAAATCACAAAAACTAACAGATGTTCTTTCACACCTCTCTCGCGATCATCCCTCTCTGCCATGCCGGGATGAAATCCACCACTCTGTCTAGCATGGGTTTCCATTCCGGCTTCGTCAACAGTCGTAGAGCTAGCTGAAGCCCTGACGATCGGTGATGGTAGCGCTGGGTTGTGCCCCAAGTGAAGGCGTGGATGTAGTAAGTAGCAGTTTTCCCTCGTTAACGAACCGAGGTTTATCGAACCAGTAGGACTTTGAAATCAACAACAAAGTGAATGTTGAAGATCTCTGGCGCTTAATCTTCAACAGACGTGGACCTGCACACACTCAACCAATTACTTTGCCCCCAACGGCAGAAAGGTTGTCAATCTTTCCGGTCTCACAGAAAACAAAGCGGTTAATTGTATAGTGAAATAGATGAAAATATGAAAGTGGACCAGAGGAGTAATGATGATGAAAAGTGATGAATAAAGGTTGCAATCAATGTAAAAAGATGGACCGGGGGCCATGGGTTCACTAGTGTAGTCTGTCAGTTAAATAAAACACTCATATGATGGGTAAACAAATTACAGCTAGGCAATTGACAAGATTATAACACAAACTTAATCTAGCTATGACATAGAGAAAATGATAATATTTATGTAGGCATCACGACAATGAACAAAGACCATTGAGTCCAACTGCGTCTTTGTCTAAAAAGTCCATCGTGGGATCGCTATCCGGGACATTTGCATTAAGTAAAGCGCATGAAGTAAGCAATACTAATATCAAAAGAGACATTAACACCGTTGTTTTACCCTTAGTCGCAACAGCACACCCTCGCCCTTAGACGTTTCTGTCACTCGTGCCCAGGAACAAAAGGGGGCATGAACCCACTATCTAGCATAAATACTCCCTCTTGGAGATACACACAATCACTTGGCCAAAGTAACTACGCACATCGGAGAGCATGCAAAACATAAATCAACATATAAGAATCATGCACAATCTGATCATAACTTCATAATCCATCAGATCCTAGCAAACACATCACATAGCATTACAATAATCGATTTTGATCATGTTAGGCAGCTCACAAGATCATAATACATGAAGCACAAGGTAGAGAGACTACCATCTAGCTACTGCCATGGACCCGTAGTCCAAGGTGGGACTACTCACAAATCATCCCGGAGGAAGGCATGGCGATGAAGAGCCCTCCGAGATCGATCTCCCCTCCGGCATGGTGCCGGGATCATCTTCAGAATCACCCCCGAACTAGGGTTTATGGTGGCGGCGCCTCGGGGTGACTTCTCTGGAAAATAATGGCCACCTCGACGTTTTTGGGATTAATCTGATTTTATAGGCGTTGGAGTGGGCCGAGGGGACCCACCAGGAGCAGGGGTGGGTCCCACTCACCGTCCTAGGGCAGGTCGTGGCTGGGGGTCGTCCCTGCCCTGTGGGTAGCCCCCAGGGCTGCCCTCTGGACTGAAACTCCGTCTTGGCGAATAAAAAATCCTCGTAAATTTTCAGCGCATTCCGAGAATATTTCCTGTGGTAAGTGTCTAAAACAAAAAGACAAAAAACAGGAAACTGGCACTAGGCATCTTGTCAATAGGTTAGTCCGACAAAATGCATAAAAATGATGTAATAAGATAGTATAAACATGTGACAACATCACAAAACTAGCATGGATCAATAAAAAATTATAGATACGTTTGACACGTATCAAGCCCTAGGTATCTAATTAGGAATTTGGCTAGATTGGACTGCAGGAGCTGCTGTACCCTCCTCTCTGCGGCCTCGTCTCCTCTAATCAGTGTCACGGTCGACTTCTGATAGTTCATGTGCAGCCTAGACGCGTCTCCAAAGATCCTCAAAATCTCTCTCACTGCAACTAGGTCTTGCACCGTGCCTGACGAACAAGGCAACGTCATCTGCATAAATCGAGACCCTCTGGACTGGCGTGCATGCCCTACTGGTGATAAAAGGCCCAGCTCCAAAGCTTTGCAGACGAGCACCGTAAACACCTCCATGCCCAACAAGCACCCCCGTCCTTATTTATTTTGTTTCTCACCATCCGCCATGTCCAAAGCAATGCAATACACTTCAGTTTTGCATTCATATCCAGCTGCATTATTATAGTAATCACCTGTTTTGGTCCCGACTCCCGAGCATGCCTCCATCTTGACCCAAAGCTCCTCTAAGTCCAGGTTCCTCCATACTGCAGGCACAGTCTTACACTTGAAAAGGAGATGACCACCATTTTCATTTTGCCGTTTACACACAGGATCTAACGAATCAATATCGAAACCACGACGCTCAATGTTCCAGTTTGTCGCTATACTGAACTTTGGTAGGCATGCTAGCAAGGATAAAAATGAATATATGTGATATGACTACTATGTCCCTTCAAATATTTCATCCTCCATTATGACATATAGTATATCTAGCACATGTCATTAGAGCAACTCCAGCCGTTGGCCCCCCAGGCCGACTTGCCGGCATTTTTTTTGGGCCGCTCAGGGGCCCTCCGGCGGAAAATTTCGGCCTGGGGACGCGCTGATTCCTAGTCGCGGTCCCAGTTCGCCCCCCCCCCCCCCCCAAGCCGGCGATTTTTGGTGACTTTTGGTCGAAAAATAAGTCATACAACATCATTTTTATAGCAAATTCATTATTTTTTAAGCAAATTTATCATTTGTATCAAATAATTCGACATAAAAATTAATACAAATAGTTTAACAAATCAACACAGCTCATAAATTTTAAAACAAGTTTTTCAAGACAAATTACATAAATTTAGACCTCGCCTTTGCGCCTCCACATGTGCTCCACCAGATCTTTCTGTAATTACTGATGAACTAGTGGGTCTCGGATCTCCTGATGCATAGCAAGGAAGGCAGTCCATGATGCCAGTACAGGCAGACGCCGGCTCTCCTTCGGATCCACACCCCTGAGAGGACCCTGTCTGAAGTATGGCACCTCCTTCTCGCTGTCTTCCACTGGGTTCTCCCGCTCGCTCTCAATAATCGTGTTGTGCAAGATCACACAGCAATTCATCACCTCCCACATCTGATCTTTCGACCAGGTCATAGCGGGGTACCGGACAACAACAAATCGAGCTTGGAGCCCACCAAATTCCCGCTCGACATCCTTCCTACAAGCCTCGTAGCACTTGGCATACCAAGCTTGAGCCGTCTTCGGCATAGGGTTTGAGAGTCTTCACAAATGTGGAACATTTTGGATAGATTTCATCTGCCATGTAGTATCCCTTGTTGTAATGGTGTCCGTTGATCTCGAAGTTCACCGAGGGACCATTACCTTCAACAAGCTTGGCGAAGACATTGGAGCACTGCAGGACGTTGATGTCATTGTTAGATCCTGGCATTCCAAATAAGAAATGCCAAATCCAGGTACTGCGAAGCCACTGCCTCAAGTACAACATTGCAACCTCCTTTGTGCCCTTTGTACATTCCCTGCCAAGCAAATGGGTAGTTTTTCCATTTCCAATGCATGCAGTCGATGCTTCCTAGCATTCCAGGAAATCCTCTTGCTTCATTCTCAGCTAGGATCCGAGCAGTATCTTCCGCAGTGGGTGTTCGCAAGTATTCTGGTCCAAACACTACCACTATGGCTCTGCAGAACTTGTAGAAACACTCAAGGACGGTGGACTCGGCCATGCATAGATAGTCATCCTGCGAATCAGCTGGAGCTCCGTATGCAAGCAGTCTCAAAGCGACCGTGCACTTCTGGAGCAAGGAAAATCCAACCGTTCTGGTGCAATCCTTCTTGCAAACGAAGTAGCTGTCGAATTCTCGGACGCCATGCACAAACCTGAGAAAGAGGTTCCGGTTCGTCCTGAAACGGCGTTGAAATTTCTACTCGTCGTGCAATGGATCGTCGGCCAAGTAGTCGGCATACAGAATGTAATAGCCCTCTGCACGCTGGCATAGCTTGCTCTTGCGGGGACCTGGTGCCGAGCCACCACGCTTCGGCTGTGCATCGACGGCATACAGACTGGCTAGACATGCGAGCATCAGCAAGTGCTCTTCGTCGTCGTCGGCGGCGGCGTCGACTTCCTCTTCCATCAGAGTGGCAAGCATCTCCCCCTCGTCGGAGTCCATCTCAGGCAAAATGCCGAACACCTTGCGGGCAGGGTGGGCGCGAAGCTTGATCGCGGATGGCGATTCACCGCGAAAACTCGGGCAGCAGCGAGATGTGGGTGGGGGATTTGGTACGGCGTGCCGTCACGGTGGGGGTGCCCTATTCTAGCGGCGCGTTCGCGGCGGAGAGGAAGAGGCGGTGCCGGCGGCGGGGGAGGGAAATTCGGAATGGGATGAATCTGTGGTGGGGTATGTGCGTTGTCTCGCCGATAGGCTGGCCCGCGTGGCTTTTCCCTTTCACCGGTGCCCCTAGGCGGAACCCAACGCGATGGGTTTGGCCTGGGAACACCGGATGAATTTTGTGCTAAAACCGGAAGAAAACGAGGCTCTGGGGGGGGGGGGGGACTGGAAGGGAAATGGCCCGCCGGCAGAAAAAAGGTAGGAAAAGCGTGGCCTTGGGGGGATGGCTGGAGTTGCGCTCTCGGGGACGGCTGGAGTTGCTCTTACCATGTTAGTCATATATAGATGTCGAAGAAAATATATACAGGGACATTCGCTATGTAGCTGATTATATGAGGAATTAATCCTCCACATGCTCCATCCCAGATCGAGTTGCTTGCCAGAAATATAGTATTGAAGGTCAATACAATTGCCAGACAGCAATGAAGGTCATTCTAACAAAGCTTAGGACTTTCCACTGCTACAATAACATCGCTTTAATTAGCACCTGATATCTACTATAAGCGAAATACAACCAACAAAACTGATTTTAGTACTGCACACAGCAAGTCTGAACCTTTTCATTACACAGAACAAAGTCAAGGGCGTGTTTGGTAGCCCACGTGCTACCCAAAAAGGCCGAAGACATGCAAAAACGGGCCGTTTGGTACCTCGCGCAACGACTTGGCCCACACGCGCACGAACCTTAAAGCACCCCTCAGCCAGGCCCGCGGGGAACGCTCGATTCGGTCATTTTTTCAGAGCCACCTTCAGGCCAGTACAGTAGAGGCAAAAAGCGAGCGCGCGGAGCCGCGGCGATGCAGCCATGGAGCTGGCGGGAGAAGAAAAATTGGTGCGGCCGTATGGCGCGCAGGATACCCTTACCCCTCTCTTTAGGCTGTCACCGAAAGTGGGAGAAGACGGCAGAGTATTTGTGCAGCGTAGGTGGCGGCGACTTAGATCTTGGTTGTCGATGGCGATGGCGACCTCCCAGATTTGCCTCTCCTCCGTCTTCCGGACGACGACGGCGACACCTACGGCGACGGCGACAAGATCTGCCTCTCCTCCGACTCGTCGACGGCACCGATTGTTCGGTACTCCCTTGCCACATGGCGGTAAGCTCTATTCCCCCATTGATAGATCTGACATGCCGGCGATGTAGGACCAAGCGTTCCTACTAAGTGCATCTTAGTTTAGACCGTAGCAGCTAGATTTCGGCTGTATTCTTATAGTACCACCTTGATTTCACTAGGACGGACAAGCTCGTATGCCGCTCATCGTTCAGGCTGCAACACTCATCGCTGTGATGCAGACCTGGCTCCTCTTAGTCCACCATAGAGCAGTACGCCGCAATTACAGGGGTGTAATCCGTTACGGTCCATTGTTTCTCCGAGATCAGGAGAGGATGGACAATCTGAACTACATCTACAACAACAACAACAAGGTGGAGGCCGTGAACATGCTGCGAATGGGCAGAGCTCCCTTTTGCAAGCTAGTGGAGACGTTCAGGTCCAGGGGGCTGCTGAAAGATAGCATCCACACCTCCGTAGAAGAGCAAGTTGCGATGTTTCTTCATGTTGTTGGTCATAACCAGAGGTTCGGAGTGATTCACGGCACATTCAGGAGATCTAGCGAGACTATATCTCGCTATTTCAAGCAAGTGTTGTTCGCAGTTGGAGAGCTCAGAGATGAGATGATCAAGACACCTTCTGGCCAAACTCCTAAGAAGATGCAAGAGAGCCACAGGTGGTATCCATATTTCAAGGTGAGCAATTCCAAAGTACTTCGTTGCACACATTACACATTTTCCATGTACACAGTCTAACATGACACAATGTTCATGGCAACAGGACTGCATTGGTGCAATTGATGGCACTCATGTCACTGCTAGAGTGCCAAGGTCAGAAGCTGCTACATACAGGGGTCGAAAGCATTACACCAGCCAGAATGTGCTTGCTGCTGTGGATTTCGAGATGAGGTTCACATATGTGCTAGCTGGTTGGGAAGGATCTGCCCATGATGCAAGCATCCTTGCTGACAGCATGAGTGGACCGGATGGGATAAATATTCCGGATGGCACCTTGGAGATGCAGGATATGCTTGTCGCCCAGGTGTTCTTCCACCCTTCAGGGCTACCAAGTAGCACCTCAACGAGTTCTCAAGAAACTATCCTAGGGATGACAAGGAATTGTTCAACCTGAGACACTCTAGTCTTAGAGTTACAGTTGAGAGGGTATTTGGTGCTCTCAAGAACAGATTCAAGATCCTTGATCAGAAGCCGTTCCACACTTTCCCCCACCCAAGTTAAGCTGGTTCTTGCATGCTGCATTCTCCATAACTGGATCTTAGAGTGGGGTGGTGTTGACAAGTACTTCCCGGAGGAGAAAGATGTTACACCTGACACCGATGATGATGTTGGACATGGTATCGTCGCTAACGACCAAGAAGCGTGGAAGAACTTGGGGCAGGAGATGGCTGACACAATGTGGGTCGCAAGAGGTGACACCAAGATCTGAAGAAAGAAGATGGAGCTTTACCAGAAGAAGAAGCAGAAGAGGAGGAAGGAGTTTGTCACCTTTCGGCCACTCCCCGCATGTACCATTTGCTAGTATGTAGTTAAACTGTGATGTCGTGATGAACTACCATTTGCTAGTAGCTAGATGAACTTTATGTCCTGACAAACTAACACTGTTAAACTGTGATGTCGTGATAAACAATTAGCTAGTTGAACACATGAACAATCGTGATAATGTCACCACTAGTGAAATATGGTGAGTGAAAGTACCTTGGCTTAGCAATCAAACACCATGCATTTACAGCTGTGAAATTAAAACAACCACCAAACAGCGTGGCCTCAAAATTTTACACCCATCCAAACGGGTCTGACCAAAAAATTGTTGACAACTAAACAAGCTGCACAACATGTCTCAAGACACGTTTTTTCAGGCCCAGGCCCGCCAGGACAAAGGAGCCCGCCAGGACAAAGGAGACAGAAAGGCCGAAAAAGGCCTGAGCAACCAAACACGCCCCAACCAAATCTGCATGAAACAATTGAAGGAGATGAACGAATCATATTGGACTGAGCAATGGAACACATGCCCTGAAACCGTATACCTTGATACACAGATGTTTTTTGCAATGGTACATCAGGGGATAAAATCATACAACAAAATCTTGTTCACTTGATCAGCAACAACAGAATACGAGAAGTCCACAATAGTTGCTGTGACAAAAATCCAGACCAGAAATAAGCCACAGGCATCTTAAGAGCAGTAAGTACTCCCCGGTATCAAGTGAATATAGATGTGGTGCACTATATTTGCCTATCGCCGCAAAGCCCTGAAAAGCCAGAGCAATTTTGTTATGTAGGCTGGGCCACAGTCCAAATTGACTGCAAGTTCTGAACTTCTGATAAACTTCCAACAGAGTACCAAGTGGCCTATTTCTTTCTCTTCACTTTGAGAATTCTTCTGCCAGACTTGTCATTGTCACAGACACTGCCCATTGAAAAGCCACCTGCAGAAGCTTGACTCTGCTGGCCAAACTGGAAAATGCCAGGTGGGGTTGTCGATGTAGTGGAAGCGAACTGAGTAGCTGGTGTGCTGAAAACTGGAGTCGATGGTGAATTGCTCTGAAAAGCAAATGGTGTGGTAGTGGAGAAAGGAGACTGGTTACTCTCACCAGCTATGTGCCCTCCATTCGTCTGATCAGTTCCTGTACTTAAACCAATAGTTGGGCTCATACTACCAAATAGAGGTGTTGACGTTGATGGATTTGGTGTTAAGGGTGACGGAGTAGGTACTGTTGGTGTAGACGAAGTGAATGAGAATAGAGCGCTCGAGGTTGAGCTGAAAGGCGAAATAGCAGAACCAGCATTCGGAATGCCAAATGGCGATGGAGCAGTTGTAATCAAATTGCTGCCAAATACTGGTGACGCCGAGAATGCTTTACTAGACCCCAAAGCAGAACTAGTAGCTGGCGAAGACAGAGGAGGAGCTGTATTCACAGAGGTCGAACCAGAAGCAGCTGTAAAAGAAACTATAGAACTGAAAGGGCTAGAGCTTGAAGGTGCTGAACCAAATTGAGAATTTGTAAAACTTGGTAAACTTCCCGTATTTGATTTTTCTGGAGGCATCAAGTTTGACTTACTTGCTGAACTCTGTGTGGGCAGTGAATTGCTATTTCCTGATTGGGCGCACTGGTTTCCAGATAGCATTGCTGATTCAGATGATGTTACTTTGGACTTATGCAAAGAAGCGACCGAATTCACACCACCAAACTGCGGAGAGAAAGTCAATGGGGTACTGCTGCTTGCTGTCTTGGATTTGTCCTGGGCAGCTAAGAAACTTGCACCACCGAACTTCGGGGAGAAATTGAAAGGTGCATTGCTACTTCCTGATGGTGGTGCTCCAGCAGATTGGGAAGCTGTGACGAAAGATATCTTTGAAGATGTCAATGAGCTACTTGGACCAGTATTGGAGAAAGTGAAACTGCCTCCAGTTGAATTGCTCAGCATGCTGAATGGCAATGTTGTGTCAGGCGCTGCTTTAAATTGAATACCACCAGACTGCTGTGTTGAAGTGGATGAAGTCTGGAAACCAGGTTGAAACGAGAATTGCGGCAATGAAGAAGTTGATGAGCCAGCATTTGTAGAAAAAAATGAGTTGTTTGGTCCATTAGAAGGGAGAACAGCAGAGGCAGTAGATTTTGATGTATGTGCTAGCCCATTACTTAAGGTTGTAGGCTTGGAATTGACAACATTAAATACAGGGTTACTGGTGAAAGATGCAACATGTCCAGCACTCTTAGAAGAGATTGGTGGAATTTCTCCATTTAATTTCTTATCGTGTCTGTTTGAAACTGAGCCTTCTTCAGAAACTCGTTTGGAAATCCTGCGACGACAAGGATATTAATGTTTAATGTCTGTGTACAGCAACCATATTTAAAACGATAACATATCATATCATACTAAATAGAGAAATGGAATAAACATGGCAATTTTTGGAATAGTAGATTAACAGTTTGAGCATAAACTGAGCCATATATTAGAAGAAATTAACAGATATGCTACTAATAAGAAAGTTGAACCAAAAGATGGCATGTTTAAGACCTAGCAGACTAATAGTTCCCTAATAAACGGAGGAAACAAAGGTGGCATTTCTTCATTGCAGCGCCTACTTGATAACTTATGGGTGTTGCTATTTTATTAAGCAGGCAAAAACACAAAACTTCAGAGCAAAAACATGCTCTCTAACTTGACCAGAAACTGACCATGGAGCACCTTCCGCAGAAGTGACTGGTACGCTGGGTCCTGCAGAAGATCTGTCCTTCCCAGCGGGCAGTGTAGGCGGAGATGCCATAGTAGGCGTTGGAGGGGCCTGTGAGTGAGCACCCAATGCAGCCGCGACAGGGAATGAGAAGCTGTTTGATGAAGCCGACATTACGCTTCGGTCAATTTCACTGGATAACAATGGTGGAGCATTCTCCTTATTTGTTGTTCCCGAACTCTTAGCAGTACGCTCCAGGATTGCTGGCTGGATTTTCTCAATTGTATCATTTAATTGATGAAGTGCAACCACACTTCGACTGCAGTTGTCTACCTCCAGAGAATCCTATAAGAAAAACAATGATTGGTTCATAAATATACATATATATCATAAAGGTAGCTGCTGTATAGAAGATAGTATCATATTCTTAGTCAAATGGTCCTACCTTGGGTGAATTTACTAATTCGGAGGATGATTTACTTTCGAGGACTGCAGATCTGTCTGATATAGCATCAACAGTCTTGCCATCTATTGCAGCTGGGGTGAATTTAGCAGCAACATTTATGTTGTTGAGTAAAGAATACTCCTGGATTAATGCCGGAGTGGACTCCAAAAGGCTGCCCTGGGATAATATGTCCTTCCTCTGAGAAGTAGAATCATCAACATCAATGGCATTTCGATGTCTTTGCTTTAGTTCTGATGTGCCTTCCTTCTGCGAAGGGACTAGTGTATCAAGCTGTTTCAGTATCTTCGCAGCCATCTCAGCTGATTGAGGTGGTGCTTGACCAAAAGTGTTACCACAGGCACCTCGAGTGCTATCATCAACTTTAGGCAGACACCGACGCTTTTGAATTTGTGTAGAGTGTTCAGAATCTTCATCAAGTTTGCTTGCATGACTACCAAGATATCCACGATAACCAGGCCGTGTTTCCAGAAGTGGTGATCCTCTGTTGTACCTTTGACGCATTTTGTGTATGGGACCAACAGAGACAGTCTCACTGTTGAGAGCAATACTCTTCCTCTTCAGAATCTGCTGATTGGCAAGGCAGTGTCACAATAAGCCAGCAAAATTGCACAGTATTTAAAAAAACACACACGTTCTGTAGGTTAATTGCATAAGTTTTTTTGGGGCGGGGGGGGGGGGGGGGGGGGGGTCACATGGTTCATACAAACTGAATTAGAGTTCTGACATTTAGCCCTTAAACCTTCCGCAAATCACTAACCAAACCATTTTATACAACTAGGCTAGGGCTCTAATATTTTCCAACAGCAAATGAGATTATATACTCATGGTAGCTTTCTTCTAAAGCAATACAAAATTACCAATTGCACGTGGTTTAAGGTGTTCTTGGACACTGCAGCACAGATAAATATTATTTGACGCTAGCACGGAGCCCGTGCTTTGCTGCGAAAACACCTCAAAATGCAAGGTTTTCGTGGAGTCATCCCGTATTGTTTATCTGTACTTATTGCAAGAATGTTGGTCCCAGGAGTAAGATTGTATTATTGTATTGCATAAGTTGGTGGTCCCACATATACTAAATAACTAAACTGGGAGAGGGTGACCTCACCACCAACTCCAAACTTTATGAGTAGGAAAGAAGGAAAGTTATTATGTACAAAACGTCCTTCAATATCAAAATAACTGGCATCACTAGCTGCTAGGGATATTTAAAGTCTAGATGAGAAATGATTCAGATAAAATATGTCAATTTAAGTATTGAACAACTGAAAATATAGTTTATTAAGACCTCAATATCAATATTACATACCATAACCATGACTTGAGGGTATCAAGAATAAAAGTTCAACGAGTTTTAAAATATGAGCCTTTTACATTGGTCTGAGGAGCTTATTTTGCATGGGAAGATAGGCTGAGTGTAGTAAAAAAAAATCTGGAATTATGGTGATATTATCTGGTGATAAAAAAAAAGTGAGCATGTATACTCAAAAGTGCTGCATTCAGATCCTAAGATTCCATCACATGGCTAATCCATTACAAAGAAATAAAAAAGTAGATTGTGGTGCAATAATGAGTACCTGCCTGCCAAATGTATGAACACTGTTTGAGGTCTGATAAGATGAAGATACAATACCAGACATGTCCCTGGAAGGAACAGGACCCTGAACAGATTGATGAACAGAAGTTAGAAAGACATCATGCTCGAGAACATGGATAAAAGTAAGATATTACGTACAGTAGAAACAGACAGGGTGGTCAGTCTATGATATAGAAAGAGTAATGTGTATCGTTTCAAACTTTCAATACTGCTCTTAGAGGGATGGATCACGGAACAATACATAAATAACTTGCTCCTTCAACTTTCCAAGTAGTCTATGGTTGCTTATTCTGATTTTTGACAGAGAAGCCTCGTGAGAAATTAGGTCTACTCTTCAGCATACCATGAGCATAAATTAGCAATATACTAAACAAGTAAATGGATTAAAACCTTGAAATAAGGAGATGATGACATTTTGTGTATTGCCGACTTATTTGGAGTCATATAGTTGCTTCCAAGACGATCAAAGGGTGTGGAAGCAGACAATCTTGAACTTCGGAGAAGAGGGAGGTTCGGAGATTTAGCTACTGTGGTAGCTTCTACTGATTTGTTAGGCAGAGAAGTGGGGTCATGCAATCTAAGGCGTAACGGTGACCCCTCTGGACATATTGAACCCATATATGCCTTTGCAAGTTCTGCAGGTGAAGCAACTTGATCCTGCAGGGATGCATAAGGTTACATTAAGTGTGCGGTCACAAAGGAACATATCAACAATACAAGTTACAATGTATCAAGACATACATATATCTATTGGTTAAGGCAAAAACCTGATTCAACAATAGGATAGAAATATGAAAGATATATTGGTTAAGTCCAAATACATAACATAGAACTCTTAAGTTCTAAGTACCAAATTATAATTGTAGTTGAAAAGTTTGAAGAATTTTATCTTGTAAATATGGTTAACTGCAAGAAAGTCGGTCTGAACATTTAAGAGAAAAAATTTAGCATGAATTGCATACTCACAGCAACACTGTATGATCTAATGGAGAAATCAACAGGTAAGCCTCTAGATCCACTTTCCTTCTCACGAGACCATGTTTGCTTTATATTACTAACTTCTGCCTGCAATGTATTGTACCCAACAGTTCTGGATTGCAACAACCCAGCCAAATATTCAAACTCACTCCTACAAAAACATAACATACAATTATTCAAGAGAGCTATGCAAGTTGCCGACATTTTAAGAGATATAAGAAAAACAATGTTGACTCAGGTGGACTCAGAGATATAAGAAAAACTCTGTCAAGCAAATAACTTACATATTTGGAACTGCATAATGCATGCAACAAAGCAGAATATGGACTCAGAGTCAAACAATTAGAGATAGGGGAATCAACAAAAACGAAATATGAGATTTCAATGACAGAAATAGTAAAACCCATAGAGATGAATGATAAACATGGAATCAAACAATAAGGGAGTGTTTCCCCAGTGATATTGCTATTCATGTCCTATGCATAACTGCATATTTAGAAGTTGCAACAAAAAAAAAATAGAACTGAGAACCTAGTGCAGCAATTCGATGGTGCTCTCGCTTTGTAAAAAATGCAATAACTTCCTGACAAGCGTGTGCTCATCTACTCCAGCCTCAAGGAACTATTCTAAATCGCTGGATTATGAACTCCAAGTGCACATGCAGAAAAGATCTTTGTAAGCGCCTAAAGGACCGTACGATTTTTTTCAAAAAAGGATATATTCACTGCTGTAAATGGCGATACAGACGAGGATTTGAGGAAAATGGAAAAATAGGTAACAACAATTGGCAGCTATGGCTGGTGACAGATAACGATACAAAATGATGCGTACAGCTACCAAAATTTGCAATTGTCCTTACCCAAAACAAGTACTCATTTCAAGCAAATGACAGAGAACATTCCATATCTTGGTTCTAAGGCATCCGAATCAAAATATACTCATTTTCCACCAAAATGAGAAATATAAGCTTTTTTATATCTGAATATTCCATTAAATCTCAAATAAATATCAAAAGAATCAGACCAGGATAATCCACAGTTCTTTAGAGCGTGTTGGCAGAAAAATTCGTGATCATGTACTATTAGTGAATGTCGTCTGGCCAAGGTGTAGTTGTGAGTTTCCTAAATATTCTATCCTTAGCTTGCAGAATATTGAATATTTGAAAAGATCACAGCAAATTGAGGCGAGTGCCATACTGATAGTACTCAAACACTATGTTAAATTATCCAATACTTGCCTTGCAAACGTCATCTGTTTCAATAATTCTTCAAGTTCCATGCCAGGATGGCAATCAGAACTTGTTAGCATGCCATCTCCATCCTTGACAGAGTTTTCAGGATTATCAGTAAATAGGTTCTGCATGGACGCCAATACATGCTTCGAGGCTCAGTTATACAGGAAATTAAAATATCTATTAGGCTAAAAAGGTAAAATAGTTAGCAGAGGTACTTGTCAAAAATTTAATCTAATTACAAAAAAACAATAGAGATTTTTTCTAGTGTTGGGCATGCTATTAGCTTCTCCAAGACCTAAGAGTTGAAAAAGCGTTTGTATTTTAAGAATCCTTGCAATACGGTGATCAAAGATGTGCAAAAGTTAGCTTAAACTCAGTGTCTGGCAGGATAAATGGTAATTTAGTATATTAGCCACTTAAAGAGCTTAGATTAAGCATTTAGTCAGGATAAATGGTAAATTGGTTACTAGGCTTTAACTAAATAAAAAATAGTGGGCCAAGCAACAAGTACAATGGATTAATGGAACAAGCTTACATTGGCAGTCTGTCCGCCATTTTCTTCTCCTTCTAGAACGGCATCCTCTATACATGCAAGAAAAAAGAAGCTTGTGTGAATTCGGTGGAAACCAATAACAATACAGATGGTGAGAATTATCTCTCATCTCACGGGGCAGATTACGCTAGCATCTAATTTCCGGATGACTGGCAATAAATCGTTCTGGTAAAGGCAGTGAACATGGTTCACCATCAACTTCACTTATCGGCCGTTATGTGCATCAACAAGCTATGCTGATTAGCTGAAAAGCTTAGAGGTAACTAGGCATTTACAAGATGATACTACGCTCATCAGAGAACAACTGCCAACAGGGCAACGGAGCTACGGGCGAATGCATGCGAAGAAAACAGGAAGCCACCAACCTAAAGGGGGCGGCGTCGGCGAGGGAGGCGCGTCGAGCAACTCAGGTTGCGAGGGCAATGCGTCGAGTGATTCTGGCCGGGTAGGCGGCGCATCGAACGGCTCCGGAAGCGGAGGCGCGGCGAGCTGCGGAGGCGGCTTGCGAAACACTGAGGAGAGGAGGCGTGAGGCGCCGCCGGTGATGAGACGGGTGATCCAGCCGCGCCCCTCGCCGCCGCTCCCTTCACCGCCTCGCGCCGCCGGGACGGTAGGGGCAGCGGGGCGTGCGTAGGGTGATGCAGCTGCGGCGCGGGAAGCAGGGCGCCTACGGACCTTGCCTCCGGCGGCTCCGCCGCCGTCGTAGCCTCCGCGAGACGCCATGTAACGGCGTCGATGTGGGGCTAGGGTTTCAGGGATCGCGTGGGCTAGGGTTTTGGAGATGAGAAGGGAATAATCGACGAGGGGAGGGGTGGACTGCTGATTATTATGGGCTTGGAGGGTTTAAGTTCAAAAGTTACTCATACCTTCTGAAAACGAAGTACTGTTCAAAAAAAACGAAAACGAACCTATGGCCTACATGTAGGCTTTTAAATTAGGAAGAAAAATTCACGAGCATGAATTTATAGCACAATCCATGTGTTCTTTGTTGCTCAACCTTGGGCTTTATGGCACGTTCGTAATAAGCTTTCTATCTATACCTAATAATAATAATCTATACCTCTATACCTAATAATAAAAGCAATAAGGCTTCCGCGGTTTGGTTTGGTACGTCATCCGAATTGTCCTTTTAATATTGTGAATAATTACCCACCTATGCCACTGGTAAGTTAAATCAGAAAAACGGTTCAAATATTTTGTTGGTACGTCGTGTTTGTGTTTCGATCGTTGGGTTCGTTTCGTCCGTGCGCGTGTCCTGATCATCCTGAGGTCGAATCCGGCCCAAACTCCTCCCCACCCCGCACACCACCCCTCATCTACTTATACACGTGTAATCTTTCCTCTGTTCTACTTCTTTCTTTCTTCCCCACGATTTCGATCGGAATTTTTCCTGTGCTGTTGACTAGCCAGCACTAGCCGGAATCTTCTGTGGGCGTCGGCGGCAGAGGTGCGAGGACGGGATGGACTTCCACGAGCGAGGGCTGCAGACCACCTTGGCTCGCCGATGGCCGCCTGGGACGGAGCATCTATGGAGGTTCCGCGCCGCGCTGACCGAAGACACACGGTTCATGCCTTCACCCAACTGAATCCATGGCAACCTGGTTCCCGCATCAATCTCGGAGGAAGTGGAGCAGAGCCACGGCCTGGAACTCCCGCCGTCTGCTCCATGGCGCGTCACAGGTTCCCCTCGAAGATCCTCTCATGTCCCTGTCCTCCTCGTGCATAGAGCACGATGCTGCCACATGGACGTTGGCAGGACGAGCGACGTGCTGCAATGGCGGCGTTGGCGCGGGAGCCGGCAACATGGGCCATCCACGGTCGAGCACCAAACCCCGACGCCTCGCGATTTGGATGTGTCCTGAGTCCTGACCTGCTATCGTTCTCCGCCCCGACTAGCTCGCCTGAAGCCACTTCTTGTGTCGTTGCCGCCTCAGAGGAAGGAAAGCATGTGCCCAGGTGCCTGGACCTCAACCTATACCTCTGCATCAGCCTTCCCTTCGAAGAGGGAGAACCTGCAGGGCAGTGCCGCCTTATGCTTCCGCTGCAGCCTGGGCCTCCGCAAGGGAGCGACGCACGCGATTTCCCTGAAGACAGTCTTCTTCTTTGCTGCCCTGGGTGTGGACCATGAATTCACAACGATGCATGCCTCTGAAACCCTGAAGATTTTCCCATATCTACATCTGCAATGTCCCCATTATTGTAGAAGATTCCAGCAATGCATCTCCACCTGCTGCTGTTGTTGCTCCCAAAAATCGTGAAACTGCCCAGGTATAGATACCGATACATGGATGTAAATAGAGATGAAATGGATTGCCGAATTCAGGTCGTAGTGTTACGCTTTCCATATTCTTATTCACCTAGTTGAAGGTTGAAATTTATTGGGACCTAAAGAGTTTGCAATTTGTAGCTGTTGTTTTAATAAACAAAATACTATTATCATGCACTTGTAGTGTCAAATTAGTGGACTGAAATATAGAGTTTATGTATGATCTTAGCTTCTATATGACTGTTTTCTTCTTTTTTTCTCTCCAAAGAGGATGTACCATATGTTAGCTGTATCTTTGATGCTCATTTCGCTGATCAAATGGACAAGTTTTCTTATGGCCTAAATCCTGAATCTATGGATAGACTTCAATCTCAAGACCATGAAGCGCAAGTACAAGTAGCAGGGCTAGCTGCTTCTACAAATTTATGTGATGCTCCAATGATCTTGTTGGTTCTGAATCTGAACTACTTCACGAAGAGGTCATGAAAGGTGTCTTTGAAACAGAAGAAGGTCACGGCTGGGGTTAACCCCCACAAGAACTTGGCTTTCCTTTACTGGAGCTACTCATTGTATTAAATAGCAAGCTATGAGAAAGCACGCATCGCACTTATAAGTTACAATTTGAATCATTGGATAGCTTGTACGTATGGCCAATTAGCTAAATATTAAAGTTTGTTGTACATAATAACTACAGCTACAACTATGTTGTCCTCAGTTAATGTGCATATTTCTGCATTTCATGAGCACTCTATCAGGAGCCTCAAATATGTTTGCTACTTCTAAGAAATATTAAAACTTCTTCTGATTATGAAGTGTTTCTTTGATTAAACCATTACATGTGTACCGAGGAATCCTGTTTCTCATTTTTTTTCTCCAGCTAGGTTAAGTTGTTTTCTTGGTATAATAGTATAAAATATGAGGTTATGCTATATGCTAATGTAAAGAAGATATTTTCAAGCAGTTTTGCTACTTGCTAAATTTATCTTAATCACTAGCAACAAGCAAGTTAATCCTTTCCATCTCAACCCAAGATGCAAAAAGAGCAGATATGGGCAAATTATGCTGCAAACTCTTCACAATGTTCATCAAATAAATAGACATAATGATTAACACCCACATATCTCTTGTCGATCCGTTGCAGCGCGGAAAAAGACTAGCGACAAACTGTGTGAGATAGCAAGTGTTATAGATTATGTTTGATTTTTTTTTCAGGTTTATGAGACAGTTTTTTTATTTGGATCCGTTGCAACGCACGGGCAGTTTGCTAGTAATAATAATAAAAGCAATAAGCCTTCTTCCAGTCCGTCACCGAATTTACCGTTTTGCCCTCCACCGAATCATTTTATTACCCACCACTGCCATCCTTAAGTTAGTACCGGTTCGTTTAGTTTTTCTCCTCCCGAGCATGTGGCCTGTGGGTCACCTCCTACCACCCCTCCCTCGCCACCCATCTCCACCGTTAGCCGCTCGGCCACCGATCTGCAAAAAGGGGCTCCCTGCGCAGCACCTCAGCCGCCGACCAGATCCTATGCAGACCTGGCGTCGTCGCGTCGATCCGCATCTGCCTTGTGCTGCCGCCGCTGCCGTTCGACCTGGTCCAGGAGGAAGTGCTCCCCATCGCTGCCCGGCGCGTCGGCAACCGCCGCTGGAGGCGTGGACCCAAACAGGCGCGTCATCAAGAGGCTGGGGGACATGGCGGCGCCTTAACAGCTAGCTAGCTCTCCGCCTCTCCCTCTGTCGATCGATTGACCAGTGCAGCGGATTGGATCGGGGGACATGGAGGCGCCTTAACAGCTAGCTAGCTCTCCGCCTCTCCCTCTATTATCGATCGATTGACCAGTGTGGCGGATTGGATCAAGGCACCAGGAGCGATTTTATGGACACACCGATGTCGTCGTATGGAGTGGCTCGCCGCCGACAGGAATCCCCTTTCCAGCGGGTGCACTCGCTCTCTTCCACATGGAGTCCCCTCGAAACAGGCTTTCGCCCCGCTTTATAAATAAAGCAACAACCAACATACAAGCACCGATACAAACACAACACCACGCTAGCTGAGGCAACAACAAGCAAACATCCAAAGAAAAGAAAAACACAAAAACAAAATGGAGACATTGGCGGATCGACTAAACTACAAGGACCCGCAACCGCCACGCCCTCTGAAGGACATTCCTAGCGCCGAATCATCGAGTACCAAGCAACACCTTCAAGACGGAGAGCTGACGCTGCTGCCCGGACCAGCGCACTGTTCCTAGGGTTTCCCCCGGTATACTAAGGGAGGCGGACGAAGGGTAGCGACGATGCCCTTCAAGAAGGGGAGACACCACCCATAGGAGGCACCGCGCCGGTGTCGGGCGAGCCGACAAGGATTTCTCCCAAAAAAACCCTGTCCACCACCCTCGGACGATCCATCGCACAAGAGCCCTGTGAGGACGAGGCCTCGACACCACCAGACACACCGCCCACCGACATGCACCACCACGGTCACCGAGCCATCATCGTTGTCTCTCCGAAGCTAGCTTCACGAGGTCTGCAAGACGGAGGCGAGAAGTAACTAGGCTAGGGATCAGCAGGACCGCGGCCGCGCGGGAGGGAACTACCTCCACCGCCGAAGGCGGTAGTCGACCGGACGCGGCCGCAGGACACACCGGTCCCAGTTAGGTTCGGTCGACCGCCTGCCACACTGCAGGGGTCACCAATCCCAATAGGGTCCAGCCGGCCCCTGGATGGGCCCGTAAAGTCCGTTGCAACAGGCCGGCCACCGTCACCTCTGCTCCCCTGCGCCAGCTACACCACCGCCATCTGCAGCACGAGCCGCACGTAGGGCCAGCCCACCCGTCCCGATCCAGATGGGCCCCGTAGGGCCTAGATCTGGGCCGAGGGGCTCAACTACCGTCGCCCTGCTGCCACCCGCAGCGTCGTGGTGCGGTGTCGCCCCATGGCCGCGCCGTCGTGAGGCCACCATCCAGCCGCGTCGGGCCGCCACCTCCCTGTGTCCGCACCGCCGCCGGGATCGTCGCCCCGCGCAACCTCCTCCGGCCGCGGGTAGAAGACGGCCGCCGCCGCCGGCCACCGCCCGAGCCAAGCCCGGCGGCCCTCGCCGACGGCGGCGGGAGGGAGCGTCAGGAGAAGGGCCTGGAGGGAGGAGGTAAGGGGCCCATGCCGGCCTCCGCGGGGGCGGCGCGGACGCGGGAGGAAGAGGGTTGGGAGGTGGGAGGAGGGAGGGTGCAACGGCGCACGCCGGCGGCCGCGCGGCGGCTAGGGTTGGGGTGAGGTTGCGGGGGAGGAGAGGAGAGGAGAGCTCCATACCAAAGAGAGTCTGATTCGTGGGCACCCGGTGCTACTGACAACTGTCAACTCAGGATACTCACATGGAGTCCCCTAGGTCGCTGCCAGCAAGGTGGCTTCCTTCCTAATCCCTGCTTGCCTTAGAGCAACTCCAGCCGTTGGCCCCCCAAGGGTATCCGGCGAAGGCTTTTTAGCCCGTTCGCCGGCGCCCCCAAGCCTTGGGGAGGCCTCGGTTCCCACCCACCCCCCAGCTTTCGCCCCCCCCAAGACACTTTTTTTTGAATCGACATGTTCCCGCTACATATCGGCGATCGCAAGTCCGATGATCCAGCCACAATTCGGCGGTCAAGTTTGCATAGTTTTAGAAAAGAAAACATAATTCGGTGATCAAAAGCGGCCAAATCGATGACGTCGACCTCAAATCGCCGGCTCGTCGTCCTCCACTTGCACCACGACGGAGTCGGTCGATGGCGCAGCGATCTGCGGCGACGATGCCGGCTCGTCGTCCTCCACTTGCACCACGTAGGAGGGGTCGGTCGATGGCGCAGCGATCGGCGGCGACGATGCCGGGGTAGTACTGGTGCTCGGCATCGTTTTCGTGGTGGAGCCTTCCGTTGGCGGAGTCGGGGTCATCGTCGGGGGTGGAGTCGGGGTCGGTGGTGGAGTCGGGGTCGGGATCGGCGCTGGTATCTCGTTCAGGATGAGGTCACGCTGGCTCATGTACCACGCCTTGACCTTGCCGTCCATGATCGTCGCCGGGTCGGCGCTCATGAGGAACGCCAGATCGGTGTTCCTCTTTTTGGACGCGACCTTGGTCTTGAGGAGCTCGATCTTCACGTCTTGTTTCTCCATCATCTGCAACCACCTCGCCTCGCACTTCTCCTCCCTCTTGACGGCGTGGGTCTTGGCGTCGGCAATGCACTTCTCGATCGACGTGTGCAGCCTTTCTGTCGCCGGTGTACTCGCCCTCGCCGCCTTCGCCTTCTTGTTCCCTTCTGGACGTCCATCCGAGGCTCCCGATCCCGGCGCGTCGGGGTTGAAAGGTTCTTTCCCCTTGCCGAGGTTCAGACGAACCTCTGCGCACTTCTCGCACTTCTCGATCCTGGAGAAGACATGGAGGAATTTGAACTCGGCGCCTTTGCTGTCCTGCCGGTACATCTCGAACATCCGGACCATCTGCCGGCGCGCAACAAAAGGAAATGTCTGCCAAAGAAGAAACGAACAGGCCATGGGCGACCGAGTCGGGGTTTACCTGTCGCTCGACGTCGGCGCCGCTCTCCGGGCGAGCTATGACCTCCTCGACGATCCCGTGCCATTTGCTGCAGGCCGCCTGGACGACCGCCCAGTGGTTTGCCATCGCTTTCTCGCCGCGCGCCATGTAAAATCCTTTGAACTCGGGGTCGCAAAGCTTGCGCTCGTCGAACGATCTCTTAACCCTCGCCCAATAGTTCTCCAAGTTCTGATTTCCGCCCGTGATTGGGTCAATGCTCACCGTCTTCCACGCTTCGGCGAGACACTCGTCTTCCTTGGCGGACCATTTGATGCGAGGCTCGGCTTTGTCGGCGGCCGCCGCCTTCTTCTTCTTCTTGTTGTTCTTCCCCTTCTCCGCGGCGACGGTTTGTTCTTCCTCCTCCTCGTACTCACCGTATTCTTCCTCCTCCCCAGCGAACTCATCCTCGGCGAAGTCTCCCCCGGCAAAGTCGTCCTCTTCTTCTCCCCGGGGGTATGACGCCGCCGCCGCCGCTGAGCCAGACGCGATGATGTCGTTCATGCATGCGTCCTATGACTCCTGCGATTCGGGCATTTGGCCGAGCACGCTGCGGGTACCATCGAACTCGGCCGGAGGGTGGAACAGAGGGCCATGGTATGGCATGGCCGGCGAGCCCCCGGTGCCGGTGCTGAGTATGGAAGGGCCACGGAACGCTATGTTGGGGTTGAATCCACCGTGCGAGTCGCCGTCTCCATAGTCCAGCGTGTCCCCCCTCCAGTGGGGTGTGGCTGGCGACGCCGGCGAGAAGGCGGTGGGCGACGGCGAGAAGGCCGACGGTGACAGTGACGCCACGCTTGCTTGGCTTCCTCCTTGGCTTCCTTGGGTTCCCCAAGCGCCGGGCGACAAATAGAGGCCGTGCGGCGCATACAGTGGCGACGGCGCAGGAAAGCACGGTTTCCCGGCCGCCACCGCCGCCGCTCGTCGTGTCTCCTTGGCCTTCTTCCTCGCGTCCCTTGCCTTGCGGTCGGCGGTGACCGTCTTCCTTCGTTCGACTTCGTTCGCCCACTCGGCGTTGCTCAAGCCATCCGGCCGCCCCCTCCCCGTCCCCCTACCCCTCCCGCCGAAGGTCGCCCCCGCCCTCTTCGCCGGTGGTTCTTCGCCGGCGGCTCGTGGGTTGTTGAATTTCTTAGGCGCCATGGGAGGTGATTCCTGCGGGAAACGACGGGAGCTACGGGATATGGATAAGGAGAAATGGAGGGAAGCGAAACAAAAACAGCGGGAATAACAATTGTCTCGCCGACAGGGCTGGCCCGCACGGCTTTTCCCTTGTGCCGGCGCCCCCAGGCCGAACCCAGCGCGTTGGGTTTGGCCTGGGTACGCCGGATAACTTTTGGGCCAAATCCGGCGAAAAACGAGACCCTGGGGGCGCGACTAGGAGAAAAATCACCCGCCGGCGTCCAAAAAGCGGTCCTGGGGGGCCTCGTGGGGGGGGGCCGCTGGAGTTGCTCTTACTCCGGTTCTCATGTGTTTGCTGCCTGCCGTGGGGGTTGATGTCTGTTGCGTTGGACGCTTGTTTGCTGCGTTCATGCTTGCTTGCTGCTGGGTACTGGCACCGGATGATGTTATTGATTTGCAAAATTTTCTGTATAATATATATGGATATTTTTTTTATAGTCATTTTTCATTGTGCCTAGATTATAGTCTTTTTTCATTGTGCCTAGATTATAGTCATTTATCTTGTTGCTGGCATATACAATGGTGCGCTCTTGATGAGATCAATTCTGGTGTGTATGATGGGAGCGTATGAAGAGATAATAACAAAGGTAATCTTTCAAATCTAAAAAAGAATCTTTTATTGTACAACATGACTTAGTTATCGGTTGACTATGTATTGTGATTTTGATCTCAGTTGAATATATATATCATGGTTATTGGAACTAAATTTAAATTACTAATTTGCTCTAAATTAAATTTGAAAAAAGATTACCCGCAAATAAAATCCAAAAACATATTACCCCCAAAATTAAAAAGCACAATTAAAATTTCGAATGAAATATTATCTGCAAAAAAAATCAGGAAAAATAATATTCCTAATTCTTGCGGTACGTCGTGCTATTCTGCATTTCATCCACCACGGTGGTGAGAAGGAAAAAACTGCAGCTAACCCATGCTCCTGCATATTGCCGCCGACATATGCCTTGACCGTAGGTGCAACCGTCCTGCTCCTCCCGCCACCACCCCTACTCTATCTCGGTCTCTCAGCACCGTCTAGGTGTTTACCTCGACATCGTACTGCCTTCTATCGATGTCTTGACCTACAACCATCGCCTGCACGCCAGATAGCTTCCCTTCGACAAGCCGCCCGATTTCCACCTTTGGATTGGCCCCTCTCTCCCCGGGTCTAGCGTAACCTTAACCCAACATGCCAGTGAAGGTTCTCCGTCCTCTTGTGGTCATCCGCTGCCCGATTGAGTACGGAAGCGTTCGCTACCCTTAGCCCAAGAATGTTGCCATGGACACCGCCACAACCGTGGTGGTCAGAATCTCCATCGAACCATGCTTCCGCATGACCATGCCCGTCGTCGCACATATGGTGCATGTGTTTTCTACGAATCTGTAGCAACGCACGGGTATTTTTGCTAGTCTAAGCTAAAATCATTAACCATCCAGCTCACATTATCTTTAAAATTATGCTCTTCCTTTAGCTTTGGTCTCCCACGCTCAAGACTCAAGAGGGAGGGAGCAAGATGACTAGTCGGTGAACTAAATAAACTTAACATCGCAAATATGTCAAGTAGTTCTTAGTGTTGCTCTTCCTTTAGCTAAGTTGTATGTCGCAGTATTGTGTTAGACTCTTGACGAAATTGTATGCCGCGACATGTCGTGTTCGTTTGGCTAAAATGTATGTCGTAATGACTTTGTTGAGTGGGGATTTGTTAGCTCAAAGTCGGACAATAAAGTAGCCTTTTATGTAACTTATAGCACAATTTTCAAATATCCAGAAACAAAAATTACAAGGATAAGCCTTGCATCAATCTCATTTGAGATGTAGTTTACTATTTGAACATCACTGGACCTAAAAAGTTTTTTTTATAAAGGGAATATATTAATATCGCAGAGATACCAATTACACCCGGCCTCTGCACCAACAAGATGTCGAAAGACATCCAGGATGACACAGGCAAGAAAAAAATAAAAAGAGAGAAAATTAAAAGCAAAGACCCCGTCGAAGTGATGGAACACTCGCAACAGGCCATTGCCAAAGTACAACACCCGAACCGCAAAAAAGTTCTCCAAAACAATGCCTTCAGCAAGGCCATTGCCAAGTACAACCAATGAAGGCCAGACCTTGGGCTTTCACCCTGGAGAAAGACCGTGATTCCAAAACAATGGCTTCAGCAAGGCCATTGCCAGGTACAGCCAATGAAGGCCAGACCTTGAGCTTTCACCCTGAACATCACGGCTCGGTACTTTGATGTAGCCCAACCCAACGACATCACCATGTCAAGCATCCCAACAAATGCCACATCAACATGGACTTCAAAGGTGAACTCCTTCCTCTTCGAGATCTCATTTCCTACCCGTTTGGAATGGTATGTGTAACGCCCCGACCCCGGAATTATACAGAAAGGCTATGTAACCCACAGGCTATGCTACACAATCGAAGGGCATGGAATTACCGCTCCCACGCAACACATCGATCGTGCCATAAATACTAGCTTAGCTATCAATGTATAAAACAGAGATCAAGACTTGTGGAACAACTGGCACATCGCAGACTCTACGACACAAAAGTGATCATAAAGCAACTCATATATGAGAAAGATACAAATTACACAAAGAGGTCACAGACCCATAATTACTACATGCGGAAGCCAAATATGTTGTCTAACAACAAGATCCAAAATATGGCCTAAGAGGCCTGCAAATAAATGTAAACCCAGCCAGCTTGTTCCACGACGTCCCAAGCTGCCACCTGGGAACCCCAAACTACTCGTCGACGTCCACGAAGAACCCACCTGTCTGCTCGGTGTCGTCCTCCTCTGAAACAAATAATAAGCAGCAAAGAGAGACTGAGTACGACGTACTCGCAAGTTTAGTAGGGCGATGTAGGCCCAATGATGACGGTGGCTCTAAAGCTGTATAGTAGCTAATTTGCATAAAGCTAGTTTTCTTTTTCAAAAGACATAATGACTCATGGCATCGACTACTCAGAATGTTTTTCATAAAGGGGTAAGATAGTAAACCTTTAACTTCGGTTCTCATCGAACCCATAGTAACCAGTTCTCATCACTCATCTCCACCAAGGCACTCCCTCGAATCACCCTCGAGGAAATGAACCTTTACCACACGTTGAGTTGCAACTTCTAGCTGCCAAATTTTAGTTAAGATTAAGGTTTTCTATGATCTCGTAATCCGTTCCCAAGGCGTCCATAACCGTGGACACGGCTTTTCGAAAAGATTAAACCCTGCAGGGGTGTACTAATTTACCCATTGGTACCGTCCGGCTCGTCTAGTTAGCTCTCTTCCGGGGAAAGCTGGCAAGTGGGCGCGGTTAAACCTTTACCTCGCGCGAGAATATCCAAGAGTCATCTGTGGCGACAGGACAAGTTTATCCAGCCTATTTTAGCCCCTGCCCCCATCGCCACACCCTAACACCACACACACCCTCTTCATCGCGCCTTCGTCCACCTACAACGCACCCGCAAATGGAAAGCGCAAATCTAGAGGACCCTTGGATACGCCCGCACAAGTTATTCAGTTAGTAAGGATTCCATACCCCCACCAATGGCAGCACGCTCAAACCTTGGTTCTAGAGACATGAACTCGCACCTAGGGGCAAGAATGAGGCAAAACACCATCCCTGATGGCAACTCATCCAAGCCTTTTAAGCAATTTAAATTAAGTACCACAAGTACCCACCATGTCCGAACATTCCATCAACATCAATACTTATGGAATTAAACCACCGGACAATAAAGCATTCAACTAAGCATGGCTAGCATAGCTAAGCATATATATACTACCACTATATCTTTATCTCAGGCCAACACATCAAACCTATGGTTCATAGGAGGGAAAACATGTGATGGTTCAGGGGACAATGCATAACATAGGATACTCTACAATTTGAGCAAAAGTTGACATTGGAATCAAATGCAATATTATGGTGGATAAAATATTTGTAAACAATAGGATGCTATATGCTAAGAAGGTTAGGTTATCTCTTGCATTGTTGACGGGGCGTGTAGTACTGCTCGTCGAGATAGGTAGGGGAACCCTCGACTCCGGAATCTATCGATACCCAACAAATAACAGAAGAACAAAATAAATAACACGAAGACAAGGTGCAATGCACAATCATGATGGCATGCCAAGTTCATGCAATTGTATCATCATATAGAATAGATAACACGATTAAATGGGGTGCCAAATAATTAGTGCAATTATTTGGAAGCAACCCCATATTTAACTTAGTGACCACATTGTTTATAAATTAATAAATTACTTAAGTGGTTTAAATATGCATGAACCTGACATGATTAGTTAGGTATTGTTCTTCCAATCATTTTGGTACCTCATTTGTGAATTTCCAATTATCGAGGAATAAATAGTGAAATAAATAATTATTTGAATTTAATTCCTTTAATCAAATTGATAAAATAACATCAAAGGAAAATTTGTGATCATGATGTGATATTAGCATGGTTTGATAGCATTTGTCATGCTGATCACTTTGATATTTTATTCACAATTTTTGGTCAAATATTTATCAAGTTATGATTTTTCCCAAATTAGGTATTATTTATGCCATTTTAGGAATTCTTAATAAACGGCAAAATATTTTACTCAAAAGAGCATGGCAATGTAACCAATAGGTAGGTATTGTTTTTCTGAACAATTTGATATTTTATTTGTTAAATTTGGAGCAATATTTAGATAGTTACTATTTATTTTATTTTGTTTTATTTCCCAAAAAGGAAAAACAATTTATAGGCAGGCCGGCCTTCAGTCGGCCAGGCCGGGCCACAGGCCGGGCAGAGACCCGAAGCCTCCAGCCTTTGGCCGGCCCAGACTGGGCGTCCAGGCCGGGCTGGTGCCCGAGGCCTCCGTCCTACAGCCGGCCCAAACCGACACCGGGTCGGGCACCTGCCCGAGCCAGCCGGCCTCCTGGCCGGACAGGCCGGTGCCCAGGCCGGGCAAACTACGCCGACGGGAAGCGGCGGTGGCGTACGGCGATCGGCGACGAGAGAGGGAGAGGGGGAGCGGAAGGAGGTCGATTCGGACGAGGAGCTCACCAGGAGCCCTATGGCGTGGTCGGCGACGGCGGGGAACGACGGACGGCGACGAGCGCGTGCTCGACGGCGCCCGGCCCGACGCGAACGGAGACGAGGATGCCGGCGACGATTCGAGCGTCCCCGGCTCGATTCCGCCGGTGGGGAGGGAGAGGAGGACGCGGCGGACCGATTCCCCCGCGTCGATGTACTAGGGGAGGTTCCAGGCGACGGCAACGAGCTCGGCGACCACGGCGGCCGTGGTGGAGCTTGGGTGAAGGAAAGGAAAAACAGGGAGAGAGGGAGAGAGCAGGTGAGGAGCAGGGCGTCGTAGGCGTCTTCCTTGTCCTCCCGGGGCCATGACATCGAAGCAGGGGCGAGGGGCACGGCGGCACCGCGGCACTGGCGCCATGCCGTGCGTGCTGTGGCTACAGGAAGAAGGAGAAGAATAGAAAAATGTGAAAACCCCCTGGCACCATTTAATTTAATTACAAACAGGTCCAGCAGGCATTTAGTGAGTTTAATTGAGGCCCTAAACCATTTTCAAAAATTCAGCAAAAATTCATGTGGGCTCTCAATATCATCTAGAAGCTCCACAAAAATTGGGGTTGCAAAATAAAAAGTTTTTAGCAACAATTGTTCATAGGTTTTAATTATAGTCATTTTTTATAATTTCCAAAATGTATTTATTTAGAGTACTTAAACAATTCAATAAATAATGAAAATATTTATGGAGGCTCATAATATAACAATGAAGCTCCCCATAATTTTATTTTGAATTTTTTACAAAATGAACTTGGATTCAAAATTCAAAGTTGATTTGAACAAATTTTGAATTCTCCAATTTTTATTTATTTGCTTGCCAAGAATTTGCTTTTGACAAAAATTTATAAAAGTGAAGATTGGAACTTCCTGCACAATTTGGAAGTTCCAATTTATTAGTTGCCAAGTTGGGCAAGGCATTTGGGGTTTGGAGTTTGAGATGGTTTTGCTTCTCCATTTAAATGTGTTTCCATGTGTGGATTGTTATGAGTAGCAATTTCATATGCATGCCATGATGCAAACAAGATAAGGAAAAAGTGAAAAAATTATACGTATTTTTCAGTACCAAGCTGGGGCCGTTACAGTATGCTACTTGAGCATCCGCCCCTTTGCATTGCTAGGTTTAACACGATGGATACGAAGCCAATGGGCGGTGCCGAGGAAGCCCAAGAGTTGATTTCATCCAAGGCGTACGCGTGGATGAGGAGGAGGAAGCGTCAAGGCAAAAGCTAGAGGCGGAGCCAGCCGGCCTCCAGGCCGGACCCCCACCAGAGCTAGCCGGCCTCCAGGCCGGCCTAGGCCGGCCCCCAGGCCGGACTCCCACCAGACCCAGCCGACCTACCAGCCGGCCTAGGCCGGCCCCCCAGGTCGGACCCCCACCAGCCGCAGCCGGCCTACCAGCCGGCCTAGGCCGGACCCCCCCCCCCTTGTTGTACCCAGACTATAAATATCACTTCCCCTTTTCCATTTTAGACGAGAGATGATTGAACTAGAGAGTTGAGCGTTGCTCCTTCTCGTGATGGGGTTCCTCCGCGGAGGATGATGATTCTTGTTCTGGCTACTCTTTCACTTAGGTGTCTCTAGTAGTGCAAACCAATCTTTCACTGCGGTGATTTTATTGGATCGGTGGACCGGCCGGTAAGAGCAATCAGTTTCATTAAGAGTAAGATTGGCTTTGATTCTTCGATCCAAAGGCTTCTCTTGTGAGGGTTGTTGTTGGGTGGAGATCTCTGCAGGTTTTGATAGTTATCCTCTTTGTTTGCCTACGTTTTCCCCCCGATTCCCACCTCGTGTTCATCATGTTCTTCGCGTTCATCCCCTTTTTCCCCTCAAATCCGTGAAGATCGGGCCAAACCCCCTACATCATATGGTATAAGAGCAAGGGTTGCCACGGATTTGCCTTTGTTTCCACCCCCAAATCCACAAAATTTTTCTTTGATTTTGTTAATTTCGAAAATTTCCACCAAAAATAGCCCCAAATTGCTTTTGGATCGATCTGAGATTCTTGTGAGTTTTGGTAGGTTTTGATCCGTGGATCCATTGCTATACTTGTTGATCTACCTCCCTTTGCGTTCCCATGGCCAAATTCCTTTGATTTCCCCTCCGATTTGGTGTTTCTCGGGCCGTTTTTTCGCCCAAATCGCCCATTTTTTACGTCACGAGAAGGTAGAGCCAGCCGGCCTCCCGGCCGGCCTAGGCCGGCTCCCAGGCCGGGCCCCTAGCTGAGGCAACCAGCCACCCAGCCGGCCTAGGCCGTCTCCCAGGCCGACCTCTCTGCAGAAAATTTGTTTTGGCCATAACTTTTCACTCCGGACTCCGTTTTTGGTGATTTTCATCTCTAATCGAGGCTACCAACAAGCTCTACATCACCACGGTGGTTGATCCATCATCTATTGCCACCAAATTTCGTGAGCAAGGAAGGGACATTCCACTCCAAGGTTGAAGATCGTCGGCAAAAGGTATAACTTTCCCAAATCTTCTCCCACCTTGCAGCACTTGTTAGCCAAGCCATTTGTGCCTATCTTACATATTGAGACTAGCTCATCTATGATTACTTGGGCTTTGCACACTTGATACCTCGTAGTGTTCCGAGCAAACCTTGTATGCGCTAGTTGATATAGTTGTTGTTGGCAAGCAAAGTGAGAGGCAAAATAGAAAATACAATAAGAGGCCAAAAGAGAAATAGAAAAGAATCAAAAAGAGAAAAGAAAAGAAAGAGCCTCAATGCCATATCTCTTGTAGGTCACGCAAGCTTGATGAAAAATTCATAGGTGTGGTATCTTTGTGCAAATCTTGTAGCCCAGCAATAAATTGCAATCGAGTTGGTTTCTCTTGTACTTGTGCGACTTGAGATTTTGTCTTCGCTAGGTCCATCACTAGCTCACTTTTGGTTGCACGAGTCCCACTTTTCAAAGCATGTGTTTCTATGAGCTTCACTCCTATCCTTTGAGATCGACTTGTATTTGCTTTGTGATCATCGTGGTTCTCTACTTGCCTTTACAATATCTTGGTTTCCGGTTGTTCCATTCGCTTTCCACAATTCATACCTATCCACTCATAAGCCGTGTTTGTTTTGGAGTTGCGTTTGGATCTTTGAAATTCAAGTCACCCGCACTCTTGTGTATCGGTTTCTCTTGGCATGGTCCACTAGTTCCAATACTATCTACTAGGTGTGGTTGGTTTCTTAGTTCCTTCCACTCCACATATATATACACTTGTCTTGTGATTGACCATGTCTAGTGAGAGCGGAGCATCCTATGGAGACCATGATGATGAGAACATGATGAGCGACAACGACTATGGCGCGCCAAGCATGGATGACATCATGAGCGACAACGACTACGGCGCCCCAAGCATGGATGATATGGTGGACCTCGACATCGCCAACACCTCCTCGAGCATGGACTACATGGCGGAGTACCACCACTACTACGACTATAATGCCGCAACCGTCCACAACATGGAGTGCTACACGGACTTCGAGCCTTCAAGCATCAACGACATGGTGGACCACTACCACGACTACAACTCCATTGATGTGGAGGAACCCTACATGACCTACGACTCCTCAAGGCATGTCAAGGATCTCCAACGAGGCGCTACACATCATTTGGATGACGACACCGACGATGAGTCCCCACCAAGACGATCCTCAAGGCCACGAACTCAAGAGCGCCACCGCCGTCAAGCACCTACTTCAAGCTCATGGAGACGGAGCACAAGGCATCTTCGCCTAGAGGACAAAGAGAAAAGCCCTCCTCCTCGACGTCAAGTTACATCACCCTCACGACGGCAGCTAACGCAAAGTGCCTATGCACATGAGTCTTCGTCAAGGAACACCAAGGATCTTCATCGGCATACGTCTACTCATGATCATCATCGACGTCACTATGAGGACTCAAGCTACTCAAGGCCACGCCATCAAGAAACTACTTCCACACACAAGTTGGTGGCAAGTACACATCATATGGAGTCTCCTCCGCGTGCCACAACCAAAAGGTCATCCAAGGGTCGATCAAACTTCACGAAGGAATTGGAAAAACTCAAGGCCAACCTCGACGAGTTGAAGACCAAGCTCGACACTGACAATGCCAACTTCGAAATGGAGCAAGCCGAGCTCAAGACCATCCGCGAGGACTTCATCGCCGGCTTATCCAAGTTCTTCAAGCCCTCACATGAGACTTCACCAAGCATATTGTCCACTCCACTACAAGATGGTGACCAAGACGATGGTGAGAAGATGGTCGAGCATGGGATTTTCCCTTTGACCAAGGAGGCGAGCATGGAGGATGCTACCACTATGGACGTCGAGTCAAGTGGAGATGCCGAGCATGGGATGTCCTTTGGAGGCGAAAAGGTTGAGGAGGTTGAGCATGGGAGTGTCACTTCAACCAAGGCGGCGAATGGAGTTGAGACTACCGAGCCTATCCCTATGTGCTTGAATGATGAGATGGTACCAATCCCATGTGAGCATGAGAGCCACCTAGCCCACTTGAGTGAGAGTACAAGTGAGTTGAGTGCCTCCACCATATGCGAGATTGAGTGCTTCCACTTTGAGGGAATGAGTGATACACCACTTGAGTTGGGAGAGGTAGTTGATAGGTCAAGTGATGCCATTTCGATTTCTAACAACTTACCCTCTACCTCTATTGTGTTCTCTCATGTTGTACTAGGTTCCATGGATGATGAGATGCCAAGCCCCGACATTATGGTCCCTATTATGGAGAAGATGTACATGGAGGATGAAGACGATGCCACCCCATGTCTACACGATGAACAAGTCGGCTACATGGACGCCGCTACTTCTACCACAACACCTACTTCACATGAGCGAGACTACAAAGGTACGCATATGGGTGTTGATGATGCCATGATCCCACTAGTGGACATGATGACTTGTGATTGCTTGCATGTTATGGATGATCCTTTTGATGTCACCTATGATTCTTTTATATTCCCATGTGATATCTTGTTTCAAACCAATGTTGATCATGCGGAATTATCTATTTGTGATGATCTTTCCATATCCATGCCTTGCTATGAATCTTTCCAATTTTCTCCCATTGTTGCATGCAATTTGACGAACACTTTCTCTTTCATATGTGTTGCTTGCAATGATGATGAAATTCTTGACAATGAGTTTGCCCCCATAGCATTCTCACATTTTGGAGATTTGCCTTGTTTGAGTGTTGAGTTTGTTTCTTTTTTCATTTTGCATGTTGCCCATCCGCATACTTCATATATTCAATTTGATTGTAGTGCGTTTGGTGATGTGCAAATGAAGAGATGCGTCATAATGGATGATGCATTCATGTACCATGCACACAATTTCTTTTTATGGAATTTCGTGTGTAATGGCTCACGCTTAATAATGTCAACCTCAATTGAGAATGAGTTGACAAAAAGAGCTCTTGAGAGCATTTTCCATGAGAGTTGTGGACCCAATCCACCTCTATTTCCTTCCCCATGTTTTGCATCGAACAAATTGAACAATTGCTCTTTCCTTTGGTTCGCATGCAAACATGTGAGTGCTTTGGTTTTCCTTTGTGACATTCATGCTCCCTTGATCTTCCTTGTAGATGATTTATGTGTTGCACAAAGTATGATGAACAATTGTTCTTTCCGATGGCTTGTTTGCAACCATAATGATATTTTGAGCATGTCTTGTCATGCATCCTTTGGATGTTGTCTTATTGGCGTTGCAACAAAATCGATGAAAACTTGCTCTTCTCTTTGCTTTGTTTGCACCCATGATGGCGATGATAAGAGCCTCTCTCACCTTTTGTGGTTCACAACATTCTCTTTCCGATGTTTTCAATGCAATGAACATCATATGGTTCACAATGAGATGGGTATCTTAACCTTCTCTACTTTTCTTGGAGATTTTGTGTTCCCACATTTTGAGGATGTTTGGACGAGTTGCTTGCACATTGACCTTGCATTTGTATTCCATTCCATATATTTGTGTTGTGCTAATGGTGTTATGAACAAATTTGGACATGTCGTCAATGATGTGCTCCTCTATCATGCACACACATATTTTTCTTGGTCTTTGGTGCGTATAGGTAACAATAGCGGCATGGTGACTTCCACTTCAACGACGAGACATCTATCTCCTTCACATGATGAGGACGTGCTAGCGTCGAGGACGACACTTTTCGAAGGAGGGGGAGATGATGTAGCCCAACCCAACGACATCACCATGTCAAGCATCCCAACAAATGCCACATCAACATGGACTTCAAAGGTGAACTCCTTCCTCTTCGAGATCTCATTTCCTACCCTTTGGAATGGTATGCTACTTGAGCATCCGCCCTTTGCATTGCTAGGTTTGACACGATGGATACGAAGCCGATGGGAGGTGCCGAGGAAGCCCAAGACTTGATTTCATCCAAGGCGTACGCGTGGATGAGGAGGAGGAAGCGTCAAGGCAAAAGCTGGAGGCAGAGCCAGCCGGAATCCAGGCCGGCCTAGGCCGGCCCCCAAGCCAGACCCCCACCAGAGCTAGCCGGCCTCCAGGCCGGCCTAGGCCGGACCCCCACCAGACGCAGCCGGCCTAGGCCGACCCCCAGGCCGGACTCCCACCAGACCCAGTCGGCCTACCAGCCGGCCCCCCACCAGCCGCAGCCGGCCTACCAGCCGGCCTAGGCCGGACCCCCCCTTGTTGTACCCAGACTATAAATAGCACTTCCCCTTTTCCATTTTAAATGAGAGATGAATGAACTAGAGAGTTGAGCGTTGCTTCTTCCTGTGATGGGGTTCCTCCGCGGAGGATGATGATTCTTGTTGTAGCTACTCTTTCACTTAGGTGTCTCTAGTAGTACAAACCAATCTTTCACTGCGGTGATTCTATTGGATCGGTGGACCGGCTGATAAGAGCAATCGGTTTCATTAAGAGTAAGATTGACTTTGATTCTTCGATCCAAAGGCTTCTCTTGTGAGGGTTGTTGTTGGGTGGAGATCTCTGCAGGTTTTGCTAGTTATCCTCTTTGTTTGCCCACGTTTTCCCCCGATTCCCACCTCGTGTTCATCGTGTTCTTCGCGTTCATCCCCTTTTTCCCCTCAAATCCGTGAAGATCGAGCCAAAGATGATGTACCCCAACCCAACGACATCACCATGTCAAGCATCCCAACAAATGCCACATCAACATGGACTTCAAAGGTGAACTCCCTCCTCTTCGAGATCTCATTTCCTATCCTTTGGAATGGTATGGTACTTGAGCATCCGCCCCTTTGCATTGCTAGGTTTGACACGATGGATACGAAGCCGATGGGAGGTGCTGAGGAAGCCCAAGAGTTGATTTCATCTAAGGCGTACGCGTGGATGAGGAGGAGAAAGCGTCAAGGCAAAAGTTAGAGGCGGAGCCAGCCGGCCTCCAGGCCGGCCTAGGCCGGCCCCCAAGCCGGACCCCCACCAGAGCTAGCCGGCCTCCAGGCCGGCCTAGGCCGGCCCCCAGGCCGGACCCCCACCAGACGCGGCTGGCCTACCAGCCGGCCTAGGCCGGCCCCCAGGCCGGACTCCCACCAGACCCAGCCGGCCTACCAGCCGGCCTAGGCCGGCCCCCAGGCCGGACCCCCACCAGCCGCAGCCGGCCTACCAGTCGGCCTAGGCTGGACCCCCCCTTGTTGTACCCAGACTATAAATAGCACTTCCCCTTTTCCATTTTAGACGAGAGATGAATGAACTAGAGAGTTGAGCGTTGCTCCTTCCCGTGATGGGGTTCCTCCGCGGAGGATGATGATTCTTGTTGTAGCTACTCTTTCACTTAGGTGTCTCTAGTAGTGCAAACCAATCTTTCACTGCGGTGATTCTATTGGATCGGTGGACCGGCCGGTAAGAGCAATCGGTTTCATTAAGAGTACGATTGGGTTTGATTCTTCGATCCAAAGGCTTCTGTTGTGAGGGTTGTTGTTGGGTGGAGATCTCTGCAGGTTTTGCTAGTTATCCTCTTTGTTTGCCCACGTTTTCCCCCCGATTCCCACCTCATGTTCATCGTGTTCTTCGCGTTCATCCCCTTTTTCCCCTCAAATCCGTGAAGATCGGGCCAAACCCCCTACATCATACTTAGTACCACCAGAACGCTGTCCACCTATGTTACTGCTCCCTCTTGCCAAGGCCGATGTTGTAAGTCCCCAACACCTGACATACAGAAAACCTGTGCCTAGAGTCTTCAACGCAACCAAACCTCCTCTCCGCCAACACAAGCCTCCGATCACAGTCACCATGACTTTCTTCCCTACTGTCAATGTCATGGAAATATATTAGACATATCGCATGACCATGACAAGACAGCAAAGCTTCACGCCTCTCCCTCATGAAGCATCTTTGGCCATAGATGAGAGTGCGCATGATCGGATCAATTCCAATCGAGATATCCAATGACGCCATGCGCCAATCCGCGGAGATCTCCGGGGGAAGACCGGAACACGTCGGCAGCCCGATCATGGAGGAACACATGTAGCAGATCAATGATTTGGTACTCGAAGACCAGCAGGGCCACCACCAGCAGATCGGAGTGGGATCCCAAGATCCACCACTCTAGATCACAACGAGGCCAGTCGTCAACCTCCGGAGAAGAGGTCTCCACCGCCATGTCCGGGGCCGCCGCCCCGGCTCCCATGTGATGCGCCCCGTCGAGCGGTGTAGATGCGATCTGGCCACGCGCCACCGCCGCCATCTCACCCTCCGGCCGCCTGCGCCACACACCACCACCACAGATGAGATAAGGGGCGCCTCCCCAATCCCCCCGGGTCGCGACCAGCGGACAGCCCCGCCGCCGCAATGCCGCCCAGGCTTGGCCCGGCGACACCTCCGGCGGCGGCGGGGGGAGAGAGAGGCTGGAGGAGACCGGAGCAGGGTGGAGGGGGAGCTCCCCGGAGTGGCCGGCGCCACCACCCGGGGGAGGGTTAGGTCGTGGGGAGGGGTAGACACACATTATGCTGGGAGGCGTAATAACAAGAAGCATGTCCACCTAAAAAAGTTTATTGACTCCATGCACCATTATATTTCCTGAGGGAGTTATGAGACTCCTACTCCTACCATAAATGATCCGTTTTGTATGGTATCAAGTCATCTCTCGGACTCTAGGGGACACGCTAATAGGTTAATCACCGTCGTCGGCTCGTTTGGTGTCACTTTGTTGAAGAAGTTTTGACGTCTTTAATTGCGTGTATCAAAACCTAAGAAACCCCAACTCCTGCCATTGCATTCATCATAGTATGGATCACAACATACCTCGCCCTAAACCCTATACACATTGTCATTGTTGTTTCATACGTAACAATCAACCTTGCTCCATGAGCATGTAAAGATAAAAAAAAAGCTCAAGTGATATTTTTTTGAAATGGAGGTTGAAACCCCCGGCCTCAAAATAATGCAAGATAGCAAAAACTCACATAGTCGTATCAAGAAAAATATCGAACAACCGGCTCTTTGGCGCAATTGTCACTACGTCTACAAACTTGATGAAGGGAGTGGACCGATCAGAGCCACATGCCCTGACCTCACACACCAACACACATCATCTAAATCCGGTGGCCTCACCAAGCCGCCCAACGGCGAGCCGGGAGCACTAACCGGTCCAGCAAACACTCGGTGCGCACCACATGTGCACGTTGATCAATGCAACAACCTTGCCAGGCCTGCCGTTGACGCAGTCACGACGCCAGGCAGCTCCTCCACCCTGCGCATGACCACCATCACGCGACCTACGTCGAGTCCCCGATGCACTAATACGTCTCAAACGTATCTATAATTTTTGAGTGATCCATGCTAGTTTTGTGATATTGTCACATGTTTTTACTGTCAATTATATCATTTTTATGCATTTTGTCGGACTAACCTATTGACAAGATGCCCAGTGCCAGTTCCCTGTTTTTGCTGTCTTTTTGTTTCAGAAATTTACTTCTGCAAATATTCTCGGAATTGCACCAAAATTTATGGGGATTATTTTTACGCCAAGACGAAGACGGAGTCTGAAGGGGAGCCTCGGAGGCGACCCACAGGGCAGACATGGCCTCTTGCCGCGGCCTACGGGGGACCCGCGGGTGGGATCCGCCCCTGCCCATGGTCCACCTCCTCGGCCCCCTCCGACACCTATAAATTTCCTTTTGACCTAAAAACGTCGAGGCGGCCATTATTTTCCAGAAACTCGACCCCGACGCGCCGTCACCGAAAACCCTAGTTCGGGGTCCAATCTGAAGCTGATCCCGGCACTCTGCCGGAGGGGAGATCGATCCCGGAGGGCTTTTCATCGTCATGCCTTCCTCCGGGATGATTTGTGAGTAGTCTCACCTTGGACTACGGGTCCATGGCAGTAGCTAGTTGGCAGTCTCTCTCTCTCTTGTGCTTCATGTCTTATGATCTTGTGACCTGCCTAACATGATCAAGATCGATTATTGTAATGCTATGTGATGTGTTTGCTGGGATCTGATGGATTATGAAGTTATGTTCAGATTGTGCATGATTATTATATGAGTAATTTATGTTCTTGCATGCTCTCCGATGTGCGTAGTTACTTTGGCCAAGTGATTGTGTGTATCTCCAAGAGAGGGTATTTATGCTAGATAGTGGGTTCATGCCCCCTTTTGTTCCTGGGCATGAGTGACAGAAACGTCTAAGGGCGAGGGTGTGATGTTGCTACTAAGGGTAAAACAACGGTGTTAATGTCTCTTTTGATATTAGTATTGCTTACTTCATGCACTTTACTTAATGCAATTGTCTGTTGCTTGCAACTTAATACCGTTGGGTGACAGGCTGGATAGCGATCCCACGGTGGACTTTTTAGACAAAGACGCAGTTGGACTCAATGGTCTTTGTTCCTTGTCGTGATGCCTCCATAAATATTATCATGTCCTTTTTGTCATAGCTAAATTGGGTTTGTGTCATGATCTTGTCAATTGCCTAGCTGTAATTCGTTCACCCATCACATGCATATTTTATTTGCTTGAGAGACTCCACTAGTGAACCCATGGCCCCCGGTCCATCTTTTTACATTGTTTACAAACTCATTTACTTGCTTTTAATCATCATTATTCCTCTGGTCACTTTTCATATTTCATCTATTTCATCATACAATTAACCGCTTTGTTTTTCTGCGAGACCGGAAAGATTGACAACCTTTCTGCCGTTGGGGGCAAAGTATTTTGGTTGAGTGTGTGCAGGTCCACGTTTGTTGAAGGTCAAGCGCCAGAGATATTCAACATTCACCTCTTTGTTGATTTCAAAGTCCTACTGGTTCGATAAACCTCAGTTCGTTAACAAGGGAAAACTGCTACTTACTACATCCACGCCTTCGCTTGGGGCACCACCCAACTTATTTTAATACAGCAGCAAGTTCTTTTCTGGCGCCGTTGCCGGGGACTTTGGAGCTACAGCAAGGGTAGTCTCATACTCTCAATCTCTTTACTTTGTTTTTGTCTTTCTTGCTTTATATCTCGTTTAGTTTATTTTCCCGTTTCAAAATTTTAAAACCCAAAAAAAATAGTGTAGTCTTTATTCCTGTCTTGTTATTTTATCTTATCGTTATGTCTTCTACTGAAAACACCAAGTTATGTGACTTTAATAGCACTAATAACAATGATTTCATATGCTCTCCAATTGCTCCACCCTCTACTAACGCGGAATCTTATGAAATGAAACCTGCCTTGCTAAATCTTGTTATGAAAGAGCAATTTTCTGGTGCTAGTACTGATGATGCCGCCTCTCATTTAAATAACTTTGTTGAGTTATGTGATATGCAAAAGTATAAAGAGGTAGAAAGTGACATCATAAAACTGAAACTTTTCCCTTTCTCTTTGAGAGGGAGAGCAAAAGAATGGTTATTGTCTTTGCCTAAAAATAGCATTGATTCTTGGATTAAATGCAAAGATGCTTTTATTGGAAAATATTATCCACCAGCTAAAATCATAAAACTAAGGAGTAACATTATGAACTTTAGAAAATTTGATAATGAACATGTTGCTCAAGCTTGGGAGAGAATGAAATTTATGGTAAAGAATTGTCACACGCATGGATTAACTATGTGGATGGTTATCCAAACTTTTTATGCAGGTTTGAAATTTTCTTCAAGGAACCTTTTGGACTCGGCCGCGGGAGGCACCTTCATGTCCACAACATTAGGTGCAGCAACTAAACTCTTGGATGAGATGATGACAAATTATTCACAATGGCACACCGAACGAGCTCCAAAGGGTAAGAAGGTAAATTCTGTTGAGAAAATCTCCTCTTTGAGTGATAAGGTTGATATGATTATGTCTATGCTTGCTACGTACCAATCAGTCTAATATTGATCCTAATAATGTTCCACTTGCTTCATTAATTTCTCAAGAAAAGGATCAAGTTGATGTTAATTTTCTTAATAGAAACAACTTCAATAATAATGCTTATCGAAATAATTTTGGTAGTAACAACTATAAGCCTTATCCTCCCAATAATGGCAACTTTTATGTTAATTCTTATAATCCTAATAAGAATGTGTCCTCTGATCTTGAAAATGTTTTAAAGGAATTTATCACTTCGCAAAAAGCTTTTAACAAAACTGTTGAAGAGAAGTTGGAAAAACTGGATAGTCTAGTCTCTAAAGTAGACGTTCTTGCTCATGATGTTGAAATTTTGAAAATTAGAACCACTCCAAATCAAGACAAATATACTGAATCTTTAAATGCTATCTCTCTTCAAATTAATAAAAATGAAAGTATGATGGCTCTCTTGTAAGCTAGATGGGCTAGAGAGGCCGAAGAAGCTAGAATTGCTGAAATGAATAGGAAAATTGTTAAAGTTTATACTATCCAAACCACTAAAGAGGATCCTCCTAGTTTATTTAAAGATGATGAAATTGATTTTGATAATTGCAATCTTACTGAAGTCATTAAGTTCCTACAAAAACTTGCTAAGACACCGGATGCTAGTAAAATAAATCTTGCCTTTACCAAACACATTACCGATGCTCTTATCAAGGCTAGGGAAGAAAAACTTAAGCTTGAAACCTCTATCCCTAGGAAGTTAGAAGATGGTTGGGAACCCACTATTAATATGAAAATAAATGAATTTGATTGCAATGCTTTATGTGATCTTGGTGCAAGTGTTTCTGTTATGCCTAAAAGTTTCTATAATATGCTTGATTTAAATCCTTTGGAAAAGTGCTATTTAAATGTTCATCTTGCTGATTCTTCTAAAAAGAAACCTTTGGGTAGATTTGATGATGTCCTTATTGTTGTTAATGATAATTATGTTCCCATTGATTTTATTGTTATGGATATTGAGTGCAATGCTTCTTGTCCTATTATTTTGGGAAGACCGTTTTTGAGAACTGTTGGTGCTATTATTGATATGAAAGAGGGAAATATAAGGTTTCAGTTCCCCCTTAAAAAAGGGATGGAACACTTCCCTAGAAAGAGAAAGAAGTTTCCTTTTGAATCAATCATAAGGTCAAGCTATGCTCTTGATGTTGCAAAGGCCTCCGAAAAAACTTGATATTTGGCATTGCGCCTAGCTAAAAGGCGTTAAAGAAAAACGCTTGTTGGGAGGCAACCCATCTTTTATTTTCAGTTTGCTCTTTGATTTTCTTGAGTCATGAAGTTATTACCTCTGTAGCAACTTCATTGTATATTTTTCTTTTGGTTTTTTGTGCCAAGTTTAGCCTCTAATGCATTGAAAGTGCGAGGTATTGTGTTGCTGTCCAAAATCAGATTCTGTGCGCCTGTTGCACGAAAATCCTAAAATCGCCAGGATTTTATCTTTTTCTGATAATTTTTTACAGAAAGACTGATGCTTTTATATATCTTTCGTTAGTTTTAAGTGTTTTGATTTGACCTGCATAAGTGCCTCGAAAAAATTCGAACTTTACAGACTGTTCAGATTTTGACATATTCTGCTTTTATTTTGCATTTGTCTCTTTACCATCGTCATATGTGATACTCTAGGGGTAGAGTGTCACATTGAGGCTTAGTAAACAGTAGCTAATGCCCAATGAAGTTTGTTTGCAATTTTTCATGAGTTGAACACATGTGCATTTTAATTTATAAGCACTAACCCTCTAATCAAATTATGAGAAGTTTTGTGTGAAGGGAGTTTTTAAGTTCCAGAGGAGAGGAATATGAAGAAATCAAGGATGGATCAGAGCTCAAGCTTGGGGATGCCCCCATGGCACCCCCTCTGAATATCAAGAGTCAAAGCTTGGGGATGCCCAAGGCATCCCCTCATCTTCATCGCCTATCATAAGGTCGTCTTCGTTGAACTTCGTTTTTATCACTTTACATATTATGTGCTATGCTTGGAGTGTCTTTTTACTTTCAGTTTTGTTTGTTTGTTTGCTGGTCATATCTTTATTGGATCCTAGCTTTATTTGTGTGGGAGAGAGACACGCTCCACTTTTTCGTTTGAATACTCCTTTGCTTCGCTTATATCTTTTTGAGTGTTCTTAGCTACTGTCTGTTTTCTAGTAAGCTCTCTCTTTTAGCTTTTATCTTGTTTAGAGCTGCTAGTTGTTAAGTTAAACTCTCTTGTTCTTCACTTATACTTGTTGGAGAGTTGTTATTGAAAAATTGCTTGAATTGTCAATGCGACAAAATGTTGTTTGTGTGATGATAGAATAAAATGAAAAGCCTGCATAGTTTTGTAGATCATGGTGTGGATACTTGATGCTACTCAATTGTTTTGAGATGTTAAGTTGAATGCTTAAACTTGCTGGTTATTTGAGTGGAATTGATTAGTAAAGAAATATGGTTGAAAGCTTAAAATTGTGTGGTTTTTCACAGTTGTTAATTCATAGTGCTAATCTTTCCATCAAAAGAATTGTTTGGTCAACAAGGGAGACGGTGTAGAGTTTTTATGGTTATGACCGGTAGATGTCTTATGTTGTTCTGTTACCGGTTATTGTTAGATGTTTGCTTCAAACGCCTTTTTGCTAAGCCTAAAAATTCGTACTGAGTGTATGGTTCACTCGTGCATCCAATCCCCAAAGCCAAACTTTCTTGCCAGCTGAGTCCACCATATCTACCTATGCATGGTATTTCCTACCATTCCAAATAAATTTGTCAAGTGCTACCTTTAAATTTTTTCAAAATACTTCTTATTTGTGCCTCTGTTTTTAAGCTCATGAGGGAGCAGTAGAGAGCTAGATATAACTTGTGACGAGCGAGGTCATTTCCCCCCTTTCACCCGGTGTTGATGGATTATGTCTTCACTTGAATCAACCCGAGAGCAGCTTAAGCAAAATATAAATATAACTCATAATTATCCTCCGCGCAATGCAAATCTGAGAAATCAACCCAAACATTGGAAAGTGGTGAAACCAAGGAGAAAGAAGAGCGTACTCGCTCTTCTAAGAACTAGCTGCTCTCACAAGTCTAAAAATCTTGCTTGTCATGAGGGACTAGATAGCTTCTCTGTTGTGAAGTCGTTGACGAAAGCATGCATACCTCAAAATCATTTTACTTCTGTTTTAAAAACCAAAAAGCTCTAGCACATGACTAATCCCTGCTTCCCTCTGCGAAGGGCCTTTCTTTTACTTTTAATGTTGAGTCAGTTTTCCCTTTTTCCTTCTATCTCCACAAAAAGCAAACATCTAGCATTGACCCTGGGTATCGTTGAGCATATTACATTATCAAGATTAAACATGAATCTTTATATTGACTTTATCTATAAGATAAGCCATTGGAAGTTGAAGCTCTTTGCTAATGCTTACATCTTCCTTTGTGTTGATTCTCAAACACTTTTGTCATGGAATTATTATCCTTGTGAATTAGTCAAATATGTTGATCACATTGTTTTCATGTCTTTGACATACTATTTATGAAAGGTTTTGCTTGGATGATTCAACTTTTTTATTCATTGCTTTCTTGCTATCAATTATAAACAATTGTTTTGTATCTCTTCATTCACATCCTTTGATTTGCATTACTATCTTGATCAAGAATGTGTTGGTTGCATGTCTCATCAAAAATTATTTGTTATCACTTACCTACTCGAGGACGAGTAGGAGTTAAGCTTGGGGATGCTGATACGTCTCAAACGTATCTATAATTTTTGAGTGATCCATGCTAGTTTTGTGATATTGTCACATGTTTTTACTGTCAATTATATCATTTTTATGCATTTTGTCGAACTAACCTATTGACAAGATGCCCAGTGCCAGTTCCCTGTTTTTGCTGTCTTTTTGTTTCAGAAATTTACTTCTGCAAATATTCTCGGAATTGCACCAAAATTTATGGGGATTATTTTTACGCCAAGACGACACTAGTAGGAAAAGGCTTATAGACAGACGACATTCTGTGGCGCACCAATTTTCGTGCGCCACAGAAATATGTTTCTGTGGCGCACCGTGCTTGGTGCGCCACAGAAATGTGACTTTCTGTGGCGCACCAAGCACGGTGCGCCACAGAAAGTCGTCTGGGGGGGGGGGGACTGGTGAAATTAGGAAAAAAAAATTTGTGGCGCACCTGGATTGGTGCGCCACAAAAAGGTGACATTCTGTGGCGCACCAAGCTTGGTGCGCCACAGAATTTTTTTCTTCCGAACACCCCCCCCCCCCGTGGATCGCCTTTTTAGTCTTGTAGGAGGTAAAATAAAATGATAAAAAATTCAATAAATAAAATCCTTTGGGATGTAGTTAGGTATGAGTGTCTAGTAGGTCTAGAAATTTTGAAATATGAATTTTGACCTTTTTTGCAACAAATGAAAAAAAATCTTATAACGGCCATAACTTTTGCATACGACGTCGAAAAAATGCGTATAATACCTTAAAAAAACTAGAGAAAATTTCGGAACCACCCTCACCTGGGTTTACCCGGTTGGACATTTCTCGGATTCTCAAAATTCCAAACGAAAAAAAAGTTATGGCCAACAGAAGAATTTTCCCAGCAAAATAAAAAAAAACAAAAAAAGGGAAAAAATTCTGTGGCGCATCTTGGCATTGGTGCGCCACAGAATTATTGGGCGGGATTCGAAATTTTGAATCCCGCCCAATAATTCTGTGGCGCATCTTGGCATTGGTGCGCCACAGAATTATTGGGCGGGATTCAATTTCGAATCCCGCCATAATTCTGTGGCGCATCTTGGCATTGGTGCGCCACAGAATTATTGGGCGGGATTCGAAAATTGAATCCCGCCCAATAATTCTGTGGCGCATCTTGGCATTGGTGCGCCACAGAATTATTGGCGGGATTCGAAATTTTGAATCCCGCCAGCCCCCTTCTCCCTCTCTTTTCCCTTTCTCCTTCTCTCCTCCACTTCTCCCTCCACTTCTCCTCTTCCTTTCCCTCTTCCCTTCTCCTCTACACTTCTCTCCCCTTCTCCTCCCTCCTCCATCTCTTCTCCTCTCCTCCACATCTTCTCTACTCCTCCTCCACCTCCACCTCCACCTCCGGCGGCCTCCTCCACAACTCCGGTGACCACCTCCACAACCCCGGCGACCTCAACCTCCGGTGACCTCCTCCTCCACCCCGGCGACCTCCACCTCCGGCGACCTCCTCCACCACCGGCGACCTCCTCCACCACCGGCGACCTCCTCCTCCTCCACTCCGGCGACCTCCTCCTCCACTCCGGCGACCTCCTCCTCCACTCCGGCGACCTCCTCCTCCACCTTTGGCGAACTCCGGCGACCACCATCCTCTACCAACCTCCGGCGACTCCCTCCTCCACCCATCTACGGCCTCCAAAAAACGAAACGAAACAAAACGAAATTCCGGCGACCAGATCTAGATCTGGCCGCCCTTTTTTTTGAAATTCAAAAAAATTCTGTGGCGCACGGTGGGGATGGTGCGCCACAGAAATATTTCTGTGGCGCACGGTGGGTGGGTGCGCCACAGAAATATTTCTGTGGCGCACGGAGGAGGTGCGCCACAGAAAAAAAATTTAGTGGCGGCGATTCAGTGGCGTACCGGCCGTGCGCCACAGAATTAAAAAACGGTGCGCCACTGATAGCCTTTTCTGTACTAGTGCGAAGACGGAGTCCGAAGGGGAGCCTCGGAGGCGACCCACAGGGCAGACACGCCCTCCTGCCGCGGCCTAGGGGGACCCGTGGGTGGGACCCGCCCCTACCCATGGTCCACCTCCTCGGCCCCCTCCGACGCCTATAAATTGCCTTTTGACCTAAAAATGTCGAGGCGGCCATTATTTTCCAGAAACTCGACCCCGACGCGCCGTCACCGAAAACCCTAGTTCGGGGTCCAATCTGAAGCTGATCCCGGCACTCTGCCGGAGAGGAGATCGATCCTGGAGGGCTTTTCATCATCATGCCTTCCTCCTGGATGATTTGTGAGTAGTCTCACCTTGGACTACGGGTCCATGGCAGTAGCTAGTTGGTAGTCTCTCTCTTGTGCGTCATGTCTTATGATCTCGTGAGCTGCCTAACATGATCAAGATCGATTATTGTAATGCTTATGTGATGTGTTTGCTGGGATCCGATGGATTATGAAGTTATGTTCAGATTGTGCATGATTCTTATATGAGTAATTTATGTTCTTGCATGCTCTCCGATGTGCGTAGTTACTTTGGCCAAGTGATTGTGTGTATCTCCAAGAGAGGGTATTTATGCTAGATAGTGGGTTCATGCCCCCTTTTGTTCCTGGGCACGAGTGACAGAAACGTCTAAGGGCGAGGGTGTGCTGTTGCTACTAAGGGTAAAACAGCGGTGTTAATGTCTCTTTTGATATTAGTATTGCTTACTTCATGCACTTTACTTAATGCAATTGTCTGTTACTTGCAACTTAATACCGTTGGGTGACAGGCTGGATAGCGATCCCACGGTGGACTTTTTAGACAAAGACGCAGTTGGACTCAATGGTCTTTGTTCCTTGTCGTGATGCCTCCATAAATATTATCATGTCCTTTTTGTCATAGCTAAATTGGGTTTGTGTCATGATCTTGTCAATTGCCTAGCTGTAATTCGTTCACCCATCACATGCATATTTTATTTACTTGAGAGACTCCACTAGTGAACCAATGGCCCCCGGTCCATCTTTTTACATTGTTTACAACCTCATTTACTTGCTTTTAATCATCATTATTCCTCTGGTCACTTTTCATATTTCATCTATTTCATCATACAATTAACCGCTTTGTTTTCTGCGAGACCGGAAAGATTGACAACCTTTCCGCCGTTGGGGGGCAAAGTATTTTGGTTGAGTGTGTGCAGGTCCACGTCTGTTGAAGGTCAAGTGCCAGAGATCTTGAACATTCACCTCGTTGTTGATTTCAAAGTCCTACTGGTTCGATAAACCTTGGTTCGTTAAACGAGGGAAAACTGCTACTAGCTGCAATTCCGCCTTCGCTTGGGGCACCATCCAACTTATTTTAATACAGTAGCATGCACCATGCCGCTGAGACACGTCGTCGGTGATGTGCTAGAAGAAGCATCGTTTGATGTCTACTACACGCTTCTTTCTTGTAAAAACTCTATTGGGCCTCCAAGCGCAGGGGTTTGTAGAACAACAACAAATTTCCCTTAAGTGAGTGACCAAAGGTTTATCGAACACAGGGATGTGTAGGTTGAATGTATCTGTCGTGGGGTTGTCACGGCAAGTCCTTCCTCCAGGAAGGTGAGTTCGGGGGCCATCGATGCTTGAAGTACGCAGGAGAGATTAATCTCGCCTAGGGACACAGATTTACCCAGGTTCGGCCCCTCTTGGTAGAGGTAAAGACCTACTTCCTGCTTCTCTTTATTGCTCTAGATCTGATATCGATTACAGGGTTCCGGCTCCTCTCTGGGGAGTCGGCGACTATGGATTGCTTAGAACTTGGAACTTGTCGATCTAAGGTCCAGGACCCCGCTTATAAAGGCTGCCGGGTCCCCTGGACTTACAGGTTACACCGAGTCACACTAGAACACGGAGTCCTACTCTACGCCTTGATCTTCCAAGTTAAGGCTCCGGGTTGTACTTGGACTCCTTCCGGACGGGTCCTTTCTTTATCATGGGCCTCGGTCGGCTTGTCTCCAGCCCAGCCCATGTGACTTGATACGTGACTCGGCTTTGGCCTTCTTGGTCTTGGCGGGTCTACTTTTCGGGTCCATGGGCCTACCTATAAAGTATCCCCCCCATCAGTAGCGCCCGAATTTATCTTGGGCACAGCTGGGCGGCTTCCTCCAACTCATTGGTTCGACTTCCTGGGTCGACTCCTTCCATTTGAGCCACAGGCTCCAAGTCGCTTGCTGCTAGCTCCAAGATGAATTCTTGCATAAAAACATAATACACATATAAAATGAGTCCATCCTCATCCCTTGTTCAAGCCACCACGCTTGCCTTTGCACTAGCAGGCCGAGTTCTGATGTGACTCTTGCAAACAAGGACTAGATAACTTGACTTTCACTGTCACAGGACTCGCCATTCTGAGACAAGCCGGCTTCTTCCACTTCTATGACTTTAGTTTTCCTCTATTATCATTTCTTGTCTGGCCTTTTTAGCCGCTGAATCACTCATTGCCGAATCGTTATCCACAGACTACTGTGGGCCACCACTGTAACTTTCTAGGGTTTTTACCCCTTTATAAGTATCGAAGGGTTAGGTCTCAAAACCTTTACTTGCCCCCTTCAGCTCAAATCCTCCCCTTTCTCTTTGCGCTCGTCTCTTCCCGCGCTCGACATACACCGCCTGCTCGCCATGGATCCCAAGCGCGCAAAGACTGCACCCAAGACCAAGGCTCCCTCATCGAGCAGGACGGTGGACAGCGCCGCCGCGGCCGCCGCCGCCGCCAAATCTTCATCAAAGCGGTCAATTTCCGCCGATTGGGGTGGATCCACAGTCACAGCGGAGCAATTGAAGACGCATCGGTCGACCGGCCTAATTCCATCCAATGTGAAGGCTCGGGCCCCAGGGGATGAAATCGTGCCCGCTCCGCAAAGGATGAAGTGGTGATCTTCACCGAGCATCTGTTCCGCGGGTTCACTTCCCCCGGTAATCTTTTCTTCCGCCAACTCCTTGAACTCTATCAGCTGCGGATTCACGACTTGGCCCCTAATTCCATTCTCACTCTGTCCAATTTTGTAACTTTATGTGAGGATTACCTCCAAATCAAGCCCGATCTCAATCTCTGGCTTGAACTCTTCTACTGCAACCCTCAGCCCGAAACCTCTGGGGGCCCTCTCCTCCAATGTGGCGCCGTCGCTCTTCAACGGCGCCTCCACTCTGTCTTTCCAAAACCTGTCTTTCCTAACCGCAGCAAGGACTGGCAGAAAACCTTCTTCTACTGCAAGGACACCTCCCCGGCAGGTGAACCCAAACTTCCTCTGTTCTCTGAGGATCGCCTCCAGGCGACTCCTCTTATGAAGGCCAGATGCTCAGAGGCCGCCCGGCCAAGAGTCGAGTCTCTGATCACTCGTATCCGGGCCCTCTTGTCCCACAATCTCGAAAACATGGATCTAGTCCATTGTTGGACCACTTGGAGAATTCAGCCCCTGAGTCCTAGGACTTGGCTAATCTGCTCATACACTCGCTGCGCTGGCGATGACCTCCGGGGTGACGGAGCAATTGTCTGATGGCCCGAACTTGGTCGGCTTATCAAAAAGCTGACTGGGAAACGGTGAAGGACCAAGCACATTTTGGGCTCCAGCCCTTTTGCTCTACCAACCCAGCTCCCGATGTAAGCCTCACCTTACTTATTTCCACTTGATCTTACTTGTACTTACTAACTCATTTTCTTGACTCTGTTGCAGCTCACCGACTCCTTCTGGAAGCCGGCCTCTGGAGCTGGCACTGAAAATAAAACTGAGGCCGAGGCTGAGGCTGAAGAGGAGACTCCTGCCACAGATCAAACTGCTGTGGCAGAAGACACTGATAACGATGATGAGGAGTCCTCCAGGAGGCTCCTGCTGAAGATGATGCTGCTGATGAGGAGTCCTCGCCAGAGGCTCCAACCGAAAATGTTATTGAAGAGGAATCCTCTCAGAGGCTCCCATTGTGGAGGAGACTGATGATGACGAGTCCTCTCCGGAGGCTCCCCACTAAACCAACTCACACCACCTCTGCTGCTGCTCACCATCACTATCTGAGGAGTCCTCAGCCAGGAGTCACTCTTCTTCTTCCCCAGCCTCTAACAACAATGGATCTCGAGAGGCTGTTCCCAAGGTACCACTTTCACGAGTCCTTGGNACCGGCCTGCACCCCGGCCTGGCCGGCCTGCCAGGGAAGGTTTTCCCTTTTTGGAAATAAAACCTAGTTTAAATAATTGATATCTCGTTGTATAATGATCCAAAATTGCAAATTAAATACCAAATTGATCATCAAGACATACTCTACAATATAGAATCATTGAAATGATCTTTTGGGACTTTTTATCTTGTTGTTGTTAAGAATTCCTAAAATGGATTAAAAATGCCAAATTAGAAAAATTCATAACTTATTAAATATTAATTCAAAAATTATAAATTAAATATCAAAGTGATCAGCACTTTAAATGCTATCAATCTTGCACTTAACACATCATGATCACAAATATTTACTTATTGTTATTCATAATTTGATCAATTGAATTAAATTCACCTTAATTAATTAATTTAGATGTCCTTCTCCATGAGCTGTTGGAACATTTTGGGCATAAGCTGGAGACAGGATGGGAGTCGTCTGGATATAATTGCTGATGCAAAGAATAATTGGAGGCAGCCAATGTTTAGGAGATTGTAATTACAGGTGCATGGAGTATTTGGAGGAAAGAAACAGGATGTTATTTGATGGTGTACCCCCATCCATTTCGTCTTGGAAGGAGAGATTTAAGGAAGATTTTTTCCCTATTGGTTCATAGGACTAAGTCCTCTATGCATGCTTTTATCTAGTCGTATGTAATAACCTTTGATTTTATTTTTGGGGGGTTCCAATTCCCCCCACCCTATGTAAATATTGTAATTGGCTGGTTTTTTTGGGTAATGGAAAAGCAGTAGGAGTCTTTCCTACTGTTATGTTATTCAAAAAAAAAATTTTGGTTACTTATTTCATGGGTACTCCAAAAATTACAATTAAAGTACCCAAAATGATCGGGATGACAAACCCTAACCATTCATGTCTTGTTCATGCATTTTGAGCCACTCCTATAATAATTTGATAATTTATGAAGAATGTGGTCACTAAGATGAATATGGAGTGGTGTCCAATAATTGCACTAACCATTTGGAACTCCATTTAATTTGTTAAATAAATTAAATGATATTATCTTTGCATCAATTGGACATGTCATCATGTGTTTGCGCATTGCACCTTGTGATCGTGTGATTTATGTGCTCTTTGTATTTCTCTTTTGGGTATCGAGAGATTCCGGAGTCGAGGGTCTCTCTAAACTACCCCGACGAGCAATACTTCACGACGACCGGGCAGCAAGGCAAGAGATAACCTAACCTTCTTGGCATTCTAGCATCCTATGATTTTATCAAATTATTTTATCCCACCATAATATTGCATGCGGTTCAAATGTCTCTTTTGGTAAATATTAGAATATCCTATGATGCATGTTCTTTCCCCGAGCCAATCACATGTATCCCTACCTATGAAACCTAGGGTTGGAGTGTTGGCCCGAGATAAGGATAGACTTGATGTATTCATATGCTTAGCTATGCTTAGCCATGCTTAGAAATGTTTAGTTGAAATACTAGTTATGTCCGTTATTGAATTCCATAATTGTTGATGTTGATGGAATGATTCGGGCATGGTGGATAATGGTGATGCTTAATTAAAATGCTAAGACGGCTTGGGTGAGTTGCCATCGGGGATGGTGTTTTGCCTCACTCTAGGCCCCTAGGTGCGAGTTCTTGTCTCTAGACTCAATATCGAGCGTGCTTCCATTGGTGGGTGTATGGGCGCCTTACTAACTGAATAACTTGTGCGGGCGTATCCAAGGGTCCTGTCGTGGTATGAACCGACGGTGAAGATACGGGACTATGTACGCGCGGGCATCGTCGATGTGGGTTAGTAGGCGAACGACACGGGAGACAAGATTTATACAGCTTCGGGACCCGGGAAACATCATCCGGTAATATCCCTACGTGCTGTTTGTGGCTAGGTTGTATTCCTTTCATGGTGGAAGTCGCCGATGAGGCGGCTCCTCTTGTCTAGATCTGTCTGATCCTGTTGGGTCGTGCCCTCTTTGGGGCGCCTTGCCCCTCCTTATAAAGGTGGAGGAGGCCGGCTTACAGGTAGAGTCCTCTTAGGACTCGGCTAATCTATTACAAGTAGGAAAGGTGAGTCCTTTTCCTATTCTGACTAGAGTCGGCTTGCTGGGCTTCCTCCTGTTGGGCCTCGTTGATCCTCCTTGCGGGTACCTGTGTCCCATATCCCCGACAGTAGCCCCCGAGCTTTTGGATGACTCGCAGAGTCATGCGGAAGGTCTTGATTTGTTGAAGAAATGGGACACGGAGTTTGTGCCGGGTTCTTTGCCGGCTTGTAGATGTAGTGCTTGCCGAGTCGTAGATGTCGACGGTGTCGCGGAACCCGACTTCAGCCTTTGCCGAGTTGTCGATGTAGACTTTGCTGAGTTGTTGATGTAGATGTTGCCGGGTTATCGTTGTAGATTTTCTCGAGTTGTCGATGTAGGCGTTGCCGAGTCGTCGATGCCGGCTTCGCTTGCCGACTTGTTAACGCCGGCAGCTCCTGCCGACTTGTCATTGCCGACTTCTTTTGTCGACTTGTTAATGCCGGCTTCTCCTGCCGACTTGTTAATGCCGACTTCTCCTGCCGACTTGTTAATGCCGACTTCTCCTATCGACTTGTTGATGCCGACTCCTCCTGTCGACTTGTTGATGCCGACTTCTCCGAGCGACTTGTTGATGGCGAGTCGGAATTTTCTCCGAGTCATTTTGACGAGTTGTATGACTTTGCTCGAGCTTGTTTACACCGGTATATGTATAGCCCCCAAGCGCCAAGTTGTTAACTTGTGACAGCTTGGAGCTTGTATTGATGACTCATAACTTCAGATGATGTAGCCCCCGAGTGCCGGGTCGTTTGCCTGCGACGACTCGGGACTCCTTGATGTATAACTCATGACTTTCAGATGATGTAGTCTCCGAGTGCCGGGTTATTAACCTGCAACAACTTGGAGATAAAAACTTTTGGAATTTGATTACTGTTTAACTTGTAGAAAAACCTGATCCGTGAATAGCCCTCAAGCGCCGGGTTGTTTGCCTGCGATAACTTGGAGCTTCCAACTTTGTATTCCCTTTGACTTAAACTGAAAACCTGATAACATGTAGCCCCCAAGTGCTGGGTTGTTTGCCTGCAGCAACTCAGAGCTTAAAACTTTTTGAACTTGATTGATGCTTGAGCTGATTTGGTTCTTATAACCCTTCTTAGTTTTATACTGATGAATAAGTAGGCCCTGCCCGATCTTTGCTAATTAGCAGCCGGTTTGTTGTACAGGTTGCATCTGACTTACCAGATAAAACTAAGGATAAGTTGGCATCTGGGCCAGGTCAATGAGTCTAAAGCTTGGCTTTTTCCTGAAAGACAAGCCCCCAAGGACCTAATGATCAAAATTAATAAAGGCGCACTTACTGGGTGTCTCGGCAAAACTCTTACTGTAGAGAAGCCGGCTTTATCCCTTTGATCATAACAATCAGAGCTCTCTGGGCTCGTTGATATTGCGGAGCTCTCTGGGCTCGTTGGTGTTGCGGAGCTCTCTGGGCTCGTTGGTATTGCGGAGCTCTCTGGGCTCGTTGGTATTGCGGAGCTCTCTGGGCTCGTTGGTATTGCGGAGCTCTCTGGGCTCGTTGGTATTGCGGAGCTCTCTGGGCTCGTTGGTATTGCGGAGCTCTCTGGGCTCATTGGTGTTGCGGAGCTCTCTGGGCTCGTTGGTGATATATACACTGGAGTATAGAGACATTGTAATTTATAGAAATCCCTTTGTGGGTATAACTAAATCTTTCCAATAAATCTGATGCAAGTTATAAAGAACTTGACTTTTAAAGAAATCCATTGCGAGCAATATATAACTCGACTTTGAAAAAATCCGGTGCAAGCAATAGATAGCTCGACTTTGAAAAATCCGGCGCAAGCAATAGCTCGACTTTTGAAAAATCCGTTGCGAGCAAAGGATAGCCCGACTTTAAATAAATCTGTTGCGAGCACTTTGAGAGCCCGACTTTTTAGAAATCCATGGCAGGTTTTTAAATAACCCGACTTTGAGATTTGGCTATACTAAGCCTCCAATGATCGATTTGATATGTCACATAGAATTTTCAGAGATAATAATGATACTCGACTTATATTAGCCTCCTTGCATTATTTAAAACTTACTTTGTAATCTTCTGGATTATCCTGCAATTTCTTTATAAACCAGATATATAGCTCTCGGAATTAACCCAAATTAACTTAAAGGGGCTGACTTTATATAAATTAACTGAATGAATAAAATATGAAATTAAAATAAAAAGGCGACTTAGCTGGTTATTTTCTGTAGACGATGCGATGATGATCGTGAGTCGACAGACGAAAGAGTCGGCGATGGAGCCAGCTGATACGGTCATTGTTTCTTTCCGGCTCGTCCGAGTTCTTGTAATACTCTGGCTTCTTTTTTCTTCCGTCAAGTTGATACGTACGTGATCCACTTGCTCTATTTTATTTCTTTGCTTGAATTGTTGTACGGTGGAGTCCAAGACTCGATCCGACTCGATACTAGTAGCTCTTTACTTATTTTCCTTCTTCTTGATTCTTGAACACTCCCTCGATCCGTGTACGAGCCAATGTAGTATTTCAATGTCTTTCTCTTCCTTTGTCCGATCCGGTGATTACTCAAATAGCTTTTTTCCTTCCAATCCATATGTGAATCAAAGTATTACTATCCTCAACGTTTTGTTTTTCCTTCCTTAGATCCGCTTACTTCCCTTGGTCCAGCTAGCACGTACTTCTTTCCTTGTTCATAAACCTGATCGCGTGGTCCGATGCCTACTCTTTCTCTGGCCTGCGCTGCTCCAGCGATCTGTTTTTTTTTTCTTTCTTTCTTGGGACGTGATCCATCGATTCCTGTACTACTTCTTCGGCTTGGAATACCAGCTCGTGTTGGATTGAGCAATAGCTACGCGACGTGAAAGCCACTATCTTCTGAAAAGTAAGAACCGATCCGAACATAAATTGGTGAAGACGGCTCCTGCGATGATTGCTGCCGGCTCTGCTTCTGAGACCAACGGAATTGATCAGCAACACACGAGGGCGCTGTTGATGTCGAGCCCCCGCGGCCGCGTTGATGAAGAAATTGATGCGTCTGACTCGCTTGACCGATGCGTTGTTGAACTCGTCGTCGTTGTTGATGAAGATTGGACCCATCGAGTTGTGAATCCACGCGCATCTAGCCCCACGGTGGGCGCCAAATGTCGTGGTATGAACCGACGGTGAAGATACGGGACTATGTACGCGCGGGCATCGTCGATGTGGGTTAGTAGGCGAACGACACGGGAGACAAGATTTATACAGCTTCGGGACCCGGGAAACATCATTCGGTAATATCCCTACGTGCTGTTTGTGGCTAGGTTGTATTCCTTTCATGGTGGAAGTCGCCGATGAGGCGGCTCCTCTTGTCTAGATCTGTCTAGATCCTGTTGGGTCGTGCCCTCTTTGGGGCGCCTTGCCCCTCCTTATAAAGATGGAGGAGGCCGGCTTACAAGTAGAGTCCTCTTAGGACTCGGCTAATCTATTACAAGTTGGAAAGGTGAGTCATTTTCCTATTCTAACTAGAGTCGGCCTGCTGGGCTTCCTCCTGGTGGGCCTCGTTGATCCTCCTTGCGGGTACCTGTGTCCCATATCCCCGACAGGTCCTCTAGTTTGCTATTTCCATTTGCCGTGTGTGTGAGCGGAAAAAGAAATGATGAGGATGGTGGTGTTTAGGACGTGGCGATGGGGCAGGGGCTGAGGCTGGGTAAACTTGCCCTGTGGCCACAGATGACTCTTGGATAGTCTCACGCGAGGTAAAGGTTTAACCGCGCCTGCTTGCCGGCCTTCCCCGGAAGAGGGCCAACTAGGTGAGCCGGACGGTACCAATGGGTAAATTAGTACACCCCTGCAGGGTTAATCTTTTCGAAAAGCCGTGTCCGCGGTTATGGACGACTTGGGAACGGATATACGAGACCATAGATAACATTTAACCTAATTGATATGGCAGCTAGAGGTTGCATAATCAACTTGAGATAAAGGTTCATTTCCTCGAGGGGAAGTCGAGGGAGTGCCTTTGTGTGAGATGAGTGGTGATGGTTGCAAGTAGGTTCGCCGAGAACCGAAGATGAAAATGTTACTCTCTTACCCCTTTATAAAAATATTCTGAGTAGACGAATGCCATGTGTCCTTTTATATTTCGGTTTATTAAAATTAGCTTTATGCAAAAGAAAGACATAAACAGCTTTAGAGCCTCCGTCAGTCATTGGGCCTATATCGCCCTACTAAACTTGCGAGTACATCATACTCAGTCTCTCTTTGCTGCCTCTATGATTTTGTATTTCAGAGGAGGACGACGCCGAGCAACTAGGTGGGTTCTTCGTTGACGTCGACTACTAGTCTGGGGTTCCCAGGTGGCAGCTTGGGACCGTGGAACAAGCTGGCTTGGGTGATATTTATTGTAGGCCTCTTAGGCCATATTTTGCTTCTTGTTGTTAGACAACACTACCCGCTTCCGCTTGTTGAATTGTTGGATCTGTGATCCTTTTGCTTGTAATATTTGTATTCTTCTCATTATATGAGTTGCTATACTTTTGTGTCGTAGAGTCATGCTTTGTGCCAGTTCTGTTCCACAAGTCTCGATCTTTGTCTTATACATTGATGGTTGTGTCGGATTCATAGCCTCTCTGTATAATTCCGGGGTCGGGGCGTTACACCTGATGAGCTGCTTTCGCTTGACTTCATCCTGTGGGAGCTCGCCCCTAAGGAGATATGCAAGATAGGGCTCTGTCCATGCTGGGATTGCCCGTACTACTGCCACGAGTGCTGACTCTGGATCTGGGAAGGCTAACTCCTCCTCTGTGGGCAACTTGACTGATGAGTGGTGAAGCTCGTCCACAAACACATTTGGTGGTACTTTCTCTCGACGAGAGCCGAGTCATGATAACGCATCTGCGGCCTCGTTCTTGCGTATGTCAATATGCTCCACTTGACAACCAGAAAAGAACCCGGCTATCTGTTCGACTGCTCTTCTATAAGCCGCCATGTTTGCATCCTTCGAGTCCCAGGTTCCAGATACTTGCTGAGCTACGAGATCCGAGTCTCCAAAGCACCTGATACGCTTGATGTTCATCTCCTTGGCCAAACGCAGGCCATGCAACAAAGCCTCATACTCTGCCATGTTGTTTGTACAGTCAAAATGCAACTGAAGGACATATGCCAACTTATCTCCTTTTAGTGAAGTTAGAACCACGCCGGCTCCTGAGCCCTCTAGCTGTCTGGACCCGTCGAAGTGCATTGTCTAATACTTGGTGCAAGGTGAACTTGGTGAGGACGTGCAATCAGTCCAATCATTGACAAAGTCGACCAAAGCTTGAGATTTGATTGCTGTTCTGGGCTCATATGTGATATGATAAGGACCCAGCTCAATTGCCCACTTGGCGACTCGGCCTGTTGCATCTCTGTTGCGTATAATGTCTGCTAGCGGTGCGGAACTCACCACCTTGATTGGATGCTCTTGAAAATAATGTTTGAGCTTCCTACTAGCGAGAAAAACTCCATAGACTAGCTTTTGCCATTGAGGGTACCTTTGCTTTGACTCTGTGAGGACTTCACTGATGTAGTAAATAGGCCTCTGCACTGGATACTCCTTTCCTTCCTCTGATCGTTCCACCACTACTACTGCACTGACCACCCTCTCGTTGGCAGCCACATACAATAGCATGGGCTCCTTATCTATAGGAGCTGCAAGTACTGGTGCTGATGATAGGGTTTTCTTCAAGCCTTCGAAAGCATCGTCAGCTTCTTTGTCCCATATGAATTTGTCTGACTTCTTCAGGAGTCGGTAGAGAGGACCCGCCTTCTCTCCGAGTCTTGAGATGAATCTGCTAAGAGCTGCTACACAACCAGCGAGTTTCTGAACGTCCTTTAGACAAGTCGGCTTTTGCAGATTGTGAATAGCCTTGATTTTCTCTGGGTTTGCTTCAATGCCTCTCTCTGAAACAATGAATCCTAGGAGTTTGCCTGCAGGGACTCCAAAAACACACTTGGTTGGATTGAGCTTCATCTTGTACTTGCGTAGGTTATCAAAGGTTTCAGTCAGGTCCGCTATCAGAGAGTCGGCTTTCTGAGACTTGACAACTACATCATCCACATAAGCATGAATATTCCTTCTAATCTGTTTTTTGAAACAATTCTGGATACATCTCTGATATGTAGCTCCTGCGTTCTTGAGTCCAAAGGGCATTGTTGTGTGACAAAATGCTCCAAAGGGCGTAATGAAGGACGTCTTCAGCTCATCCTCTATGTTGAGTCTGATCTGGTGGTACCCCGAATAGGCATCCAAGAAACAAAGCAACTCTGACCCCGCTGTGGAGTCAATGATCTGGTCAATACGAGGCAGTGCAAACGGGTCCTTAGGGCAATGCTTGTTAAGGCCCGTGAAGTCGATGCACATACGCAACTCTCCTGTTTTCTTTGGTACTAACACTGGACTGGCCACCCACTCTGGGTGAAAGACTTCCTTGATGAACTCGGCAGCGAGGAGCCGAGCCACCTCTTCTCCTATGGCTTTCCTCCTGTCATCATGAAACTTGCGCATACCCTGCTTAACTGGTCTTGCATTAGGGTTAACATGTAAGCTGTGCTCGGCGAGTTCTCTCGGGACTCCTGGCATGTCAGATGGCTTCCATGCAAAGACGTCCCGATTCTCACGGATGAACTCGACGAGCGCGCTTTCCTATTTATCAGAGAGGTGTGCCCCAATGGTGAACTGCTTGGAAGAATCACCAGGGGTAAAGTCGACTTGCTTTGTGTCCTGAGCTGACTTGAATTTCATCTTCTCCTCTGTGGCCGGCTTCTTAAGGACCGAGTTGTCCTCCGGGTCCACGTTTGCCTTGTAAAACTTCAGCTCCTCTTGAGCACAAGCTGTTTCAGCCATAGCTGCATCACCTAGTTCACACTCCAATGCCATCTGTCTGCTGCCATTAACTGTAATGACTCCTGCTGGACCTGGCATCTTGAGCTTCAAGTAAACATAGCATGGTCTGGCCATAAACTTAAAGTATGCTGGTCGACCAAAGAGAGCATGGTATGGACTCTTAAGATCCACTACCTCAAAAGGCATGATTTCTGAACGAAAATTCTCCACTGTGCCAAAAGCAACCTCAAGATAAATCTTACCGATTGGCTTGGCTGACTTCCCTGGTACGATCCCATGAAAAACTGTCTCAGTGGGTATTAGCTGCCTATCTTGCAGCTGCATCCTCTTGAATGTGTCATAATATAAGATGTTGATACTACTTCCACCATCCATAAGCAATTTGTTCAATGTATAGCCCCCAACTTGAGGTGCTACTACCAAGGCTAGCTGCCCTGGGTCGTCGACTCTTGGCGGATGATCTGCCCGACTCCATGTGATGGTTTGCTCTGACCACCTGAGCCATTGTGGTAGTGCCAGCTCCACTGCATTGACAGCTCTAACCTTTAATTTCTTGGAACGCCTGGACGTGCTTGTTGTGAAGACGTGGTAACTGCCATGACTCGGGTTCTGTGGCCGAGTTGTGACATAATACTGCCCATTGTCATCGTGAAGCTGCTTCGGGTTCTGCTGGAACCCGCCCTGCTGGTTACCTCCTCCTTGAGGTTGGTTAGGGTTGTTGCCGACTCCTCCGCCCTGGTTACCGGGTCGTCCGCCATCATTGTTTCCTCTATAACCATTGTTGTTGCCTCTGTTTCCTGGCCCTTGGAACCCGGCACGCTGCAAATCTACGCATTGTCCCAAGGTGTGACCACATCTGCCAGTTTTGGCGTGTTTAGGGCATGGAATCCTCAGGACCTCCTCTGTACTTGCAGTACGGCCTTGGTATCCACGAGAATTATTGTCCTTGTGTCTGACCCCAGTGTTTGTGTTAGCCACTAGGTCAGAGTTATCTCCATATGGCCGTTTGTTACCACCTTGGTTCTGGTTTTGACTCTGGTTCTGATTCTGACCATTGCCACCATGTCCTTTAGTTCCTTCCTCCTGGTCCTTTGTTTTGTCTGTGGCGGCATGCTTGTTAGCACCTGCCATGATCTCACCAATCGTAAGGGGAATACCTTGATTCAGGCTCTCCTTCATACGACCCAGCTTCCAGCTCAAGAGGTTGTAGCCACAGTTCCTCTCCATTGCCATTAGCACTGAAATTGTTGGGAGTCCTTGAGATGAGTTGATGATCTCAGAGACCCGCTTCATCCAGTGCCTTGCAGACTCACCCTTTCTCTGAACACATCTCTCTAAATCCTCTATAGTACTTAGCTTTTTGCATGTTCCCTGGAAGTTCTGTACAAAGGCCGACTTCAACTGCTCCCAAGAACTGATTGATCTAGGAGGCAAGTTATGCATCCATACTTTGGCTGCTCCCTCCATCATAAGATACATGAACTTGGCACACAGATTACCTGTGGCATTGCGAATACTCATTGTCATCTCGTATGTACCCAACCAAGAGGTCGGGTCCATATTGGGCTCATAATTGGAAACTTTACGCGGCTCCTTGAAGTCGCTGGGGAAAGACTCGGATCTGATGGCATCTGACAGGCACTCTGGTCCTGTTAGTGTGGGAGAGGTACCAGGAAAAGTCACCTCTGTATGCACCCGGGTTGGCTGAGGCTGGTTATCTACACCGGCTAGGGCTCTGTCCCTCTCAGCCTCCCGGGCCCTGGCCGCCTCCCTTTCTCGTCGCTGTCTTGCTTCATCAACTACTAACTGAGCTCGTGATGCAGTTGGTACAATAACCCTGTTCCTCTCTTGCTCACGGCGCCTTGCGCTTGTAGAGTTGGCCGGGTGAGACTCGTCATGCCGACTCCTCGTGCCAGAGTTGAACGGTGTCGAGTGTAGCCTACTTGCATCTGGAAACGCTGGATAAAGAGCTTGCTGAGTCATTGCTGTCTTCAGCAGCTCAATAGCACGGCGGGTCTCCTGTCCCGCTGCTCCTTCTGGTATCTCGATATTCTCTAATCTCATTGTTGCCGCATGAACGTTGTCCATTGGGTTAGAGTAATGCCCCTCTGGAGTACGGAACCTGCCAGGTGGAGGTCCCATACCACCTGCTGATCCTCCTCCGACTCCTCCTTCAGGTGGCGGTCCGTTGGTACCATTGCCGCCGGGTCCTTCTGGTGGTGGTGGTGGTGGTGTGGTGGTGTTGCTCCTCCCCCTGCGCCGCCTCCTGCGCCTGGACGAGTAGGTGTGGTGAACAAAGCAGTAGGATTGACGTTGACTCCTCCATGCAGGCGACTCCTGGCTCTGCGATGCTGGATTGAGGTGAGTTCTTCCTGGCGACTCCGCACGACCTGGGCCTCAGACTGGACCCGGGCCCGCTCTTCCGCTAACCTGCGATTTGCCTCGTTGATCTCTGCTAGTTGCCTCTCCATCGCAGCACGCGCACTGGCTAACTCGGCCACCCGCTCAGCTGCATTGCTTGCGTTGATTTCCTTTGTTAACAGACTTGGATCGAACTGATTTCCGCCGTTTCCAGACATGTAGACTCCGACGACGCGAGCGCGAACTGGCGACTCCTCGTAGTCCTCTTCCTCGATTCCGTACCCAAGCCGATCCTCGAACAAGGGCAAGATAGACTCTGAATCGGCATCGTAATCTGGCTCCATACATGGCTCCGCCAGCGACTCCTCTTCATGGTTGACAGCAAGATGCTTCTCTGACTCGGCGATGATGCCTAGTTCTGACGTGCCGACCGACTCCTCTCCGTCGGACTCGACAACAACTGTTGGCTCTGATACAGATTCTGCCGAGTTCGCGCGAAGACCCGACGCGCAAACCATGCCGACGAACACGTTGATTCCTCCAAAGACAAGCTGATAACCCTCGTCGACCTCGTGCATGTCCGAAGTCCAACCAGAGTCATCGATCTCTGTTTCTCCATGCTCATCAGTGTAGACTCGCCCGATGGCAAGTTTCTCCATGGCCCGGCGAGCAGCTCCCACGATCTCGACTCCTCGCGTCTCTAGCCCCACGATGGGCGCCAACTGTCGTGGGGTTGTCACGGCAAGTCCTTCCTCCAGGAAGGTGAGTTCAGGGGCCATCGATGCTTGAAGTACGTAGGAGAGATTAATCTCGCCTAGGGACACAGATTTACCCAGGTTCGGCCCCTCGTGGTAGAGGTAAAGACCTACTTCCTGCTTCTCTTTATTGCTCTAGATCTGGTATCGATTACAGGGTTCCGGCTCCTCTCTGGGGAGTCGGCGACTATGGATTTCTTAGAACTTGATGGCTTAAGACTTGTCTATCTAAGGTCCAGGACCCCGCTTATAAAGGCTGCCGGGTCCCTGAACTTACAGGTCACACCGAGTCACACTAGAACACGGAGTCCTACTCTACGTCTTGGCTTTCCAAGTTAAGGCTCCGGGTTGTACTTGGACTCCTTCCGGACGGGTCCTTTCTTCACCATGGGCCTCGGTCGGCTTGTCTCCAGCCCAGCCCATGTGACTTGATACGTGACTCGGCTTTGGCCTTCTTTGTCTTGGCGGGTCTACTTTCCGGGTCCATGGGCCTACCTATAAAGTATCCCCCCATCACATCCCTTCCCTGTTTTGGACTAGGCGAAGCACTAAGTCACCCTCTTGGAAAGTCCAAGTCTTGATTCGACGAGCATGATATCGCCGTAAGTCCTGCTGATAAACTGCTGATCTCTCAAGGGCTAACTCCCTTGCTTCCTCGAGTGCGTCCACCGAGTCCTGATGAGCGAGTTCATTCTCTGTCTCGACATAATTGGCGACTCATGGCGAGTCATGCAGCAAGTCGCCAGGTAGGACGGCTTCTGCTCCATACACCATGAAGAAAGGTGTGAAGCCAGTAGATCTGTTAGGAGTCGTCCTTATACTCCAAAGTACTGCTGGCAGCTCCTCAACCCAACACTCGGCGGCTCTTAACAGGAGGACTCGAAGTCGGGGTTTTATTCCCTTAAGCAACTCCTGATTTGCCCTCTCTGCTTGTCCATTGGACTGTGGGTGTGCTACTGAGGCTAGGTCGAGTCTAATGTTGTTCTCTCCACAGAACTTGGCCATCTCTCCAACTGATAAGTTGGTACCATTATCTGTAATGATGCTGTGAGGATATCCGAAGCGTGTGGCTATCTTCTTGAAAAAACTCACTGCTGATGCTCCGTCGACTCAGCTTACGGGTTCGACTTCCACCCACTTGGTGAACTTGTCAATGTCTACTAGCAGGTGGGTCTTCTGACAGGGCGACTTTGAGAAAGGACCCACCATGTCGAGCCCCCAAACTGCAAACGGCCAAGTGATAGGAATAGTTCTGAGTTCTTGGGCTGGCGCGTGGTCTTGCCTTGCGTACCTTTGGCATCCATCGCAAACTCGCTGTCAACCAAAAGAACCCGTGTCTGAAAGCTTTTGACACCAAGGATCTAGTGGATGCATGATGACCACAATCACCTGCGTGGATTTCTTGCAAGATTTGCCTGCCCTCTTCTGGAGACACACATCTCTGGTAGACTCCAGTGGTACTTCTTCTGTACAACTCGCCGTCAATGACTGTGTAGGACTTGCTTCGTCTGATGAGCTGTCTCTGGGTGACTTCATCCTCTGGCAGTTCGCCTCGGAGGAGATATGCGAGGTAGGGCTCTGTCCATGCTGGGACTGCCCGTACTGCTGCCACAAGTGCTGACTCTGGGTCTGGGAAGGCTAACTCCTCCTCTGAAGGTAACTTAACTGACGGATGATGGAGTTCATCCACAAACACGTTGGGAGGTACTTTCTCTCGACGAGAGCCGAGTCGTGATAACGCATCGGCGGCCTCGTTCTTGCGCCTGTCAATATGCTCCACTTGATAACCAGAAAAGAACCCGGCTATCTGTTCGACTGCTCTTCTGTAAGCCGCCATATTCGCATCCTTCGAGTCCCAGGTTCCAGATACTTGCTGTGCCACGAGGTCTGAGTCCCCGAAGCACCTGATACGCTTGATGTTCATCTCCTTGGCAAGACGGAGTCCATGTAGCAAAGCCTCATACTCTGCCATGTTGTTTGTACAATCAAAATGCAACTGAAAGACTGTAATACCCCGCAGTTATAGGTTTCGAAAGGGTAGAAATAGGAAGTTTGCATCTTTGCATTCATGCATGCTTGAAAAGTCCGAATAATTTTCGCGCTTTTATGCAAAAAGGACTAGTGGTCGAGATAATTCGATCTAACATTAGTCGCCTATTTTGAAACCCTAGTTTTTGAAAGATAGGTTGGGTTATCAACTTTAATGAAAGTTTATTTAGGTAACTTCAAATTTGAAATACAAATGTATCCACACTTGTAAATCTTATCTTTATTCTCTCTCTCAAATCTTTGAATTCATATTTCTAACCAACACATACAACTTGTCCTAATATTCTAAGAATTCACATTCATGTAGTTCCATATTTCATTCTCCACAAAAATTTTAACAATCCTCATGACATTCCAAAACAACTTCTATTACAAATTACAATAATATATAACATCCAATACATTTTACAATTAAATTCCTATATACAATTTTAATGTCAATAAATTACAATATATACTTTTGAGATAAAATAAATTACAAGAACTTTACAAGTGGATTTGTTCCACAATCTGTTACAAATAATGTTATCAGGTTCTATTACAAATTTTCTACTGAAAAGTAAAAATAAAAAGAAAACTTATAAACTAAATCCTTTAGATAATCTTCTGAAATTCTTCAACCTGAAAAAGCAAACAATTCACAAAGAAAAGAGTTGTTAAGGTTAGTAATGTTAGCCTAGTACATTGGTACTGGCTATTGATATAATACTTGGCAGAGTGTCTAATTCCATGAATTGGAATTGACATTGGAAATCACAGTCCAAAAATCAAACCCAATATCCAACATTAAGCAACCTGATCATGCTCAGCATGCATTAAGCATGTAAAAAGGGGCAAAGGCAGAACCAGCTTACAACTTAGGCAACCTGAGGGACTAGCTGGTTATCACATGCATACATGATCATCTCCAAAGGATGTCCAAAGGCAACAAGGAAACAAAACAGTTATCTCTGCCAAATATACAAATTAAATCCACCTTCTTAATTGTGGTGTCACATTTATCATTAAATTGATAAATGGACCCTATTCCTTTCAGCCCACAGGTAAAAACAATTACAACCCAGTTACAATTCTAGCCCACCAGAGAAGCCACCCAAATCCATCAAGTAAATATCAATTCTTTGGCAGCAGAGGGATGCCAAACAGTTCAAAACCATAGTGCATAGCAGGAGTCGACAGGAGTTTGATAAGACCAAGTGAGGTGGAGGGATAACTCCCTGCGCAAGGATCCTAGCTGAGAGCAATCCACAAGTGGATTTGAAACCATTCCACAACTCAAATGGATGGACTTGAAACAGTTCATAACCAGATTGAACAACATCAGCCGGCAGAGCAAGGATAGGATCAAGGAGTGAGCCAAAAAGGGAGTAAACAATACCTTGGCACAGAAACTCAATCACCAGAGGATAAGAACCTCCATATTTTTAACAGAAGAGTAGCAATTCGAGGTGGAGGAGGGCCACTGCAAGCAGCTTACTCATTGCATGCAATTATCCTGGTGTCACCACCAGAATCATCAAAAAACCCTATAAATAGGGCAGCCAGCCGAATCCACAAGCACATCACACAGCCAAGCACATCACACACATTTCTGAAAATGTTCATCATCAAGAACATTAGCCACATCAAATCTTGCAGCTAGAACTATACACCTTAGGAAATTTGAAGCAGCTAGGAGGAGCAGGCTATCCACAAGACGCAGGTTGTCAGTATAGCCAGAAGACCAAGCTACTCAGCAGCAGCAGGTTGATCTTTTGAGTGTTAGGCAGAGAAGGAGAGAGTTAGCTAACTCTGATAATGACAGAGCCAAGCTAAACATGTTTGCATGCATGGAAGGGGAAGTGAGGAATATCTGTTCTTATCAGAACAATGTTGAACATGGATTATGCTAAGGATAGATAAGAGGGAAGTGTAGCACCTGTTCTTTACTAAATACACAAGCCAGTAGCCTAGTATCTCTGTCACTAGAAGAAGCACAGGAAAGCATAAGAAAAGAATTTCCCAAAGACTAATTCTATTAGCCAGCTTCTGTGTAACTCCAGGGGAGGCATCACAGCATGCATAGCTAATTTTCTTTAGCCACAGAGATATTTCCACACCATTTCATAGCACAGAGCACAAGCCACAGCAGCAAATTAAGCCAAAGCCCAATTCTTTCTTCTCCAATCTTTTTGCCAAAGCAAATCATCAAATTTAATTCCAATCTTTACCCCTCACACCTCAGATAAATATACAAGCATCATGGCATCACATATTTTCAACCAAGCAGAACAAAATAAGGCACCAGTAGAATTTTGCTAAGTACCAGTGAGAAATCTTGAGCAGCATAGGAGCTAAGCTAGATCAGAAGGGAGTTTAGAAGGAGGAGATAGCAGAGAGGAGGAAGAGGAACCTTACCGTGCGCCCATGGCCGTAACGGCATGACGACGGGGCAGTGCCCGTGTGGTCATGACGGAGGACCAAGGGAGGAAGTCGCACCGCAGCAACACCACTCCAGCACCACCGTAGCACGGAGGCGAGCTCCACACCGGCGGCGGAGCAGAGCAAGAGTCGGGAGCACGATTAATCGCGCTGCAACCGAGATCTCAACCGGGGGACGAGCCAGCACGCACGCGTCGGTGGAGAAAGAGGAGAGCAGCTAGGTAGAACCAGAGAGCAGAGCCGAACCCTAGCCATGGCGAGGTAGCTCAGAGGAGGAGGAGCATGGTGGAGCAGCGCCATCACCGAAACCCTAACCCTAGGGATGGGTTGCGCACGAACACACCAGAAGAGGAAAAGCAGATCGACGGGGAGGAGAAGAGAGAGCGTCGAAAGAGCTTTCTTTTGCGCCCTAGCACGACGACGGAGACGGCCGGAGCACGCCGGAATCAGTCGGCGACGGCGGAGGCGAAAAGGGGATCGTGTCGACCACGGGAGCGAGAGAGGGAGAGAGAGAGAAGAGAGGAAGGAGAGAGTGGGCCGAACTGGTTGGTCCCACCGAACCGGTGAGGGTTGACCTGGTAAACCAAGGACTTATTTGTAATTTCCAAAAGTTGCTGAACTCAAATCAAACCCTAGTTATAATTCAAATTTTAAATCCAAAATTAGAATCCTAAAAATCAAATAAAAATATGTTAATAACTCAAAATTTTGCAAGGATTTCAAAAATGATTTTTATTTGATTTATTGAAAAATATTGCTTGAGTGAAAAATTCAAAGATCCTTAAGTGGAAATGATTTGAATTATTTTCCAAAATATTCAAAGATCCTTAAGTGGAAATGATTTGAATTATTTTCCAAAATATTCAAAGATCCTTAAGTGGACATGATTTGAATTGTTTTTAATATTCAAGGATCCTTCAGTGGAAATGAATTGAATTATTTTCTTAAAGTAAAATAAATTACCATTCTGTGGATGACTGTTCCGTAACTCATCCTAGGTAAAACACACAAAAAAAAGGGAAAAATCATCTTAAAATATGAAGGGGGGAAATTTTCCAAAACCTTTAAAAATCATTTCATCTATGCATAATAGCATAAATTGGATTTTCAAACATTGTCTTATAAAGACAATGATGTTGATTTTCAGAACACGAGGTTCACGAATCGCCGGAAGCTTTAGACTGCACTACTTGTCAGTCTCAAGGCAAGTTCATTCTTGCATACCGTTTGATGTATTTTTATCAAAGTACTTGCAAAGTTACTTATACTTTCCTTTCACTTGCATCAAAAAGAAAAAGTATTTTTGAATGATGTGGTATATACTACTGGTTGGCGGTGGAACAATGGTAAGATGAATAGGTACGGTGTTCCATCGTATGGGAAGGTATATATCCTTAGGAACTAATAACCCCTGTTCCAGTGATCCTTTCACCGTAGTAAAAGCATCAACCAACGGACTTTGTATGGGCGGGGTCAGCCAGAGGCTTCTTTTCTCATCCGCATATCCTCGGCAGGCCTACACCGGGTTGGGTCGTTGCGGCGACCAACAGCGTGGAAGTGCGTGCTCTTCCTGCCCGACGGGGTAATTGGTGGGGAAGCTTGGGAGGGGTGTTGGGTATGCGTGGAACATGATTCCCCTACCGCATCACAAATGGGCGGATGTGTGTTGATTTGGGAGAAGCTCCACATGGCTGGATGTCCTGAGCCTTGGCTATAACACTCATGGAGTGTAAAGAGAGCATATATAGGGCCAGGCAACTGTTGGGTAAAGTGATGCAACTCTGCAGAGTCAAACAACAAATTTGTGATTTCACAACCGTGTTCCCGGTATGGAACTACGAGATCGAGGCCGGAATGGAGTTCCATTTGGATTCACAAGACCGGTGGAGACTGTGGACATAGTTTTCAGAATAAAATCAATCTTTTGAAGAAATGTTTACAAAAACTTGCATCTATGCCAAAGACCCGAGGTTTTGGCAGTAACTAGTGCATGATACACCTTATCTATATATATTCAGAACTTGCTGAGTAACGCTGTTGCTCACCCTTTCCCTTTTGACCCCATGCTTAGACTTTGAGGAGGCAATCAAGGAGAGTCATGGAGCTTACCATGAGGACGAGGTATACTACGAGGAACCTGATCTATCCGGAGGGGTGGAAGGCGTCGACTACCTGATTGCTTATGGAGGCGATGATGATGAGCCCGAGACTTAGTCTCCTATCTTAGGGGCAGGGCCGAGCAATTCTAGACTAGTACTACTTAGGTTGTTGAGCCCGATGGTTCTTAGTTTGCTTCTTTCTATCGTTAATAAGTTGACCTCAGTCAACCGTACTGTAGTTGAAATTCCTCCCATGTCGGAGGAAGACGTTGAAGCTTTTGTACATTTCTGGCTTGTAATCTTTAGCAGTGTGTAATAAAGTGGACCCGCAATGTTTCTGTTGTACTACTCTGAGGGATGTAATATTTACGGATGAGTCCTTCCGTGGATGTTATGTCAACGACTTGTACACTACAATATGCAGTGGTGTGCGGGGTCACCGCAAAGACACATGCCAACTTATCTCCTTTCGGTGAAGTTAAAACCACGCCGGCTCCTGAGCCTTCTAGCTGTCTGGACCCGTCGAAGTGCATTGTCCAATATTTGGTGCAGGGTGAACTTGGTGAGGATGTAAAGTCAGTCCAGTCATTGACGAAGTCGACCAAAGCTTGAGATTTAATGGCTGTCCTAGGCTCATATGTAATATGATAAGGACCCAATTCAATTGCCCACTTGGCAACTCGCCCTGTTGCATCTCTGTTGCGTATGATATCAGCTAGTGGTGCTGAGCTCACCACTTTGATTCGATGCTCTTGGAAATATTGCTTAAGCTTCCTACTTGCAAGAAAAACTCCATAAACTAGCTTCTGCCATTGAGGATACCTTTGTTTTGAATCTATAAGGACTTCACTGATGTAACAGCCCAGATTTGGTACCCTAAAATATGGGCCAAATTTTCACTTTTTGTTGTGCATTGCATCATGGCATTCTTATTTAAATTGGTAATTCTAAATAAAGCCACACTTGGAAATTAAAAACTAGGGAAGCAAAACCCTTCCTAAATTTTCCAAATCAAATGCAAGGCTCAAGTTGGCAAAATACATTATTCTTGAACTTCCAAATTGTTTAGGAAGTTCCAAATTTGCTTCTTATCCCCAATTCTCAACTTCTAAGTTTTGTCAAATGAGAAATAAATATGAGGATTTCAACTTGGCTTAATTCAAAGTATATCTTTGGAACCAAGTTAAACTTCCCCAAATTTCAAAATAAAAATTATGGGGTGTTTCATTATTATAAAATGAGCCTCCATAAATATTTTTACTATTTTTGGAAATGCCTAATTGCTTCAATTAAATGCTTTATGCAATTTATCAAAAATGACCTAAACTAAACCCTATGAACAAAGGTTGCTCAAAACAATTTAGTTTGCTTCCCAAATTTTTGTGGAGGTTTAACAGCTTAAATGGAGACTACATAAATTTTTGCAGATTTTATAAAATTGCTTAAGCATCTTAATTAAATCACTGAAAGTGCTCTGGACCAATTTGCAATTAGGGATCTTTACTTCTGGGGGGGTTGTTGCATTTTTGATCGTCTCCCCCACTGTGGCGCCAGTGCCGCCGTGCCCATGCCGCCGTGCTCGAACTGCTCCCACGCGCTGCGGCCCCCCCTGCGGATAAGGAGGCCTCCACGACGCCCTGGTCCTCCCCTGCCCGCCTCTCCTTCCCCTCCCCTTTTCGCGGATCGAACCAACCTAGCTTCCCCTTGCTGTCCGCCGCGGTGCCGACGTCGTCGCCGTCGATTCGCCGCCACTGGAGCTTTCCGGGACAAGGCGACGCTGCCATCTCCTTCGCCGCGTCCTCCTCTCTCTTCCCGTACCAGGAATCGGGCCGGGAGCGCACGAATCGTCCCCAGCATCCTCGCCTCCGTCCGCCGCTCGCTGCCGTCGTCCCCGCCCTTGTCCGGCCGCCACAGACCCCCTCCGCCCCTCCGAGCGCACCTACTCGCCTCAGGTGAGCCCGCGCATCGCTGGGACAGCTCCCTCTTCCACCTCCCCCTCTGCATACTCGCTTCCGTGCGAGCGGTCGCCGTCCGTCCGCCGGCTGTGCACTGTCGAGCACGTGCTCGTCGTCGTTCCCCTCCCTTGCGATGCCAAGCACGCGCACGGCTACGGCCCTTGCCCGGCGCCTGTTTTTCACCCACCCTTGCCACCGAGCGCCGCCCCAACGTGGTCGTCGCCGGCCGCAGCTCCGTCGTCGCCGTGGTCACCCCGTCGCCTGCCCGGCCTGGGCACCGGCCTGGCCGGCCTGGGGGCCGCTGGGCTCGGGTACGTGTCCGGCCTAGCGCCCGGTCATGGCCGGCCCAGTGGCCGGGGCTCCTCGGTGTGTGGCCCGGCCATAATGGCCGGCCTGCACCCGGCCTGGCCGGCCTGCCCCAGTTTTTCTTTTTATTCTTTGATAAAAGCAGAATTTTAAACAATTGTTATCTCATTGTTTAATGGTCTAAAAATTACAAGTTAAATACCAAATTGATCAGCAAGACATACTCTACCATATAGAATCATTGAAATGATCTTTTGGGACTTTTTATCTTATTGTTGTGAAGAATTCCTAAAATGGGTAATTAATATCCCACTTAGGAAAATTTATAACTTATTCAATACTTATCCAAAAATTATGAATAAGATACCAAAGTGATCAACATGTCAAATGCTATCAAACCATGTACTTATCAAGTCATGATCACAACTTCTTAATTGATGTTGTTCTTAATTTGATCAAAGGATTTAAACTCATTTAATTATTTAATTTGTTATTTATTCATCGGTTTTCCCGAAAATTACAAATGAGGTACCAAATTGATTGGAATGACCAACCCTAACCAATCTTGTCGTGATCATGCATATTAAGCCACTTCTATAATAAATTAATAATTTATAAGATTGTGGTCACTAAGATAAATATGGGGTTGCTTCCAAATAATTGCACTAATTATTTGGAACTCCATTTAAATTGCTAGATCAATTAAATGTTGATAACCTTGCATCAATTTGACATGTCATCATGTGATTGCGCATTGCACCTTGTGATCGTGTGATTTATGTGTTCTTTGTATTTCTCTTTTGGGTATCGATAGATTCCGGAGCCGAGGGTCTCTCTAATTACTCTGACGAGCAATACTTCACGCCCGGGCAGCAAGGCAAGAGATAACCTAACCTTCTTGGCATATAGCATCCTATGTTTTGATCAAATTATTTTATCCACCATAATATTGCATGCGGTTCAAAGGTCTCTTTTGGTAAACATAGAATCCTATGAATGCATGTCTCTTCCCCGAGCCAATCACATGTATCCCTACCTATGAACCCTAGTGTTGATGTGTTGGCCGGATACGAATTATAATTGTCGGTTATATGCTTATCCATGCTTAGACATGCTTAGTTGCAATACTAGTTGTGTCCGTTGTTTATTTCCATAACTGTTGTTGAAGATGGAAAGATGCGGACTTGGTGGATGAATGTGATGCTAAATTAAAATGCTAAGACGGCTTGGGTGAGTTGCCATCGGGGATGGTGTTTTGCCTCACTCTAGCCCCTAGGTGCGAGTTCTTTACCTCTTGAACCAAGACGAGCGTGCTGCCATTGGTGGGTGTATGGGCGCCTTACTGACCGAATAATTTGTGAGGGCGTATCCAAGGGTCCTCTAGTTTGCTATTTCCATTTGCCGTGTGTGTGAGCGGAAAAAGGATGATGAGGATGGTGGTGTTAGGATGTGGCGATGGGGCAGGGGCTGAGGCTGGGTAAACTTGTCCTGTGGCCACAGATGACTCTTGGATAGTCTCATGCATTGTAAAGGTCTAACCGCGCCCGCTTGCCGGCCTTCCCCGGAAGAGGGCCAACTAGGTGAGCCGGACGGTACCAATGGGTAAAATAGTACACCCCTGCAGGGTTAATCTTTTCGAAAAGCCGTGTCCACGGTTATGGACGACTTGGGAATAGACGATAAGACCATAGAGAATCTTAACCTAATTGATATGGCAGCTAAAGGTTGCATAATCAACGTGTGATAAAGGTTCACTTCCTCGAGGGTGATTCGAGGGGGTGCCTTGGTGGAGATGAGAGTGGTTGGTTACAAAAGGGTTCGATGAGAACCAAAGTTGACAAATGATTACTCTCTTACCCCGTTTATAAAAATATTCTGAGTAGACGAATGCCTTGTGTCATTTATGTTTCGGTTTATGAAAATATAGCTTTATGCAAAAGAAATACATATAAAGCTTTAGAGCCTCCGTCAGTCATTGGGTCTATATCGCCCTACTAAACTTGCGAGTACATCGTACTCAGTCTCTCTTTGCTGCCTCTATGTTTTTGTATTTCAGAGGAGGACGACACCGAGCAGTTAGGTGGGTTCTTCGTTGACGTCGACTACTAGTCTGGGGTTCCCAGGTGGCAGCTTGGGACCGTGGAACAAGCTGGCTGGGGATGATGTTTATTTGTAGGCCTCTTAGGCCATATATTTGCTTCTTGTTGTTAGACAACACTACCCGCTTCCGCTTGTTGAATTGTTGGATCTGTGATCCTTTTGCTTGTAATATTTGTATTCTTCTCATTATATGAGTTGCTATATGTTTTGTGTCGTAGAGTCGTGCTTTGTGCCAGTTCTGTTCCACAAGTCTCGATCTTTGTGTTATACATTGATGGTTGTGCCAACAACATAGCCTCTCTGTATAATTCCGGGGTCGGGGCGCTACAAATTGGTATCAGAGCAGGACTGCCTGTAGGAAACCCGTTCTTTTGGTCGATGTCGAGTCTAGTTCGTGAAAATTATTTTTAACCTAAAAATGAGTTGTGAAAACCCTCCTAGGATTCTTTTTACTCCTCATCCAATTCACTCTGATCTTGGTGTCATCTTACCTCTATTTGATTTTAACGGTTCTTCTGATCATCGGCAAAGTTCTAAATCTTTAGGATCTCGGGATTTGGGTTCCTACCTTTAGTTACTAGTTATCCTTCCTCCTCTGCCAAACCTAAAACATGAATAAAGGAAGTATGATGGTTCGTCAAGATATTTCTTTGCTTGGCCCAAGATCTTGAACCGAAGGTCCCGGATTGTGCTAGGGCTCCGGTGTAATTATTCATGAGGGCTGTCACCCTTGTGAGTGTTATGCTATTGTGGGTCCCAGTGCATGAAGCTGATCTTTAACCCAAGATCTTTCTGTTGAACCCTGATGTTATTTATCTATATCTGGAAGCATCAATGATCTATCTTATCTGTCGGAATCGGTTACTAACTTGTCGTTGTTCCAATTCTTCAGAATGGCTCCTACCCGTCGTGGGGAACATAGCAGCCCTGACCCACCGCCGCCACCCTCAATGGCGGAGGTGATGATGGCTATCGAGCAAAACCGTCTGCGCAACGAGCGGTTGCTCGAGCAGCTGGTCCAGCAAGGGGCCAGGAGGAACACGGACTGCACCACCCTCAACCAGTTCTTGCGGTCCCAACCTCCTACATTCTCTGAAGCTAAGGAGCCGCTTGATGCGGATGATTGGCTTCGGGCTATCGAGCGCAAGTTTGCCGCTCTCCACGTTCCGGCGGCGGAGCACGTCAACTTCGCCACCTACCTACTGGAAGGAGCCGCCGGCTCCTGGTGGGAGAGCCACGTGGCCATGGTTGCCGCGGGCCATGTTGTCACTTGGGAGGAGTTCCGCACCGCCTTCCGTGCGGCGTACATCCCCAAGCCCATCCTCGAGCTCAAGAGGCGGGAGTTCCTGGACCTAACCCAGGGACGCATGGACGTCCAGTCCTATGGACGGGAGTTCAACCACCTCTCCCGTTACGCCCCTCGGGACGTGACGAATGATGAGGACAAGCAATACCTCTTCCGCAAGGGGCTCGCACCTCGTCTCCGATACGAGCTCCTACCCTTCAAGTTCACCTCCTACCAAGAGCTCTACAACCAGGCTCTCACCATGGAGCAGGGTAGGAAGGAGCTGGAGGCTTCTAAGAGGCCAGCTCCAGCTGATCACCAGAGCTCCTCTCCTATTGAAGGCAAGAAGCGCAAGGTATTTGTGCCTTTCAGCACCGTGCCTAAGGCGCCCTTCGCGCCGAAGCCCACCGGGTACCTGCCACCTCCGCCTCGCCCAGCTACTTCGACCTTGGGTGCGGGTGGAAGTGTGTACCACCCTCAGCTGCCTCCACCACCGCAGAGGCCCACTTGTTTCAGCTGTGGTCAGACGGGGCACTTCTCCAGGGAGTGTCCCCAGAAGGCACCGGCTACCTCAGCACCGGCACCTACTCCCTCTACACCAGCCGCCAAGGCCGTGCCCATCAACCGTGGTCGCCTAAACCACGTCTTGGCTGAAGGAGTTGAAAGGGACCCCCGTGTTCTTATGGGTAAGCTTCGAATCAATGGTTATCTAGCTTCAGTCTTATTTGATTCTGGAGCATCGAGTTCATTCATATCCATATCATATGCACTCAATCGTCAAATACCATTGAGGATATGGACTCCCCTTTAGGAGTCAAGTTGTCCCTTGTTCTCTCAATAACCTATGGTTTTGGGCAAGAGTCGTTTTGTCTATCACCTTAAGTTATCTCCTGTTCTTCCCGCCCTTTCGGCATGTCTTGTTAGTTAGCCAAATCTCTCCAACGAGGAAGATGTGTGTTGCCAAGTTTCTCTCATCTCTCTTCCTACTCTAGGAATCTCGGGGCGAGATTCTTGTAAGGGGGGTAGATTTGTAACAGCCCAGATTTGGTACCCTAAAATATGGGCCAAATTTTCACTTTTTGTTGTGCATTGCATCATGGCATTCTTATTTAAATTGGTAATTCTAAATAAAGCCACACTTGGAAATTAAAAACTAGGGAAGCAAAACCCTTCCTAAATTTTCCAAATCAAATGCAAGGCTCAAGTTGGCAAAATACATTATTCTTGAACTTCCAAATTGTTTAGGAAGTTCCAAATTTGCTTCTTATCCCCAATTCTCAACTTCTAAGTTTTGTCAAATGAGAAATAAATATGAGGATTTCAACTTGGCTTAATTCAAAGTATATCTTTGGAACCAAGTTAAACTTCCCCAAATTTCAAAATAAAAATTATGGGGTGTTTCATTATTATAAAATGAGCCTCCATAAATATTTTTACTCTTTTTGGAAATGCCTAATTGCTTCAATTAAATGCTTTATGCAATTTATCAAAAATGACCTAAACTAAACCCTATGAACAAAGGTTGCTCAAAACAATTTAGTTTGCTTCCCAAATTTTTGTGGAGGTTTAACAGCTTAAATGGAGACTACATAAATTTTTGCAGATTTTATAAAATTGCTTAAGCATCTTAATTAAATCACTGAAAGTGCTCTGGACCAATTTGCAATTAGGGATCTTTACTTCTGGGGGGGTTGTTGCATTTTTTATCGTCTCCCCCACTGTGGCGCCAGTGCCGCCGTGCCCATGCCGCCGTGCTCGAACTGCTCCCACGCGCTGCGGCCCCCCCCTGCGGATAAGGAGGCCTCCACGACGCCCTGGTCCTCCCCTGCCCGCCTCTCCTTCCCCTCCCCTTTTCGCGGATCGAACCAACCTAGCTTCCCCTTGCTGTCCGCCGCGGTGCCGACGTCGTCGCCGTCGATTCGCCGCCACTGGAGCTTTCCGGGACAAGGCGACGCTGCCATCTCCTTCGCCGCGTCCTCCTCTCTCTTCCCGTACCAGGAATCGGGCCGGGAGCGCACGAATCGTCCCCAGCATCCTCGCCTCCGTCCGCCGCTCGCTGCCGTCGTCCCCGCCCTTGTCCGGCCGCCACAGACCCCCTCCGCCCCTCCGAGCGCACCTACTCGCCTCAGGTGAGCCCGCGCATCGCTGGGACAGCTCCCTCTTCCACCTCCCCCTCTGCATACTCGCTTCCGTGCGAGCGGTCGCCGTCCGTCCGCCGGCTGTGCACTGTCGAGCACGTGCTCGTCGTCGTTCCCCTCCCTTGCGATGGCAAGCACGCGCACGGCTACGGCCCTTGCCCGGCGCCTGTTTTTCACCCACCCTTGCCACCGAGCGCCGCCCCAACGTGGTCGTCGCCGGCCGCAGCTCCGTCGTCGCCGTGGTCACCCCGTCGCCTGCCCGGCCTGGGCACCGGCCTGGCCGGCCTGGGGGCCGCTGGGATCGGGTACGTGTCCGGCCTAGCGCCCGGTCATGGCCGGCCCAGTGGCCGGGGCTCCTCGGTGTGTGGCCCGGCCATAATGGCCGGCCTGCACCCGGCCTGGCCGGCCTGCCCCGGTTTTTCTTTTTATTTTTGATAAAAGCAGAATTTTAAACAATTGTTATCTCATTGTTTAATGGTCTAAAAATTACAAGTTAAATACCAAATTGAGCAGCAAGACATACTCTACCATATAGAATCATTGAAATGATCTTTTGGGACTTTTTATCTTATTGTTGTGAAGAATTCCTAAAATGGGTAATTAATATCCAACTTAGGAAAATTTATAACTTATTCAATACTTATCCAAAAATTATGAATAAGATACCAAAGTGATCAACATGTCAAATGCTATCAAACCATGTACTTATCAAGTCATGATCACAACTTCTTAATTGATGCTTGTTCTTAATTTGATCAAAGGAATTAAACTCACTTAATTATTTAATTTGTTATTTATTCATCGGTTTTCCCGAAAATTACAAATGAGGTACCAAATTGATTGGAATGACCAACCCTAACCAATCTTGTCGTGATCATGCATATTAAGCCACTTCTATAATAAATTAATAATTTATAAGATTGTGGTCACTAAGATAAATATGGGGTTGCTTCCAAATAATTGCACTAATTATTTGGAACTCCATTTAAATTGCTAGATCAATTAAATGTTGATAACCTTGCATCAATTTGACATGTCATCATGTGATTGCGCATTGCACCTTGTGATCGTGTGATTTATGTGTTCTTTGTATTTCTCTTTTCGGTATCGATAGATTCCGGAGCCGAGGGTCTCTCTAATTACTCTGACGAGCAATACTTCACGCCCGGGCAGCAAGGCAAGAGATAACCTAACCTTCTTGGCATATAGCATCCTATGTTTTGATCAAATTATGTTATCCACCATAATATTGCATGCGGTTCAAAGGTCTCTTTTGGTAAACATAGAATCCTATGAATGCATGTCTCTTCCCCGAGCCAATCACATGTATCCCTACCTATGAACCCTAGTGTTGATGTGTTGGCCGGATACGAATTATAATTGTCGGTTATATGCTTATCCATGCTTAGACATGCTTAGTTGCAATACTAGTTGTGTCCGTTGTTTATTTCCATAACTGTTGTTGAAGATGGAAAGATGCGGACTTGGTGGATGAATGTGATGCTAAATTAAAATGCTAAGACGGCTTGGGTGAGTTGCCATCGGGGATGGTGTTTTGCCTCACTCTAGCCCCTAGGTGCGAGTTCTTTACCTCTTGAACCAAGACGAGCGTGCTGCCATTGGTGGGTGTATGGGCGCCTTACTGACCGAATAATTTGTGAGGGCGTATCCAAGGGTCCTCTAGTTTGCTATTTCCATTTGCCGTGTGTGTGAGCGGAAAAAGGATGATGAGGATGGTGGTGTTAGGATGTGGCGATGGGGCAGGGGCTGAGGCTGGGTAAACTTGTCCTGTGGCCACAGATGACTCTTGGATAGTCTCATGCATTGTAAAGGTCTAACCGCGCCCGCTTGCCGGCCTTCCCCGGAAGAGGGCCAACTAGGTGAGCCGGACGGTACCAATGGGTAAAATAGTACACCCCTGCAGGGTTAATCTTTTCGAAAAGCCGTGTCCACGGTTATGGACGACTTGGGAATAGACGATAAGACCATAGAGAATCTTAACCTAATTGATATGGCAGCTAAAGGTTGCATAATCAACGTGTGATAAAGGTTCACTTCCTCGAGGGTGATTCGAGGGGGTGCCTTGGTGGAGATGAGAGTGGTTGGTTACAAAAGGGTTCGATGAGAACCAAAGTTGACAAATGCTTACTCTCTTACCCCGTTTATAAAAATATTCTGAGTAGACGAATGCCTTGTGTCATTTATGTTTCGGTTTATGAAAATATAGCTTTATGCAAAAGAAATACATATAAAGCTTTAGAGCCTCCGTCAGTCATTGGGTCTATATCGCCCTACTAAACTTGCGAGTACATCGTACTCAGTCTCTCTTTGCTGCCTCTATGTTTTTGTATTTCAGAGGAGGACGACACCGAGCAGTTAGGTGGGTTCTTCGTTGACGTCGACTACTAGTCTGGGGTTCCCAGGTGGCAGCTTGGGACCGTGGAACAAGCTGGCTGGGGATGATGTTTATTTGTAGGCCTCTTAGGCCATATATTTGCTTCTTGTTGTTAGACAACACTACCCGCTTCCGCTTGTTGAATTGTTGGATCTGTGATCCTTTTGCTTGTAATATTTGTATTCTTCTCATTATATGAGTTGCTATATGTTTTGTGTCGTAGAGTCGTGCTTTGTGCCAGTTCTGTTCCACAAGTCTCGATCTTTGTGTTATACATTGATGGTTGTGCCAACACCATAGCCTCTCTGTATAATTCCGGGGTCGGGGCGCTACAACTGATGTAATAAACAGGCCTCTGTACTGGATACTCTTTTCCTTCCTCTGTACGTTCCACAACTACTACTGCGCTGACAACTCTTTCGTTGGCAGCCACATATAATAGCATGGGCTCCTTATCTGTAGGAGCTGCAAGTACTGGTGCTGATGATAGGGTTTTCTTTAAGCCCTCAAAAGCATCGTCAGCTTCTTTGTCCCATATGAATTTGTCTGACTTCTTCAGGAGTCGGTAGAGAGGACCCGCCTTCTCTCCGAGTCTTGAGATGAATCTGCTTAGAGATGCTACACAACCAGCGAGTTTCTGAACGTCATTTAGACAAGTCGGCCTCTGCATGTTGTGAATAGTCTTGATTTTCTCTGGATTTGCTTCAATGCCTCTCTCTGAAACAATGAAGCCGAGGAGTTTGCCTACAGGGACTCCAAAAACACACTTGGCTGGGTTGAGCTTCATCTTATACTTGCGCAGGTTATCAAAGGTTTCTGTCAGGTCTGCTATCAAAGAGTCGGCTTTCTGAGACTTGATGACTACATCATCCACATAAGCATGAACATTCCTTTCAATCTGTTCCTTGAAACAGTTATGGATACACCTCTGATATGTAGCTCCTACATTCTTGAGTCCAAAGGGCATTGTCGTATAGCAAAATGTTCCAAAGGGCGTAATGAAAGATGTCTTCAGCTCATCCTTTACCTTGAGTCTGATCTGGTGGTACCCTGAATAGGCATCCAGGAAACAAAGTAACTCTGATCCAGCTGTGGAGTCAATGATCTGGTCTATACGAGGTAAAGCAAACGGGTCCTTAGGGCAGTGCTTGTTGAGACCCGTGAAGTCGATGCATATACGTAGCTCTCCTGTTTTCTTTGGTACTAGTACTGGGTTGGCCACCCACTCTGGGTGAAAAACTTCCTTGATGAACTCAGCTGCAAGGAGCCGAGCCACCTCTTCTCCAATGGCTTTTCTTCTATCATCATGAAACTTGCAAAGTCCCTGCTTTAAAAGTCTTGCATTAGGGTTAACATTTGAGCTGTGCTCGGCGAGTTCTCTCGGTACACCTGGCATGTCAGATGGCTTCCATGCAAAGACGTCCCGATTCTCACGGATGAACTCGACGAGTGTGCTTTCCTATTTATCAGAGAGGTGCGCCCCAATGGTGAACTGCTTGGAAGAATCACCATGGGTAAAATCGACTTGCTTTGTGTCCTGAGCTGACTTGAATTTCATTTTCTCCTCTGTGGCCGGCTTCTTGAGGACTGAGTTGTCCTCCGGGTCCATGTTTGCCTTGTAAAATTTCAGCTCCTCTTGAGCACAAGCTGTTTCTGCCATAGCCGCATCTCCCTGTTCACATTCCAATGCCATTTGTCTGCTGCCATTAACTGTAATGACTCCTGCTGGACCTGGCATCTTAAGCTTCAAGTAGACATAACACGGTCTGGCCATGAACTTAAAGTATGCAGGCCGACCAAAAAGAGCATGGTATGGACTCTTAAGGTCAACTACCTCGAAGGGCATAATCTCTGAACGAAAATTTTCCATTGTGCCAAAAGCAACCTCAAGATAGATCTTACCAATGGGTTTTGCTGACTTCCCTGGTACTATCCCATGAAAAACTGTCTCAATTGGTATCAACTGCCTATCCTGCAGCTTCATCCTCTTGAATGTGTCATAGTATAAGATGTTGATACTGCTTCCACCATCCATAAGTATCTTATTTAATGTGTAGCCCCCAACTTGAGGTGCTACCACTAAAGCTAGGAGCCCTGGGTCATCGACTCTTGGTGGATGATCTGCTCTACTCCATGTGACGACTTGCTCTGGCCACTTGAGCCACTGTGGGACTGCTGGTTCCACTGCATTAACGGCTCGAACTTTCAATTTCCTAGCACGTTTGGACGTGCTTGTTGTGAAGACATGGTAACTACCCTGACTCGGATTCAGTGGTCGAGTTGTGACATAATATTGCCCTTGGCCATCATGGAGCTGCTTCGGGTTCTGCTGGAACCCGCCCTGCTGGTTACCTCCTCCTTGCTGTAAGTTGGGATTATGGCCGGCTCCTGCGCCATGCTTGTCGGGTCCTCCATTACCATTGTTTCCTCGATATCCGTTGTCGTTGTTCCTATTGCCTGGTCCTGCGACTCTGCCACACTGCAGATCCACGCATTGTCCCAAGGTATGACCACACTTCTCATTTCTGGCGTGTTTAGGACATGGACTCGCCAAAACCTCCTCTGTACTTGGCCTACGCCCTTGATACCCTTGAGAGTTGTTGTGTTTGCGTCTGAACCCAGTGTTTGTGTTAGCTACCAGGTCAGAGCTGTCACCGTACGGCCTCTTAGTGCCACCTTGGTTTTGACCCTGGTTTTGATTCTGACTTGGTCTACTGCCACCTTGTCCCTTTCCAGCTTCTTCCGGGTCCTTGGTTTTGTCCGTCGATGCGTGCTCATTGGCTCCAGCCATGATCTCTCCAATGGTAATGGGTATGCCCTGATTTAGACTATCTTTCATACGTCCCAGCTTCCAGCTCAAAGGATTATAACTGCAGTTTCTCTCCAACGCCGTCAACACAGAGATGGGTGGGAGTCCTTGCGATGAATTTATGATCTTCGAGACTCGCGTCATCCAGTGTCTTGCAGACTCGCTGTCGTGGGGTTATCACAGCAAGTTCTTCCTCAGGGAAGATGATTTGTGGGGCCATTGACGATCAAAGTACGTAGGAGCTGTTAATCTCGCCTAAGGACAAGGATTTACCTAGGTTCGGCCCCTCTCGATGGAGGTAAATACCTACTTCCTGCTTCGGCTTTATTGCTTGGACTGGTTCTCGATTACAATGTTTCGACTCCTATCTCGAGAGTCGATGACTTCGGGTTTCTTAGCTTATCGATCTAGGGTCCAGGGCCCTCACTACTAGGAAACAGGCTATAGGTGGAACCACCTTTTGTGGCGCACCAATAAGCCATGCGCCACAGAAATAATTTCTATGGCGCACGGTTTTGAATGCGCCACAGAATTTTGCAATTTTGTGGCGCACCAAAACACCGTGTGCCACAGAAAGTCTTATTTCTGTGGCGCACCAGCCCTGTGCGCCACAGAAATATGACTTTCTGTGGCGCACCCTCCCCCATGCGCCACAGAAAGTCATATTTATGTGGCGCACCAGCCCCATGCGCCACAGAAATGTGACATTCTGTGGCGCACCATGCCCATGCGCCACAGAATTGTGCATTTCTGTGGCGCATGTAGGATGTCCGCCACAGAAATCCAATAATCCAAAAAAATACAAAAAATTCAAAAAATTCAAAAAAATTCAAAAAAGTCAAAAAAGTCAAAACACTTCAAAAAAATCCAAAAAATTCAAATAATTCAACAATCTTCTTTGTTATACATTTCTAAAAAATCCAAAAAATAAAAAAACAAAAAATAAAAAAAAATCAGAAAATCCAGAAAACTTCAAAAAAATAAAAATTTATCAATTGCAAAAAAATAATATTTTTCTAAAAAAAGAATTTTTTTGAATTTTTGAATTTTTTATTTTTGATTTTTTTGGAATTTTTTATTTTTTTGAAATTTTTGGTTTTTTTTTTGAAATTTTTGAGATTTTCTAAAACTTTGGATTTGCTTTCGAAATTTTTTATTTTTTTGGGATTTTTAAATTTTTTTGAATTTTTTTTGATATTTTTGAAATTTTTGAATTTTTTGGGATTTTTATTTTTATTTGCATTTTTTTATTTTTTGGATTTTTTGGGATTTTTTAATTTTTTTGGATTTTTTGGGATTTTTTGAATTTTTTGAATTTTAGGTGCACCACAATGTGAAGTTTTTGATTTTTTTCGAAATTTAAAAACACACATAAATACATACCACACATAAACTACACATATATATACACATACAAGGCTTAAGAGGGTTAATATGATACTTATATCAATAAGAACATGAGTAGCATAAGGGTAGCTGAACTGAATGGAACTTAGAAGTTAAGCGTGCTTGGGTTGGAGCAATTTGAGGATGGGTGACCTAGCGGGAAGTTATCATTTGAGAGAAATTCAAATATTTAGGTTTTTTCAAAATATTTCATATTTTGTTTTTTCCCATTTTTTGAATTTGTTTTGCATTTTTTCGAATTTCCAGATTCAAAATTTTCCAAAATATTTCTGTGGCGCATGGAGCTGGATGCGCCACAGAAATCTACATTTTTGTGGCGCATCTGGCCCCATGCGCCACAGAAATATAATTTAGTGGCGACGATTCTGTGGCGCATCCCTCTTTTTCCAGGATGCGCCACAGAATCCTAAATTGGTGCGCCACTAATAGGCTATTCTGTAGTAGTGCCTCCTTATAAAGGCGGTCGGGTCCCTGGATTTACAAGTTTACACCAGTTCATACTTGGACACGGAGTCCTATTCTACGTCTTGGCTTTCCAAGTTACACCAGTTTTTTTTTTCTAACCGTGTCAAGGATTGGCACAAAACTTTCTTCTACTGCAAGGACACGTCTCCTGCAGATGAGTACTTCAATTCTTGTCTTGTTTATGTTGTTTGTATGGTCTTGGGAGTAAGGCCGGGAGTGAGATGGAGGCTGACAGAAGAGAGTGAGCACACATGGTGCTTTTCTTGCATGGTGAATTAATGGGAGAGAGTTGAGAGTTCATGCTTGAAGCTATGTGTGCTCACTTCTAGGGATGGCAATGGGTACCCTGTATCCGCGTACCCTGCGGGTAAAAACCCTATTAGGGTAAGGGTTTGGGACTATAAAATACCCATGGGTATATAAATAGGAAAATCTTGTGCCCATCGGGCAGAACGGGTACGGGCATGGGATTGCATAACCCATACCCGCGTGCCCTTGTACCCATATAAATTATGTCAAGTGGGCTTACTTTAATTAAACCTAACCTAATTTTCTAATCACGCATATGCACTAGGCAGGTCAACTTAAGGATTGTCACGATCGATCGGACAGTATATATACAAGCTTCAACTCTATCCCATAATATCGTGATCTAAAGGAGTAAATGATGCTAGATTAAATCCCTAATAGGTAATCGTTGCATGCCATACGCAGATACGCTGCGTCGCATCTCTCCATACGCAGATTGAGTTTATGAATTTAATAGTATAGACTATGTGTTGTTGTTTATGACTACGTATGGTCACATTATCTCAGTTTTTTTGCTCAATTGATATGTGTTGAAAATGTGGGTATTTTTACCCACGGGTATCCCTTTACCCTATCGGGTGAAGGGTATGGGAAAAAATTGTACCCGCTTACGGGTATGGGTACGGATGATGAGCAAGTTCGGAAGGCACGGGTAAGGGTATGGGATGGCTCCACCCGCACCCATACCCTGCGGGTGCCATCCCTACTCACTTCTCTCTCTGTCATCCATTATAACTCTCTCTCTCTCTCCTCCTCCTCCTCTTATGTGGTTGTGTTGAACTTTTGATCTCTTTCTTTGCTAACTAATTATACATATGATGTGCAGAAGAGAGATGGGTGCTGTGTGTGGAAGTTGACAGAAGAGAGTGAGCACCCATGGTGTTTCCTTTGCATCAAGGGGCATGCCAGGGAGCTATGCGTGCTCACTGCTCTATCTGTCAGCCACTGATCAGACCTCATTTCTTGCATGCAATCACATACCTCCGTGCTTGGTTTTTGCAGTCTGCCATGAGCGGCAACAGAGGGAGGAGGAGCTGGGCTTTGGAGGTTTGACAGAAGAGAGTGAGCATACGCGGTGGTTTCCTAGCATGCGAGCGCCATGCTGGGAGCTGCGCGTGCTCACCCTCTCTCTGTCAGCCATTCACCATGCCCATCTCTCTTCAATCTGGTGCTGATCAGTCGACTAAGAGAACACCGAAATCATGGTCATGAATTTCTTTCCCAGATCTCTCATTTTTAATTGCTATGTTCCGGTACAACTCTACTGCATATTCGTTTCATCCGAACTGATTGATTCATGGTTTTTCTTTTCAGTAATATGAAGGGCAGCTATAGGCCAGGACTCATCGTATATACAAGGTCGTCGTTGTGACTTCCAAAGACTAGGTTTCATTTTGTTTCTCCAGAAGATGAAGTGTAGTATTTGATATATAGAAACTTCATACTTGCCGGCTGAACTCTGTATGATTTAGTCCGTGGCTGGACGGCCAGATCGTGTGTACTGTGCATGAGTGGTTAACTGGTTATAGCCTTAGTTTTTTTTTCTCTGTTAATTAAGTTTAGTCGTCCTTAGAGCTCCTCTTTCTCAACGAACTTGTGTTAATAGCTCTACCGGGTTGATTGCTGCCAGATCTAAGCATCCCTTTCAATCTGTGTAGTCATGCTCTGAATCCTCGTGTATACTGTACTCAGCTATTAGTTGTTAGTTCATGTACACGATTCTAATAATTATCTTGATAAGATATTTTATTTCTAGACATGTGTGTTTTAGTTCTTGCAATTTAAGCATATGCTAATTTGATTCTAAATCAGTTTCTTGGAAGTCCAATTTAAGCATATGCTAAATTGATTCTAAATCAGTTTCTTGGTCACCAAATATAAATTTCAATTAAAGCGTAGAATTTGATTCTCATCTATCTTTTCCCCACGTCTTATCTCTAAATCAAAGTTGTGTACAAAAGATTGCACCCATGAGCACTTATGTCGCTCCATCTTATTCCTTTGGAATGCAGTCATTGAAGATACGATGACCTAGTTAGACCTATAGGTATGATGCACATTCTTGCAAAATAGATCCCTTATACACTACACAAAAGTAACACGGCTTTATTTATTTGACATGATTTGCATAAATATTTCCTCTAAGCATTGAAAATTCCATACTAAACTCGTAGGTCAAATCAATTTCACTCATAGCCCATGGGTATGTTTAATCCTAGTTAAAGTAATTGCTCATTTCGTCATCAATCATTAATATTGCACCATAATTCCAATATGTGGAAATTCCAATCCTACAAGATATATATGTATGCGCGTTACAACTTTAGATGTATGCTCTTGTGATATGTGAACATTTCTCTCTTTTTTTCTACCATGAAATATGTGAACAGTTCCTCGACACACATATACAATCATGATCTATACAAATGGGTCACCTAACTAAACAACCGAGGAAGGTATGATTAATTGAGTCAGTTTAGGAGGTGGAGAAAGGAAAGGTGGTGGGACAAAAGGTTAGATAAGATGGATGGGACAATACGTACTTCTTTTTTTCGTGTCAATAACTCCCGTATTTTTTCTGCTTCAAATCTGAATAACAGTTTTTTTAGTTTTCCCGTATTTTTTCTGCGTCAAATATGAACAACATCTTTAAAGTTTTCCCGTTGTTTTGAATCGTATATGTATAAGATACTCGATCCCTACGATTTTCAACCACGTTGTATGATTCCCATCATATTATTTTTGTACGTCAAATCTGAACAACACTTCTTAAGTTTCCCCGTTGTTTTGAATCGTATATGTATGCAAGATACTCGATCCCCTACAATTTTCATATTCTATGTTTTAAATTACCAAGTTTCAAACAAAATGGCCTTGTGGTCAGAGTTGAACTTATCGAACTTAGCTGTTCATTTCAACTGACGCAAACAATGTGTCCTCCCGTCAAACATGCCAAGAAATGACAATTAGTTAACCCTGCCGTTCCTCAATGATCATCTTCTAAACAATCAAAATCCGGAGAGAGAGTACGCGCGTACGTAGCATGTTGTGCGAAAGACTGACACTTGTACCGCATAACCCGCCGTGCGTGTGCTACGTACTCCTGTTCCTCCCGGCTTCTGGGGGTCTCGATCGGGTAACAAGACAGGTGTACGTGTTGCTAGCTCCAAGGTGATAAGGTCTATGGATAAAGATCACCTGCCATAGTTGCCTTGGGCGATGGCGCGTGGCATGCATCCTGCATCCATCCTCCATCCGGCCCCAACAAAGCTAGCTTCGCTAGGCAGCATGTGTGCCGCCATGGAATCCATGATGATGGGCATGCGTTGCGTGGAGCATCACATCTTCACATGGCTGCAGAGAGGGGGAGAGAGATTCAGGATTTCAGGGACGTTTGGTCGTGGTCGCCAACAAAAGCAGAAAAACCTGCCTCCAGTGGAAGTTTGTTGGCCGGCCATTAGCCGGACGTGTTGGGCCGTACTGAGAATGCCCATGGTCTGTCGTGTACTTGCGGCCCTCCGCAGCGTGTCTCTCTTTGCCTGGGCCAAACCACATGACCACATGTGCCTGTTACAAAAAAAAAAAAAAATGAACCTCCACATCTGTAGCTCAGCAAATCTGGACGACCGGACGTCTGATCCGGAAGCGTGCTGCCGCGGCATTGTCCGATCCTCCGCGTGCGGTGCAGTGCAGGTAAAGTAAAACCTCACCGAAACGTGCTGGATCGGAGAGAGAGATAACCAGCAACTCCCCTATCATCGGAGGAAGATGACAATGCGGTGGATTTCCCCTATCCCTTTTAGCAGTGTCTCTTCTTCGATGTTCCACTGGTTTCAGTGAGCTAACTAGGCCACGCTGCCCGATCCGACCTGACCTGAAAACTACGCCAAGAACTACGAGACAAGGGCACCGGAAAAGAAAAACAAAAAGGCCTGCATACTCAGCTCCTCAGAGAAATCAAGTGCGCGTCGATCAATTCGTGGCCGTGGATCTATGCCCAGTCGACAGCAAATCTGGCTCTGAATACGACTGCTAGGATAGATAGGATACATTCTAGGGCAGGGCAAGGATGTGGCCTTCCATCCATCCATACACATAGCTGACGACGTATCGTCGTCGTATTAATACCCATCCAGATCCAGCTCCGCCGGCTGCGTCGCGTCTGGTATGGATTTCAATGCCTTGAACATATACGCGGACACCCATCGTCAACGGGACCCACCGTAGATCGTGCGTACCCCTTGCGACTCGCTAGGCGACGCGTAAAGCGGTCCCTGCAGCGTTTTCTACCCTAGCCGCCGCCGGCAGAAGAGCTGGGCCCCTCTCCTTCCGCTTGCCGCTCCGGCGGCAGGAGGGAGGGGGACCCCCGTTTTTGCATGGTAGTTAGGATTAGCAAGTTTCTGGTATGGTGCGTCGTTGGGTGGTGGGAGCGGCGCCTAGGTAAATAAATCTGCCTCAATTCTACTCCCACATCGGCGTTGTCCTTCATGACGGCGTCTCGGAGTTGCTGGCTTTGTGTGCTTGTCGATCTTTCAGATCGGTGGCTGTAGGGTTATGGATGGTGTCGGCGAGGCGGCGACGACGACTCCATCAGATGGGTTTTTCCTCCTGTTATGTCCCCGTTGCTGCGGCGTTGTCTCCGGCGCCATGGTGGAGTAGAGAGGATTCGTCCAGTAGTACGTGCAGACGGTGGTCTGCACTGGTGACAGCTGGAAGATGGTGCACCTTGTGTTGGGTTCGTGGTTGGAGGCTGACGGTTCTGGTTCCCTACTCCGACATCGTCGTGCGGGGGTGCCAGTGCTGAACTTCGATGGCGTGTCCGGGGTTGTGCTGTCCCGGTCTGATTCTTTCAACGGCAATGGTTTATCCTATGGCAAACTACTTTGGAGGTCCGAAAACCTGATGATCAGCGATGGAGCCGCGTCGAGCTCGGGTGAAGAGGTAATTTGTCTATTTTTTTCTTGGATGGCTGCTACGGTGGTGCCGAAAAAGATAGATAGGCGTTGTTTGTCACATAGGCATGGGCGGACGCAGGGTCCCTGCTGCCCGGCGCTCGCCCGAGCTTCGCTCGCGCTGGCTTCCCTAAATCGCTGTTTTTAGCGATCAAACTGATCCTGAGCTGGGGCAAAATCCTTGGCTATTGGGCCTTGAGGCCATGGGCTTGGGAAATTTCTATTGGGTCGTCCTCGCGTGGAAAGGCAGCGAGCGTCGAGCGAGACGGCCTGGCTGCAGCTAATCGATCCATCTATTCGTCCAGTCATCGTTCCGTTCCCCTTCTCCAACCATGACCACTGCCCAGCCATTCCCGAAACCCTTGCTCGTCCGGCCGGCGGCGGCCGCGATTTCCCCAACCGCACTTGCCTCTGACGGTGGCAGGCCATGGAGGACGCGGATCCAGGAGGTGGAGCGGCTGTTGGAGACTCATCGGGCGGCAGCGGCGGGAGTCCCAGGCAGCAGAGGCCATGCCCAGGCAGCCCAGCGCCAGTCGCATCTGGCGGCCGTGGCCGTAAGCGCCGGCGAGACAACCAAGCAGCGTCTAATCAAGCAGGCTCGTCGGGCACAACCACCACAGGGAGAAGACAAATTGGTACTACTTTGTTAATTTGGCATTGCTTATTTTTAGGTGAATTTTGGTTTTGACTTTTAAAACCGAATTTAGGGCATTAACAATAAATTACTCAACTCAACTAGTTTAAACCTTGAAGTATTGATTAATCATTGATAAATTGTTCAAATTTCAGAAATTGGAAGATTTTTGGTTGATAGAAGAAGCTTACCCCAACCATCACCGCAACCAAATGGTGTAAATGTGGAGGAAGAGGAGCCTGTTTTCAACCCGGATGAAATAGTGTGTGATCCCGCTCTTAGAAAACAAATCAATGAATATCATCCAAATTTGCAAGACCAAGTGAAAAGAGCATACCTTTTGAAGGGTCCAACCAAACCAATTGTGAACTTTCCTAAGGTGGGAAGTGGATCTAGGGGTTTTTCAAAAACATGGTATAATAGGTTTGATTGGATAGAATATAGCGAGTCTCATGATAAAGCTTATTGTTTCTATTGCTTTCTTTTTAAGCCACTTGGAAGTGTAAACCGTTTTGGTAGTGATGTCTTCACCAAAACCGGGTTTAATAATTGGAAGCATGGTTACAAAGCTTTGCCCGACCATGTTGGTGGTCCAAATAGTGATCACAATAGGGCAAGGTTGCAGTGTGAGGATTTTCGCAATCAAAGACAAAGTGTGTTTAGTAAGCTCGCTCCCGCATCCAAGGAATCCGAAGAACTTTATAAGATCCGTTTGACTTCTTCCTTGCATTGTGCAAGATTTCTCATTGGTCAAGGCTTGGCATTTCGTGGCCATAATGAATCTCTTGGTTCATTAAACATGGGAAACTTCCGTGAGTTGGTAGAATTGTATAAAGAAAAGGATGAAAATGTGAAGCAAGCTTTCCAAGATGATCTCTCACAAAATCCAAAAGGATCTTTCTAAGTGTTGTGCACAAGAAGTCACCAAGGTGATTATGGGAGAACTTGGTGATAAGAACTTCTCCGTTCTTATTGATGAATCACGTGATATATCCGTGAAAGAGCAAATGGTGGTAATGTTGAGGTTAGTGGTGTTGACTAATTGTCTTGTTATTGTTATTTTACCTACCTATTGTTCCATATTTTTATTTAACCTTCTTGTAATTGTTTTGTTGTAGTTATGTGAATAATGAAGGCAAGGTTGTTGAGCGGTTCCTTTCTCTATATCATGTCCGTGAGACTACATCGGAGGCACTAAAGGATGGTCTTATTCGCATTCTAGATCGTTACAAGCTATCTATTCATAGGCTACGAGGGCAAGGATATGATGGGGCTTCCAATATGAGAGGTGAATTCAATGGCTTGCAAAAGAAGATCTTAGATGAAAACCCTTATGCCTTCTATATTCATTGCTTTGCCCATCGTTTGCAATTGGTAGTTGTCTCCGTTGCTAGTTCTTGTTCTTCCATATATAATTTCTTTGAGTACATCTCCGGGATTGTGAACACATCAAGTGCATCTTGCAAAAGAAGAGATGTGCTTAGGGAAGAACATCACCAACATATTGTGGATATGCTTGAGAGGGGTGAGATATCTAGTGGAAGAGGCTTGAATCAAGAAACAAGTCTCACTAGGCCTGGGGATACTAGATGGGGTTCACACTATACAACTTTGCTTCGCATTCACCAAATGTGGTTGGGAACTTTGTTTGTTCTCCATGAGATCAATGATGAAAGTCGTGGATTGACCCAAGCGGCGGGTTGGATAGAGAAAATGGAGGACTACAAATTTGTTTTCATTTTGAAGCTAATGATAAAGTTGCTTCCCATCACTAATGAGCTTTCACATGTTTTGCAAAAGAAAGATCTTAATATTGTGCATGCAATGGAATTAGTTAGTGATGTAAAACATTGATTGGCCTCCATGAGAGAAAGTGGTTGGGATGACTTGTTTGATGAGGTCCAACAATTTTGCACGGAGAAGGGTATTCCGGTTCCACATATGGATGAACAAATACCGGTTAGGGGTCGTTCGAGGCTTGATGGGATGACCTACACCAACCTTCATTTCTACAAAGTTGAGATCTTCTATGTTGCCATTGACAAGGTATGTGTTGAGATGGATCATCGCTTTTGTGAAGCATCTATGGAGATATTAGAGAGCTTCTCATGCCTTAGTCCGAAGGACTCTTTTGCAATGTTGATGTGGACAAGATTGCTCGCTTATCTTCAATTTATCATGCGGATTTCTCTAATGGTGATCGTGCAACCATAAGAGGCCAACTTGATAATTACATTCACCATGTGAGAGTCCATTCCTCTTTTTCTACTTGCACAAATCTTGAAAGTTTGGCTACAAAGATGGTTGAAACGGGGAAGCATTTGGTCTTCCCATTGGTTTACAAGCTTATTGAGTTGGCCTTAATATTACCGGTGTCAACTGCATCGGTTGAGAGGGCTTTTTCGGCAATGAAAATCATCAAGTCCAAATTGCGTAACAAGCTCAAGAATGAATGGTTCAATGACTTGATGATATGTTACACCGAGCGGGAGCTATTTCAACAACTTGACGGTGGTGTTATTGCTAGACGGTTTCAAGCCATGAAGAAGAGGAGGAAAAATTTACCTCGTAGGCCTACGGCTAATTAACACGTCAATATTGCTATCACGGTATATTTCATTTTCTCATGATTCAAGATGAACAAAATTTGAAGACTTGTTTGTATGATTTACTAATCTATCTTTCCTTTTTATCATGTAGAATCTCTTGGTGGGTTCATTTGGAGATTGAAACTTTCGACATCGACGGAGTTTCATTAGGCTTTTGGGAGTTATTGTCCTATCATATCTAATTTGTGAACTTTTAGTGGCTTTTAGTAGCATATGAACATTTGAATTTGTGAACTTCTGAACATTGGAATGTGTTGTCAACATGCAATGTATTATATTTGTGTTTCGGTATTACACTATTTTGATAAAAATATTTGCTCCATGTGATGTTTATATTTTTCTGACAATTTTTTTAGTTCCACTACACTGCGCCCAGGCTTGGACAAATTCCTAGGTCCGCCACTGCACATAGGTTTATCCTATCTTTTCAGATCTGTAAGATCGGGTATACGTGCTTTGTATCTCGTATTTTATTTATCAATGAGAATCGTGTTACCATGCAAAAAAAATGCCTTGAACATATAGTATATACATAATATATTCTATTTTTTGGAGTTCTTGGTCCCTGTCACGGGGTCATCCATCAATTTAATTTGTGTGCCTGTCACTCATCCTGGCCGAAAGGGCGAATCGTCGGTCTGCGTCCATCGCTCGGAAAAGAAAAGGAAAAATGGAACGATGGATTTGATTTGGACTTGCAGAAAACGAGAACACAGGAGGAGCTGAGCTGAGGCGGAGAGGAGAGGAGACCTCTCCCGGCGGCGCCCAGCTTGATCCACATGCGCACACGCGCGCGCCCCTTTTCTCCTGCCGACCTGAGGATTACACGTTGCGTTGTTTGTTTGCGGATCCATCTAAAAACGGCTTTCTCCGGTCGACGGATGGTTTTGTTTGGCCGGGTGTGTGGTTGAGATCGCATGTAGGTGGTAGGTAGGAGAAGGGATGGTGTGGTGCGCGTGGGGTGCAGCCAGATTCTGCTTCGCTCTATGCTCTCCACTCTCATTAGGGTCAATGCCGATGCGTTGGTGTCAAATGTCACCGTGTGGTGATTAGCCTTTGAAAAAAAAAATGGTTTTAGTCCCAACAGTGATTCATGGTCTATATAAATCTGAAATAGCGGCTGAGGAGACAGGAGCGTGTCATGGCTCTTTTGTGATCTCGATGGGAGATCAGGAGTCCCGCGAAGCAGTACCGAAGAAATAATACGGTGCCGACTTTCGGTGGTACTCCGACGCTAAGAAGAAGAAAAAATGTCGGTCCTATGTGACGGCGGTGATGATCTGGACAACAACATTCTTTTTTTTTTTGAACATAAGGATTTTCAATAAAAACTCAACAACATTTTACATAGAGAAGCGAGCACATGGCATCGCTGAAGGTTGAGATGACATCTCTAATAGAGCAAACAACATCTGTTTGTAAGCTAGACAAACATGTGAAAGTAAGGGTTCTGCCCTGTAACCTAGTAGCTAGCCTAGCATGGAAATCTGCTTTGAAGTTCAGACTTCTGTGAACATGAAAGACCTTCTGATGATTAAAAGAGGGATTGCCGAAGATCGCAGCAAGTTGTGGCCTGATTTCCCAGTGACCCAGAGCACCGATATTGTGGCAAGTAGCAGCTGCCTTTGCCAGGATTGCACTATCTGTAAAGTAGGCGACCTGTTGGAGCTTAAGATGTTGCACCAAATTTGCTGCAAGAAGAAGGCCATATGCCTCGGCCTGTAGCACCGAGGAAGCTGGAGGCGAAATTGCAGAAATGAAGAGTTGTGGGTTATGCGTGGTATCCTCAAACTGGATATATATTCCTAGCCCTTCTGGCACAGGAGTGTTGGTTTGTTCCTGATTTTGCTTCCATGAAGCATCCACAAAGATTTTTTTGCCTGGAGTGCTAAAAGGTGTGGCGATGGTTGTTCCTGGAGCAACTGTTGCTTGTTGTCCGTCCTGCAAATCCTGCAAAGAGGGAGAAGGCCTTGGATTGTGGTTCTGGAGTTGTTGAGTACAGATTTGGCTCAAGTTTCCTTGTGCCCGATCATCAAGCTTGGCTCCTCGTATGATGGCCTGAGTAGCTGCAAAGACCTGCAATGGTTTGTGCACTTTTCTCCCGAACAAGGTGTCATTTCTAGCTTTCCAGAGACACCACAAGAAGGTGTAAACATTTTCAAGAGAAGCCGAAGGGTGACCAGAGGAGAGAATGGCACTAATCATATCTGGAATGGAGTGATGAGTAGAAGCACTAACCTCAGACCTAAAGTACCAGGGGTGACCGAACCAAGCTGCTTTTGAAAAAGGACAAAGAAAGAGCAAATGCATGTCATCCTCAATAATTCCGCACCTGGAGCAATTCTCTTTGATGTGGACAGACAGTCGGCCCGCCCTTTTCCCTGTGGGAAGCGCTCTTCGCAATAATCTCCAAGCGAATGTTTGGGCTCTAGGCACCATTGTCTTACACCTCCATACCTGCAAAAGAAGATTCTTTATCTGTGTTGGGACCTCTTTTGGCCTTTGGTTGGCCGGGAGTACCAGATTGTTCCTGCAATGTTTATATGCGCTTTTTGCTGAGCATACACCTGCAGGGGTTAGTTTCCAACAGAGAGTATCTCGCCCATCAGAAGAAATAATAGGAGTTTGGATGATTTCATTAGGTGTATGAGTTGTGAACAGACTCTGTATAAGAGGGATGTTCTAGGCCTTTGGTTAGGAATCCAAAGATCTTTTACAGTGGCCGGGTAAGTATAGGGTTGATTTTGGATAACGAGGTTGTCATAGATAGTTTCCCATCCAGAAAACCAAGGCGTGCTTTAAATAGAAACACTACCATCTATAAGTTGATAAAAAGCTGCAGAATACAAGAGCGGACGTACCTTTAATATAGCAGTCCAGAAGGCAGATTTTGGAACATGTGATTTTGCTCGCCAAATGGAGGTGTCAGCATGGTACTTTGATTTAAGGACCTACGCGAGATGATGCTCAGGTTCATTTGCTAGTCTCCAAGCTGCAGTGAGAATGAGCCCCTGGTTAATTGCCTTCAGATTCCTAATACCAAGACCACCTTCTTTTTTTTCTGTGCATATGTCAGCCCATGCTCTAAGGCACATGCTTTTCGTGGTCGACTCATCCCTTACACCTGTCCACCAGAAATTCCTGATGATGGCAGTAACTCTGGATAAAAACTTCCTGGAGAAGAGAATATTTGACATATAATACACATGTGTAGAAGAGAACACAGATTTTATCAAAGTTAACCTGGCAGCATGGGACATTCTGTTTGCTTTGTAAGCGCTCAGTTTGGACTTAAACTTGTCGTAAATAAAATTGTAAGCCGCTGACCTGTCCTTTGCTGGAAGAATTAGAGGGTGTCCAAGGTGGACTGTGTTGCTATCCATATCAGGTACCTGAAAAATTCGTTTTATGTCCTGCCTAACCTGCATACTAACCATTTGACTAAACATAATTCTAGATTTGTTCCAATTTGGAGTTTGACCAGATGCTTGGCAAAATTGATCAAGAATATGCAAAATAGTTGTAGCTTCCTGCATAGTTGCCTTTCCACATATTAGGAGGTTGTCGGCAAATAATAAGGAGTGAATAGGGGGTAGTTAGGATCGAAAGTTATACCTGACAAGTGGTTGGCTCTGAGTGCTTCTTGTAGTGCCAGGGAGAGTTCGTTTACTGCAAGGACAAAAAGAGACGGGGACATGGGACAACCCTGTCGAATGCCTCTGCTGCTAGTAAACCGGGCATACGGTTGACCGTTAATTATAACAGAAAATGATGGCGTCGCAATGCAAGCATGGATCAAATTTATGAAGTGGCGATGAAGCCCTTTACGTGCTAGAGCAGCAGTGATAAAGTGCCATTCTATTATGTCAAAAGCTTTTGCCAAGTCTATCTTTATCATAAAGTCATCACTATTCCACGATTTAAGATTGAATGAGTGAGTAATTTCCTGAGCAATTATGATGTTATTGCTAATACGTCTACCTTCGATAAAAGCTTGTTGCGTAGGGTGGATATAATCAGGAAGGTGCATTTTCAAGCGATTAGCAAGAGACTTGGAGACGATCTTATACGTGACATTACATAAACTAATTGGTCTGAAATCAGCGGCTAAGTGACAAACTACCTTCTTTGGAATGAGAGCAATATGAGTATCATTAAGGTGAGGAGGAAGTATACCTGTTCGATAGAAGTTCTGTACCAGCATTGTTACATCATCTCCAATCCAACTCCAGGCCGAGAGGTAGAAAGAAACGTTAAACTCATCAGGTCCCGGAGAAGCATTCTTTTTCATTGACTTAAGGATTTGCCAAATTTCCTGCTTGTCCGGAACAGAGTATGTGAAGTCCTCTGAATCCCGGGGTGGACTTGTGGTCGGGGAAACCCTGTCATTATTAGCACTAGTAGATCTATTTTTTTTCGAAAATAGGACACAAACTGGTTTGCAATGTCATCCGGGTCATGGTAAGTATTTCCCTGCACATCCTTAATCGAGGTGATGCGATTTCTCCTCCTACGTTTAAGAACAGCATTATGGAAGAAGGAGGTGTTTCTATCCCCATGGGTAGCCCAATGCTTTTTTGCTCTTTGTCTATAAAATTCAGCTAACTTAGTCATGTTTTCTTCATACTGGGCTATGACGTTTGCCTCAAGGGAGTGATTTCGTACCTGGACCGGCTGCATTTGGATGTTATTAATCTGATCTTGAATGGCATCTAATTGTTGGCTGAGAGGTTTCTTTTTCTTGTACCATCGTTTGAGAGATCCTGCAAGGTTAGTGGTTCGAGCATGGAAAGGTCTATTGGTCGAAGATAACCAAGCAGATTTTGCAGTTGATTGAAAATCCTCTTCCATAACCCACCAATTTTCAAATTTGAAACTGAGTTTTGGCTTTCGAAATTGAGATTCTGTAGATATAAGAATAGGTGCATGATCACCAAACATAATAGGAAGATTGAAAACATTTGTATTAGCGAACAAGCTACACCACTCAGCATTTTCCAAACCGCGATCCAGTCTTTCAAATACAGGAATCGAGGAAAAACGCTTATTCGACCATGTATAAGCTGGACCGCTAAAGCCAAGATCAAAGAGGCCACATTGCTTAACATACGAGTTGAAAGCACGCATATGAGATTTATTTACATTGGTGGAAGTAGTCTCTATATCACACATGATGTTATTTAGGTCTCCTAAACAAATTACTGGTTTGCCAAGATTATCCTGCACAAAATTGGAAATCTGGTCCCAGATTTCCCTAGTCTGACGATGGTGAGGGTCCCCATAAACACAAAGCAGCACAAAATCCACACCAGAAGCGATATGAATGTAACAGCCCCAGCTTTGTAATGAAAAATACGAAGAATTTTTCCACTTTTGCATTCTTGTTTCCATCATGGCATCCATATGAAAGCGCTATGTCCAACCATCTCACTTTGAAACCAATTACAATGTGGAAGCAAACATTCCCAAGTTGTCAACCCATGTGACTTGGACTTCCAAATTGTTGGGAAGTTCCAAATGACATGATGAACCATTTCTCAAACCTAAATATTGCCAAATAAGAAATAAAATTGAGAATCCCAAACATTTGTTTAATTCAATTCTATTTTTGGAACCAAGTTAAACTTTCCAAAAATTCAAACTAAAATCATGGGGAGCTTCAATATTATTGTGAGAGCCTCCACGCATATTTTCATTATTTTTGGAAACACTTAAGTACTTCAAATAAATGAAATTATCAATTTATAAAAATGACCATATTGCAACAATAGGAATAAATCTGAATTTAAACTTTTTATTTTGAAGTCAAACTTTTTGTGAAGCTTCTACCTGTCATGGGGAGGCTTTACAAATTTTTGTAGATTTTATAAAATTGTTTAAGAGCCCCTTTTTTATCTCACTAAACTGCTGAGGGACCTTTTTGCAATTAGAGAACATCCAGGCAGGGGGGCCTTTGCGAATCTCTCTTCTTCTCTCCCTCACTGTGGCGCCAGGGCGCCCTGGCGCCATGCTGCGCTGCCGGCCGAGCTGCTCCGCACGCGGCCGTGGCCCTCTGGGAACAAGGAGCTGCCAACGTCGCCCACCTGCTCCGCACCTCCCTCACCTCTCATTTCTTCCCCAATTTCCGGATCGAGAACGACTCTCGTTCCCCTCGCTGCCCTCCGCGGTGCTGACACCGACGCCGCCGATTCACCGTATTTAGGGAGGTCCCCGGGACAAGCCGACGCCGCCAACTGCACCGCCGCATCCTCTTCCCCCTCCCCACCTTCGGAATTGAGCCGGGGAAGCCCGAAGCCGACAACCGCGTCCTCGCTTCTTCCACCTCGGCCGAGCCCCCGCAGCTCGATTCCGGCGTCCTCGACCACCCCGCCGACGTCGAGCAACCACACGTCCACGGGGGTGAGCTCCGTCTTCTTTTTCAGTTTCTTCCCGCGCCCTTTTCCCTCTCTCTCTCTCGTCGTCGATCCGCCGTCGGTCGTCGTCGCGGCGTCGCGGTCACAGCGCAACCGGCCCGTACCCCGGCCTGCCGGCCTGGGGCCGGACGGCTCGGGCTGGTGGCCGGCCTGAGCGCCCGGCCTGGGCCGACACGAGGCCGACCGCTTCGGCCACACCCCCGGCCTCGCATCCCAGCCTAGGCCGGCCAAAGGCCGGTGGCTTCGGGAGCCCACCCGGCCTGCGGCCCGGCCTGGCCGGCACTAGGCCGGCATGTCTGCTATTTGTGTTTTCTTTTGGGAAAATAAAATGAAATTTAAATATTTGATAACTATTTGACAAATGCTTCAAATTCGACAAATCAAATACCAAATTGTTCAGAAAAACAATACCTATCATTTGGTAACATTGCCAAGCTCTTTTGAGGAAATAATTTCTCCTTTACTTTAAGAATTCCTAAAATGGTATAAATAAGACTTAATTCGGGAAATTCATAATTCGACAAATATGTAGCCAAAATGTTATAAATAAAATATCAATGTGACCAACACTTCAAATACTATCAAACCTTGCCTTTATCAAATAATGATCACAATTATTTATTTGATGTTTCTTAAATGATTAAATGAATTAATTTTGAATAATTATTTAATTCACTATTTAATCATCGATAATTGGAAATTCACAAATGAGGTACCAAAATGATCGGAAGAACAAAACCTACTTAATTATGTCATGTCCATGCATATTTGAGCCACTTCTCTAATAATTTAATAATTTATAAAGTATGTGGGCACTAAGAAAAATATGGGGTTGTCTCCAAATAATTGCACTAATTATTTGGAACTCCATTTAATTTGTTAGATAAATTAAATGTTGATATCTTGCATAAACTTGTCATGGCATCATGTGATTGTGCATTGCACCTTGTCCTCGTGTGATTTATTTGTTCTTTGTATTCTTTTGGGTATCGATAGATTCCGGAGTCGAGGGTTCCCTCGCCTATTTCGACGAGCAGTACTACAAGCCCCGGTAGCAAGGCAAGAGATAACCTAACCTTCTTGGCATCTAGCATCCAAATGTTTTATAAACTTATTTTATCCACCATAATATTGCATGCGCTTCCAATGTCTCTTTTTATCAAGATGTAGAGTATCCTATGAATGCATGTTTATCCCCTGAACCATCACATGTTTCCCCTCCTATAAACCCTAGCGTGTGAGTGTGTGGGTGGAAAAAGGAATGATGAGGACGGTGGTGTTTAGGACATGGCGATGGGGCAGGGTGCTGAAATAGGCACTGAATCTGTCCTGTGGCCACAGATGACTCTTGGATAGTCTCATGCGAGGTAAATGTTTAACCACGCCCACTCGCCGGCCTTCCCTGGAAGAGGGCCAATCAGGTGAGCCGGATGGTACTGGTGGGTAAATTAGTACACCCCTGCAGGGTAAATCTATTCGAAAAGCCGTGTCCACGGTTATGGACAAATCTTGGGAAAGGCGGATTAGCTCATAGAGAACCTTAACCTTAATTAATTAATTTGGCAGCTAAAGGTTGCAACTCAACGTGTGTTAAAAAGGTTCATTTCCTCGAGGGTGATTCGAGGGAGTGCCTTTGGTGGAGATGATTGGTTTTGGCTACAAGTTGGTTCGATGAGAACCGAAGATGAAAGTTACTCTCTTACCCCTCTTTGGAACACATTCCGAGTAGACGATGCCATGGGTCTTTTTATGTATTTTAAATGAAAACTAGCTTTATGAAAATTACCTACATACAGCTTTAGAGCCTCCATCAGCATTGGGCCTGTATCGCCCTACTAAACTTGCGAGTACGTCGTACTCAGTCTCTCATTGCTGCCTTTATGATTTGTTTCAGAGGAGGATGACACCGAGCAGCTAGGTGGGTTCTTCGTGGATGTCGACTAGTAGTCCGGGGTTCCCAGGTGGCAGATTGGGACCGTGGAACAAGCTGGCTGGGATTACTTATCTGTAGGCCTCTTAGGCCATAATTTGCATCTTGTTGTTAGACAACACTACCTCGCTTCCGCTTGATGAATTGTTGGGTTTGTGACCTTTTGTGTAATATTTGTATCTTTTCTCATATATGACGCGCAATACTGTGGGGAAGACCCCCACAGCGTCAAAATTTTATATATATATGCAAGGATAAATATTTACATACAAACAAAGTTTGAAAATGAAATTACAAATTACAAACTATCTATCCATATATGAATTGCTATATGAGTTGCTCATATATGAGTTGCTATATGAATCTTTGTGTCGTAGAGTCTGTGATGTGCCAGTTGTTTCACAAGTCTTGATCTCTTAACTATACATGATAGCTATATCTGAGCTTATGGCATGATCGAGGTGTTGTGTGCCGATGATCCATTCCGAGCACACCTGCCAAAGGTTTTGGCCTGGGATTGGTAAACCCAGTAACCTTCGATTGTGTAGCATGACCGGTTGCACAAAGCTTTACTGTATAGTTATGGGGTCGGGGCGCTACAAGTTGGTATCAGAGCAGGACTGCCTGTAGGAAACCCTTTCTATTGGTCGATGTAGAGTCTAGTTGAAAATTATTTATAACCTAAAAATGAGTTGTGAAAACCTTCTTAGGATTCTTTTTACTCCTCATCCAACTCGCTCTACTCTGATTCTTATCTCTATATGTTTTAAGCTTGGTGTCAAAGTTTAGGTTCTTGGGGTTTGGGTTCTTACCGTCCAGTTATGTCTCGAGTTCGTTGTATCCGATTGCTATCGCCGCGATGACGTGATCTCACCATGGTTGCCTAAATCTGTCTTTGTGTTAATGCATCTTAAGTCTCTATATCTGCAAGGACTCTAATGATCTATCCTATCTGTCGGAATTTGGTTACTAACTATGTCCTTGTTCCAAATCTTCAGAATGGCTCCTACCCGTCGTGGGGAACAAGGCAATCCTGATGCACCGCCGCCACCCTCAATGGCAGAGGTTTTGATGGCCATTGAGCAAAACCGCCTGCGCAACGAGCATCTGCTCGAGCAGTTAGTGCAGCAAGGGGCAAGGAGGAACAACGACTGCACCACTCTCACCGAGTTCTTGCGGTCCCAACCTCCTACCTTCACCGAAGCTAAGGAGCCGCTTGATGCGGATGATTGGCTCCGGGCTCTCGAGCGCAAGTTTGCCGCTCTGCACGTTCCGGTGGTGGAACAAGTCAACTTCGCCACCTACCTGCTGAATGGAGCCACCGGCTCCTGGTGGGAGAGCCACGTGTCAATGTTTGACGCGGGCCATGTCTTCACTTGGGCGGATTTCCGCGCCGCTTTCCGTGCGGCGTATACCCCCAAGCCCATCATGGACCTCAAGAGGAGGGAGTTCCTGGACTTGACCCAGGGATGCATGGACGTCCAAGCCTATGGGCGGGAGTTCAACCACCTCTCCCGTTACGCCCCTCGGGACGTGACGAATGATGAGGACAAGAAATACCTCTTCCGCAAGGGGCTCGCACCTCGTCTCCGATACGAGCTCCTACCCTTCAAGTTCCAGTCCTACCAGGAGCTCTACAACCAGGCTCTCACTATGGAGCAGGGTAGGAAGGAGCTGGAGGCTTCTAAGAGGCCAGCTCCAGTTGACAACCAAAGCTCCTCTTCCTCTGAGGGCAAGAAGCGTCGGGTCTTTGTGCCCTTCAGCGCCGTGCCTCGGGCACCCTTCGCGCCAAGGCCTTCAGGGTTCAGGCCACCTCCGCCTCGCCCAACTACCTCGACCTTGGGTGCAGCTGGGAGTGGCTTCCGCCCTCAACTGCCTCCTGCACCGCCAGGGCTCACTTGCTACCACTGTGGCGAGCCGGGGCACTACTCCAGGGAGTGTCCCCAAAAGGCACCAGCTACCTCAGCACCTGCACCAGCACCCTCTACACCAGCCGCCAAGGCCATGACCGTCAGCCGTGGCCGCCTGAATCACGTCTCGGCTGAAGGAGTTGAGGAGGACCCCGGAGTTCTCATGGGTACGCTCCGAATCAATGATTACCCTGCTTCAGTTTTGTTTGATTCTGGAGCATCGCATTCATTCATATCCATAGCTTTTGCACACAACCATCAAATACCGTTTGTGAACATGGACTCCCCTCTAGTGGTCAAAACACCAGGCTCTAGTTGGCACAATAAATGGGTTGCTCCGGAAGTCCAGATCACCATAGGCTATTGGTCTTTTCCGTTCCAGCTGATAGCACTGAAGTCATATGGGCTAGATGTAATTCTGGGTATGGATTGGCTAGTCAAGTATCAGGCCAACCTAGACTGTGCTGCCAAGTCTGTCACCGTGATCCACCCAACCGTCGGGCTGGTGAATTATTGGTCACCTTCGTCCGCAACTCCATCCGCTGCCACTCCTCTCTCACCGGAGATCAGCCTATGTTTCTTGGAAGGAACCACACCGCCCGACATGCATGAAGTAGCAGTGGTATGTGACTTTCCAGAGGAATTGACCGGCATGCCACCTGATCGCAGCGTGGAGTTTGTGATTGATTTGGTTCTGGGAACCGCCCCAATTTACAAAAGGCCCTACCGCATGCCAGCGGAAGAGCTAATAGAATTGAAGAAGCAACTTGATGAGCTGCTGGAAAAAGAATTCATCCATCCGAGTAGCTCGCCTTGGGGCTGCCCGGTCATATTTGTCAAGAAGAGGGATACAAATGTTCCTCGGCTGGTTGTTGATTATCGCCCTCTGAATGCGGTGACCATCAAGAACAAGTATCCCATCCCTCGAATAACTGACCTGTTCGATCAACTAGCCGGTGCAACGGTATTCTCCAAGATGGATCTGAGGTCAGGCTACCATCAGATTAAAATCCGAAAGGATGATATTCCAAAGACGGCTTTCACTACTCGCTATGGCCTATATGAGTACACTGTCATGTCCTTCGGCCTCACAAATGCTCCGGCTACATTCATGAGGCTGATGAACTCCATCTTCCATGAGTACCTCGACAAGTTTGTCATTATTTACATTGATGACATCCTTGTCTATTCCAAAACCGAAGAAGAGCATGCTGAGCATCTTCGACTAGTCCTGACCAAGCTTCGAGATCACCGCCTCTATGCCAAGTTCTCCAAGTGTGAGTTTTGGCTAAAAGAGCTCATTTTTCTCCGTCATGTGGTGTCAGCTGCTGGAGTAGCGGTGATACCTGACAAGATTCAGGCCATCCTGGATTGGCCAACTCCCAAGTCCGTCAAAGACATCCGTAGCTTCCTTGGGTTTGTGGGTTATTACCGTCGATTCATCGAGGGCTTTTCCAAGATAGCCAAGGCACTGACTGACCTCCTCAAGAAAAACAAACAATTTGTGTGGTCAGACAAGGCTGAAGAAAGTTTCCAAACTCTTAAGGTCAAGCTCACCACCACTCGGGTGCTTGTCCTTCCCGACACAGACAAGGACTTTGTCGTCTATTGTGATGCGTCACTCCAAGGCTTGGGCTGTGTTTTGAGGCAAGAAGGCCATGTTGTCGCCTATACTTCCCGTCAACTCAAACCACATGAGCAAAGTTATCCAACTCATGATCTAGAGCTTGCCGCTGTGGTTCATGCTCTGAAGCAATGGAGGCCCTACCTATTGGGCAACCGTTGCGAGATTTACTCCGACCATCAAAGTCTAAAATATCTCTTCACCCAGCCTGATCTGAAATTGAGACAGAGAAGATGGTTGGAATTAATCAAAGATTATGATGTGACACTCAATTATCAGCCGGCAAGGCCAATGTCATGGCGGATGCTCTGAGCCGCAAAGCCTATTGCAACACCTTGATGGTTGAAAAGGCCCAGCCTGCTCTCCATGAAGAATTTGCTCGGTTAAATCTGGAGATTGTTCCCTCCGGGTATCTAGCCAACTTGGAGATCAAATCCGCACTTGAGGATGAAATCAAGGCCGCCCAGCAACATGATGCTGGCATCCGCAAGATCAAAAAGAATATTGCAAGTGGGAAGGCCAAGTGTTTCTCCGTTGATGATTTCGGTGTTGTCTATTTTGGGAACCGTCTTGTGGTGCCCAAGACGGGAAATACCAAGGGGTTGATACTCCAGGAAGCACATGAATCTCCCATATCCATCCATCCCGGTAGCACAAAAATGTACCAAGACCTCCGCCCCAAATTTTGGTGGACTCGCATGAAGCGGGAAATTGCCAAATATGTTGCTGAATGCGACGTCTGTCGCCGAGTGAAAGCTGAACATCAAAGGCCAGCGGGTACCCTTCGCCCCATAGCCATTCCCGAGTGGAAATGGTATGAAGTTGGTATGGATTTCATCACCGGCTTTCCAAGATCTCCAAAGGGTAACAATGCCATTTGGGTAGTCATTGATCGTCTATCCAAGGTCGCCCACTTCCTCCCCGTTCGTGAGGATATCAACTCCGTTAAACTGGCGGAGCTGTATATGGCTCGAATTGTTCCCTTGCACGGGGTTCCTTTGAGGATCATCTCAGACCGTGGGAGCCTGTTTGTGTCCAAATTTTGGCAAAGTTTCCAAAAGGCTCTCGGAACCCGCCTCAACTTCAGCACCGCCTATCATCCTCAAACCGACGGTCAAACTGAAAGGGTGAACCAAGTTCTTGAGGACATGCTTCGGGCATGTGTCATCTCTTTCGGTAAGGGTTGGGAAAAGTACCTCCCTCTCGCCGAGTTCTCCTACAACAATAGCTACCAAGCCAGTTTGCAAATGGCTCCCTTTGAGGTTCTCTATGGGAGAAAATGCCGAACCCCTCTGAATTGGTCTGAAACCGGAGAGAGGCCACTCTTCAGTCCGGATGTGATCAATGAAGCCGAGGAGAAAGTCCGTATCATTCGGGATAATCTCAAGGCTGCTCAATCCCGGCAGAAAAGCTACTATGACAAGCACCATCAAGAGGTCCACTATGAAATTGGTGACAAGGCCTATCTTCGAGTCTCTCCCCTCCGAGGCGTTCGTCGCTTCGGGATCAAGGGCAAATTGGCACCTCGCTATGTTGGCCCTTTCACCGTCCTAGCCAAGCGAGGAGATCTCTCCTATCAACTTGAGTTGCCCTTCAACTTTCCGGATGTGCACGATGTGTTCCATGGCTCCCAACTCCGGCGTTGCTTCAAAGATCCAATCCGTGGGGTGGATCATGAGGTGTTGGATATCCAAGAGGACTTAACGTATCTCGAGCATCCTATCCGCATCTTGGATGAAGCGGAAAGGAAAACCCGTAACAAGTCCATCAAGTTCCTAAAAATCCAATGGTCCAACCATTTCGTAGAAAAAGCGACTTGGGAGCGAGAAACTAGTCTTCGACAGGAATATCCCGTCTTCTTCACTCAAGCCTAGAATATCGGGACGAGATTCCTGTAAGGGGGGTAGAATTGTGACAGTACCAGCTTTGTAATGAAAAATATGAAGAATTTTTCCACTTTTGCATTCTTGTTTGCATTATGGCATCCATATGAAAGTGCTATGTCCAACCATCTCACTTTGAAACCAATTACAATGTGGAAGCAATCATTCCCAAGTTTTCACACCAAATACAAAATGCTTAACTTGTCAACCCATGTGACTTGGACTTCCAAATTTTTGGGAAGTTCCAAATGACATGATGAACCATTTCTCAAAACCTAAATATTGCCAAATAAGAAATAAAATTGAGAATCCCAAACATTTGTTTAATTCAATTCTATTTTTGGAACAAAGTTAAACTTTCCAAAAATTCAACCTAAAATCATGGGGAGCTTCAATATTATTGTGAGAGCCTCCATGAATATTTTCATTATTTTTGTAAACAATTAAGTACTTCAAATAAATGCAATTATCAATTTATCAAAAATGACCATATTGCAACAATAGGAATAAATATGAATTTAAACTTTTTATTTTGAAGTCAAACTTTTTGTGAAGCTTCTACCTGTCATGGGGAGGCTTTACAAATTTTTGTAGATTTTATAAAATTGTTTAAGAGCCCCTTTTAATCTCACTAAACTATTGAGGGACCTTTTTGCAATTAGAGAAAATCCAGGCGGGGGGTCTTTGCGAATCTCTCTTCTTCTCTCCCTCACTGTGGCGCCAGGGCGCCCTGGCGCCATGCTGCGCTACCGGCCGAGCTGCTCCGCACGCGGTCGTGGCCCCCTGCTCCGCACCTCCCTCACCTCTCATTTCTTCCCCAATTTCCGGATCGAGAACGACTCTCGTTCCCCTCGCTGTCCTCCGCGGTGCCGACGCCAACGCCGCCGATTCACCGTATTTAGGGAGGTCCCCGGGACAAGCCGACGCCGCCAACTGCACCGCCGCATCCTCTTCCCCCTCCCCACCTTCGGAATCGAGCCGGGGAAGCCCGAAGCCGACGCCCGCATCCTCGCTTCTTCCACCTCGGCCGAGACCCCGCCGAGCTCGATTCTGGCGTCCTCGACCACCCCGCCGACGTCGAGAAACCACACGTCCACAGGGGTGAGCTCCGTCTTCTTTTTCAGTTTCTTTCCGCGCCCTTTTCCCTCTCTCTCTCGCCGTCGATCCGTCGTCGGTCATCGGCGGCGTCGCGGTCACAACGCAACCGGCCCGTACCCCGGCCTGACCGGCCTGAGGCCGGACGGCTCGGGCTGGTGACCGGCCGGAGCGCCCGGCCTGGGCCGACACGAGGCCGGCCGCTTCGGCCACACACCCGGCCTCGCATCCCAGCCTGAGCCGGCCAAAGGCCGGTGGCTTCGGGAGCCCACCCGGCCTGCGGTCCGGCCTGGCCGGCACTAGGCCGGCCTGTCTGCTATTTGTGTTTTCTTTTGGGAAAATAAAATGAAATTTAAATATTTGATAACTATTTGAAAAATGCTTCAAATTCGACAAATCAAATACCAAATTGTTCAGAAAAACAATACCTATCATTTGGTAACATTGCCATGCCCTTTTGAGGAAATAATTTCTCCTTTACTTTAAAAATTCCTAAAATGGTATAAATAAGACTTAATTCGGGAAATTCATAATTCGACAAATATGTAGCCAAAATTTTATAAATAAAATATCAATGTGACCAACACTTCAAATACTATCAAACCTTGCCTTTATCAAATCATGATCACAATTATTTATTTGATGTTTCTTAAATGATTAAATGAATTAATTTTGAATAATTATTTAATTCACTATTTAATCATCGATAATTGGAAATTCACAAATGAGGTACCAAAATGATCGGAAGAACAAAACCTACTTAATTATGTCATGTCCATGCATATTTGAGCCACTTCTCTAATAATTTAATAATTTATAAAGAATGTGGTCACTAAGAAAAATATGGGGTTGTCTCCAAATAATTACACTAATTATTTGGAACTCCATTTAATTTGTTAGATAAATTAAATGTTGATATCTTGCATAAACTTGTCATGGCATCATGTGATTGTGCATTGCACCTTGTCCTCGTGTGATTTATTTGTTCTTTGTATTCTTTTGGGTATCGATAGATTCCGGAGTCGAGGGTTCCCTCGCCTATTCCGACGAGCAGTACTACACGCCCCGGCAGCAAGGCAAGAGATAACCTAACCTTCTTGGCATCTAGCATCCAAATGTTTTATAAGCTTATTTTATCCACCATAATATTGCATGCGATTCCAATGTCTCTTTTGATCAAGATGTAGAGTATCCTATGAATGCATGTTTATCCCCTGAACCATCACATGTTTCCCCTCCTATAAACCCTAGCTTGATGTGTTGGCATGAGACAAAGATATAATTGTTGTATTTATATGCTTAGCAATGCTTAGCCATGCTTAGTTAAATGCTTAGCTGTCCGTTATTTATTTCCATGATTTATGCAATTGATGGAATGTTCGGACCATGTGGAGGATGTGTGTGGTACTTAATTAATTTGCTTAAAGGCTTGGATGAGTTGCCATCGGGGATGGTGATTTGCCTCATTCTTGCCGCCTAGGCTGAGAGTGCTTTTAGCTAGAACCAAGAACCGAGCGTGCTTCCAACGGTGGGGACATATGGAATCCCCTTTAACTAAATAACTTGTGCGGGCGTATCCAAGGGTCCTCTAGTTCGATTTTCCATTTGCGTGTGAGTGTGTGGGTGGAAAAAGGAATGATGAGGACGGTGGTGTTTAGGACGTGGCGATGGGGCAGGGTGCTGAAATAGGCACTGAACCTGTCCTGTGGCCACAGATGACTCTTGGATAGTCTCATGCGAGGTAAAGGTTTAACCGCGCCCACTCGCCGGCCTTCTCCGGAAGAGGGCCAATCCGGTGAACCGGACGGTACCGGTGGGTAAATTAGTACACCCCTGCAGGGTAAATCTATTCAAAAAGCCGTGTCCACGGTTATGGACAAATCTTGGGAAAGGCGGATTAGCTCATAGAGAACCTTAACCTTAATTAATTAATTTGGCAGCTAAAGGTTGCAACTCAACGTGTGTTAAAAAGGTTCATTTCCTTGAGGGTGATTCGAGGGAGTGCCTTTGGTGGAGATGATTGGTTTTGGCTACAAGTTGGTTCGATGAGAACCGAAGATGAAAGTTACTCTCTTACCCCTCTTTGGAAAACATTCTGAGTAGACGATGCCATGGGTCTTTTTATGTCTTTTAAATGAAAACTAGCTTTATGCAAATTAGCTACATACAACTTTAGAGCCTCCGTCAGCATTGGGCCTATATCGCCCTACTAAACTTGCGAGTACGTCGTACTCAGTCTCTCTTTACTGCCTTTATGATTTGTTTCAGAGGAGGACGACACCGAGCAGCTAGGTGGGTTCTTCGTGGACGTCGACTAGTAGTCCGGGGTTCCCAGGTGGCAGATTGGGACCGTGAAACAAGTTGGCTGGGATTACTTATCTGTAGGCCTCTTAGGCCATAATTTGCATCTTGTTGTTAGACAACACTATCTCGCTTCCGCTTGATGAATTGTTGGGTCTGTGACCTTTTGTGTAATATTTGTATCTTTTCTCATATATGAGTTGTTATATGAATCTTTGTGTCGTAGAGTCTGTGATGTGCCAGTTGTTCCACAAGTCTTGATCTCTTAACTATACATGATAGCTATGTCTGAGCTTATGGCATGATCGAGGTGTTGTGTGCCGATGATCCATTCCGAGCACACCTGCCAAAGGTTTTGGCCTGGGATTGGTAAACCCAGTAACTTTCGATTGTGTAGCATGACCGGTTGCACAAAGCTTCACTGTATAGTTCTGGGGTCGGGGCGCTACAATGAAGAACCGAAGCTAAGATAAAATAAAAAGCTAGACAACTTGATAGTGACTTGGACTTCGTCATTCCACAAGAGCTAGAGGCCTCCCGAGAGCCCAACCGAGGGAACGACAAAGCTATCGGCTATATTGAAACGATTATTCAAGTGTGCATAATTATATTTAGATGTTCTAATCTCAGAAATGAAGGTTACCTGCGCCCCAGTAGAAGATATCAATTTGGCTAGGTATCCCATTTTGGAAGAGGAGTTGAGGTTTCTGCCCGGGCCTTGGCAGTTCCATCCAATCAGTTTCATCGCGTCCTAGGGCTTGGCACTGCTTGATCTTGAAACACAGCGTGGCTGCCCGCGGTATTGTATTGATCTTGAACTTGAAGTAGATACAGATTCGGATCTATTTGAGCTTGGGGAGCTGCTATTCAGGTGATGGAGGGAAAGGAGAAAGGGGAAGACCAAAGACACAGGAGAAACAGAGGTCCGGCTACCGCGGGCTTAGATCTCTGGCGATGAGGGAAAGTGGCGGAGTACCAACAAAGATACGTACCAGACTTTACCTCTTTTGGGGATTATTAGAGCGTGGGGAGACTAGAGAAAGAAAGGGGATTGAACGAAGGGAAGAAACAGGCAGAGAAATAGGTGCGGAGGAGGATCATAGAGGGAATCTAACCTTGGGAAGGATTAGGGGAATCACAAAGAGTGGAGCAGAAATCAAGAGGAAGAGGAGATCAGCATCATGCCAGTTGCCGACAGGTCGCCATTCGCCACATGGGACAGTCGCACGAAGGTTCGCCGGACAACGGCATTCGTCGCGGCGATGGGGAGTTTAGGCGCGACGACATGCAGGATGTTGGGCACTTGGGTCTGGTTTGGCCGGCTTCAACGATGGACATCGCGATCTCTTCGTCGGCTGAGCCGTGGAGGGTGCCCGTCGGTCCTCGGTTGGATGTGACATCCAGATGTTAGGGCGGTGGCCCCCAATGGCGGTCTTCGTATCGTGCCGAGCTATGAGGGGGCTCTGCGCGAGGCGGATCTGGCACTGACGCCTAGTTCCGTTCATGGGCTCAGATCATCGAGCGCGTGGGGCTGGTGATCTGTGTGCGGGATGGAGATGGCCGATTGGTCGGTCCTGGTGGGGCGGTTGCAGGGTTTGCGACTCATTGTCGGGCGAAAACCTTGTCTTGGCTGCCAGCTAAAACCGACGACGGTGACGCCCTCTGGCGCCGCGTTCTTCTTGAAGACGTCGTCATGGTGGTTCTCTCACTTGTCCGCCTGGTTTCTTCGGGCGAAACCTCAGATCCCACGCGGGATCGGGCGAGGGCGGCACTCTTGCATCGCTTGCCACTTGGGGCCTCGCATTGTACGCTCCACCGACTGGAGGGACCAGTGGAGTGAGCTGGCGGTGGCGAGTTTTCGGCTTTTGCTAGGTGGTGCACGGCTCTGGGGGCAGCGTGGATGTCGGAGCAGTGGCTCTGGGGCGGCGTGGATGTTGGAGCGGCGGCTCCGGGTTATCGCATCCATAGTATTGTGTTGAGATGTTAGAGTGTCGACCTTGGTCATTTGGGAGATTTGGTCACCGGGTCGTGTGGGGACGCCGCCTTGGGGTTGGTGTGGATGTCGGAGTGGCAACTCTGGATGTTCGCCTCCGTCGTAGTGTTTGAGTGTTGGCTTTTGTCGCTCGGGCGACATGGTCGTCGACTCGTGTTGGGACGCGGCCTTGGGGCCGGCGTGGTTTGTTTTGTTGTATGGTTTTTGACCGGTTTTTCTTATAAACTGTTCAACTCTTTTTTTTTTACTTTATCAACCAAAATCATTACCGAGGTTAAAAAGAAAAGGAAAAATATCAGAGTAGACTGAGCGTTAGAAAATGTGTTTGACAAAACAGATTACCATACCTAACTCTGTCGTGTGATGCTAGCATCATGATGCACTCAGTGACATTATCATATCATGACTGCTCTGTGCTCTCAGAACGTCTAACTTATGTCAAAGTCAACATACGGCGGCTCACTGGGTGATGGGGGATGGGAGATGGAGGATTGACTATGCCATGTTGGATTTGTTAATCGCGCACAAAACCGACATTAACTGCTAGCTTATAAATGAAACGTATTTGATCTGGACATCTCCTGCCGCCCCCCGCAAGTGCAAGATTGACAAGAAGGACAAGGACATATGCAATGTTCCAAATGAGCTCACTCTTTTGGCTTCTACAGTATCTAGTAAAAAAATTGGCCATATACGCAACTTTGCTTCGATGGTGAACGATGACTCCAAATAACAAGTGTTCTCAATTGGCTCTGACTTGACATCTTTTATAGCTACGTAGCATGCGCTTAAATGTTTAGTATGGAAATGATACATTTTTGTTAGCTACGGAGCCGATCAGAGTTAAATTTGCACCCCTGAACGAAAATACTAACGCCAACTTCAATTTTACCACGAATAACTTTCAAATAACGAGCAAAAATTGTAGTAGGTGGCGCAGCCATGCCCACTTAACATCTACCATGGATCGGGTCACGGATCTACCATGTTTTGCAATAATCCGTTGTAGATTTTTTTGTCTCCGAAACCATCACGCAAATCTATCACGAGGTACAAAAAAAAAAAACTCAAATGCACAACGAACGTGGGGACCATCCGTGATAAAAGGTGAGTTTTCTCGTAGCGTTTTGTCATATATACAAAGGCGTAATCAACAAAAGCTATATTTACTTATTATGTCTTTTACATTTGTATACCCCCTAACAGACATGGTGTTTTGTCTCGTGGGTCAAGATGCACCCATTGTGGAAAATACATTTTAACCGAATTTAAAATTTTCAAACATTTTTTTGGATGTACATATGAACATTCTATGTGCGGTAGTTCTAGTAACACACATGATTGCGTTTAATGAAACGCTTGCAATTAATAAACTCCAAACGCACACGACAAATAATAGTTGCATGTGTGAGATCATACAAAAATGCGGGTCAGGGTGTGATAATCGTCTACGATGACAACTCTCAACACACACTATTTTCATAATACTCGTGTGTGACGGGGAACTCTATGACATACGATTTACGAACAATGTGCGACAGTTCGACAAATCGTGTGTGAAGATTCATTTTAAATAAAGTGGGGCTGCGTATATCTGTAGTTCAGTACTAGTAGGTGTTTGATTAGCTAGGCATAATTTCAGCTTATTAGACGTTGTCTTATAAGCCAAAAAAACCCTAAATATATGATTTTGGCTTTGGATTTGTGCTTGTACTGAATATTGTTTTCATGGTGCTATAAGTCAAAACCTAAAACTAAATTATATATATTTAGCTAGTTTATTGGTTTATATAAGCCAAAACAACTAAATAAATTAAAAATAATCCTAAGCAAACACCATGGCTAAACGTGTGTTATTCCGTAAACACACACGACTATTACACCGTGTGCCATACATTTTCTTTACCGGAATCATGTGTGATGGATCCACTATGGTACACGGTTAGCAAAATGGTGCCCGTTTGCAGACCCCATCGTCAAACCATGTCAGTATGTGTTGGTTGCTTGAGGGCAGATACAACCTTGGTTGTGTCACAATCTCTAAAAGGTGACATATGAACGAGCACACGTGCGCTTTACAGAAAACCAAAGGTGGAAAAAAAGGAGAAAGTGCTTTTCTCCACGCGAGCGAGCCGTCGCGCTGTCTCGTGCCGAACCGCGTCCTTCTCCTCTTTCCCTCACCCCGAACCTCGAGATGGCTCCGACAACACCGTCGCGACCGGCGGGGAGCAGCGACGGAGAAGAAGCCATCGAGACTGGTGCGAGGCAAAGCCAAGCAAGAGACTTAACTGGGGTGCAGGGTGGGCCGGCAGAGCCGGAGAAGAAGGGGGACATGGAGGGGTTTAGAGTGACGGTCGGGTACGGCGCGGGACCGGTGGAGGTCGTGATTCGAAGAGGACGGAGTGGCGAGGCGGCCGCGGCCGGCGGTGGTAGGCGGTTCGGCCGACGGTAGATTTGGGGGGGGGGGGGGGGGGGGTTGAGACGACCTTCTTCCTTCTGGCTACCTTGTCGTTTAGCTGTCGAAAAACCATGCTACGGGCTCGCGCGTGCAAAGAAGAGCCATGTCCGAAAAAATAGTGTCCATAAGCTTCTATCGTGCCTGCATCGCTGCACCACAGCCACGTACGCCGTCCTCACTTTACCGCATCACCTGAAAGGCTGAAAAAGAAAGAAGAAACATCCACACCGTCTGCCCAACAATTTTCCCAAAATACACATTCCGCGCGTTTCTAGCTTCCTTCAGTATCAAGCAGGCATTCCATAATACCTTCGCGTTCTCACTCATCACACCAAAGGTAGTTTGTGGTTTCCACAAGTGCGTAGTGTACGTTGCGTGCTGAAAGAGAAGAGCCTATCTATTTTATAGTCACTAAAAGTACTCTAGAGAATGTATATATAGTCAATACATATATGTCACCTTTTCGCTGAAATTTGTCTAGATCATACACCTGAGCAGGTGGCATGGCAAATATTAATTCTAGGAGTACTCCATAGCAGACAATGTTGACAATTAGTACTCTATGTCCTCCTTAATTAGTACTATATCTTATTTCTTGCAATCAGCTGGTGCTAACGGCCAAAAGCCTTTTAGATTTCGTTTTATTGTACTTCCGGTGTGCGCTCCTACACTTTTTTAACACAAAAGAAAGTGTACGGCTGGAGTATTGCCACTACAAACAAATATAGTATATCCAGTTTCTACACGTAAAGCCATCTCCAACGCGCCGACCTAAACGGACATGTTTTTGGTCCGTTTTTGCTTTGTTTGGATCGGTAAACGGACAACTATCCGGCTCTGTCCGGCGTTTTTTGACAGGTAAACCCAACGCGCGACCTATATTCAAACGGACACACAACCGAGAGCTCGTTCCCGTCGCCGTCGATAGCTCGCACTCGCGTCGCTGCTGCGCGCTGCTCAACAGCCTGAGCTCACCCGCGCCGCCGCAGCTCGCCTGTGCCCACGCCGCTGCAGCTCGCCCGAGCCGCCGGTTGAAGCCTCTTCCGACCGACCTGCGTACTCGAGCTCGTTCTGCACGCGACGCCGCTGCTCGTCCCCGCGCCCGCGCCGACGCTGCTGCTCGCTCGCGCCCCGCGCCGCCGCTGCCGACCTCATCCCGCTGCCGCAGGAGCTCGATTGGGAGACACGCCGCCCGCACCGGAGCGGCAGCACGCACGCATCCAGTGCCGCCAGCACGCACGTGACCGGGAGCGGCAGCATGCACGCATCTAGTGCAGCCTTGCGTACTAGATCAAGCTCGTGCACGAGCTCGGCCATCCCGGTCAGATGCGCACCGCCACCAATTCGGTTGCCCGCGCACTGCCCGCTCCCCGCGCCGGCCGCAGCTCCCGAGCCGCCCGCCACCGCTGCGGCCCCGCGCTGCCCGCCGCCGAGAAGCACGCCGCCCTCCGCCGAGAAGTACGCCGCCCACCCACCTACTGCTCTGCCGGAGAGTGAAAAGGGGAGAGAGAAAAGGGGAGGGAGGATGACAGGTGGGGTTGGGGGCGGATCGAGCGGAGCGAAGTGGAGCAAAACGGAGCTCCGCGCATGTCCGTGACGACCCAAACTTGGCCTAAATTTGGGCCGGATTTGGGTCGAAACGGACAAAAAAAACGGACATCGGTCCGTTTACGTCGGCGCGTTGGGCCCTGGTTTTTACCCATCTGGAGCAAAACGGACCGTTTCGGACGAAATGGGTCGGCGCGTTGGAGATGGCCTAAGGAATCGAAGGAGTGGCGCTGAAATACGTGGACGGATAAGGAAAGGAAGACGCTGACAATCACCCGGTGGATCGCGCGTCTCGCGTCCCCCGGCTCCAGCTTCTGACACGTGTCTCGTGTGGGCCTGTTTCCTTTTCTCGTTTCTCACCTTATCTCTTCCACTGCATCCACCTACCTCCACGCTCCGGCTTCAGCGCCCTCTATAGATCGCGACACCGCCTCTACAGCTCGCACCGCCGTGACCACAGAAGCTCTCGCTGCTGCATCGCCCCCTGCTGCTCGCGCCACCGCTCGCCCCCCTTGCGCTCATGCTGCTTATTGGAATTTGGTGATGGGCCATAGGCCCCGTAGCCATGGCTCCGCTCCTGCTCCCTCATGTCGTCGGCGGGAGGCCGCGCTCTTGCAGCTCCCCGAGCTGCCGGCAGAAGGGCACGACCCCTCCAGATCCCCGTCCCCCGGCGGTAGGCCGCTTCCAACTAGGTGGAAGAGGTCGAGACGGCGCCAACCATGGTGGGCTGGAGGCGCGAGGGCGGACATGGCGTGTGATGGAAGGCTAGGTCCCGCATCCCTGAGATCGAGAAGGGCGGTGATGACGATGATCTTCGACGACCTACTGCTGCCTCGGCCCACACCCCGAGCTAGAGAAGGGCGGCAACGACGACGACCTCCGACAGCCTCCTGCTGCCCCGGTTCGCGGCTCCGTCCCCTCGAGCTCGAGAAGGTCGGCGACGACGACGACCTCCGACCGCCTCCTGCTGCCCACGGCTAGGTGATGATGTTGTGCCACGCCCTGCAGTGCTACGGAGGTATGACGACGACAGCCGAAGATGCTACCGACAGCAACCAAGATGCTATCGACGTTGGTCAGTGATGCTCGGCATGCTCGACGACGCTGCTACCAAATGTGGTCGGCGTTGCTACCATAGTTTTATGGATTTGCATCGGGAATTTTTTGTGCTACAATAGCTTTTTAGTTTTGCATCATACAGAGAATTGTTTTGCTACAACCGTATGCGGTTTTGCACCATACGGTTATATGGATTTGCATCATAAGTTCAATTTTTTTGCTATAATCATTCTATGGTTTTGCTACAACAGAAATATTTGTTTGCTACGAGTTTTCCGACGATGTCTCCGGCGAGAGTCTCCGACGACGTCTCCGGCGAAGTCGATTTTTTACTACAATAGCACGATTTTATTGCTACGAGGTCTCCGGCGAGGTCTCCGATGAAGCCAGACGTTTTCTTTTATGTTTTCTGAATGAACCTTTTTTTTGCTACAACGTAGTAAAAGCGGGATATTTTGTAGCAAAAACGAGACGCTGTGTAGCAAAAACAGGATTGGACTTCTTTAATAGACACATGTCAGTAGAAGGACCCGGGGGCTAAGAAGTTTCGAGCCCCGGGGGACGCTCAGCACGTCCCATAAGAAAAAGAGGAGGAGATAGAAAAAGGATAGGCCGGTGGCCTCGCTAGCTACAAGAGGGGGGCGTATTTGCAAAACATGGCCACTTTTTTTGGATGACTTCCTCGGTAAGGTTCCAGATAAGTCCAATAACTTGTGTCTTTTTTTTTTCCTTTCGGAAAGCTCGATGTGCACTTTCGTGAAGTGAATATGTACTTTTAACCTACCGCCTAAGATGTTCTCAGCAAAATTAGACAGAACACAAGAACTACTAGAGATTTTCTATCCTCGCGTGTATCTTGAAATAGCTTAAGCGCACTGATTATGTTTTGAAACACAATGGACCATCAGAAACATTGTATGTGCACTCGATCATATATTCCTTTTACTACAGAAATTGCTTGTAGATACTAAGAATTTATTTCTAACCTACAATTTCTTACTAAAATCTAGAACTATGTAAAAATATTACTACCTCTTATTCGGAAAAAGTGACGGGAGAAAACTACCTATCATGTACAAACTGTGCTTTTTTTTTAGAAAAGGGATCATCCCGGCCTCTGCTTAAATTGGGGGGAGAATTTCACTTCCCCGGCCTCTGCACCAACTACGGATGCACACAGCCATTAAGCATGAGTACCAGGATTTTTATCTTGATTAATAACCAAGCCTGGTTCCCAGGATAAATTGCATGAGTACCAGGAAGTCCTAATCCTCAAGTATAAATAGAAACCTAAATTCACGTCCGTGAGGACTTGAATTTGGGTGTTGGGTTTGTACATCCACTCTCCCAACCAGTTGAGCTAGACTCACTTCCTACAAACTGTGCGTACAACCTACGAAGGTCTTTCCGGACCGGAGGGAGTAGAAATTTAGTAAACAAAATTAATAATTATATATGTTCAATGTTCACAAACTTTTATTCTCGCTTTCCTTTATAATTTTGTAATCTACGTCCTTATCATCTCTACAATATACACACCCGAGTTGTCTCCTCGTATCTGACGACATTACCTCCACTTCCGAGCTGCCACAAGATGTCTCCGCAACCCACTACCCCCGTACCGACCTGCCATAACCATCACCATCGCTCCGACCATCCCTCCGATAGCCCTTATCTATAAGACCGTAATCCCAACAACCACACCTTCGCCCCAACCCTAGTAGCCACACCATGAACCCTCGTACACTTGCCAACCTCGTCGTCCCACAACATCTTTTATGCCTTTGCCTCATCTCTCCGAAAATCGAAGCATGAATCCAAATAAATGGTTAGAAATATGATGAACATTTTATGTCTGTGAAGGCTAGAAGCCACATATTAACCAAGTCCAAGCCTTACAAAAAATAATTATAAACATGTTCAAGGAGAATTCACTATCATCTCCGACTTGCACAAGATGATGATGTGCCATGAGACTATGTCAATTCCGCACGTTCTCCACAACATTGGAGCCATAGAAGCCGCAACCTGAAAGTCACTAGATGTTGCTAGAAGAAGCCATCAACGACGGGCCGAAGCACAAAATGTCTTCATGAAGAAGGAGGAGAAATACAAATATGGAGACCTAGCCCCACATTTAGGAACGGAGACAAGGGGGGCGAGGGAGGGCTAGGTCACCCCCAACCATTGGATTTTGTGAAGAACACTAGGCACTATAACTCGTGCTTAGTGGTTTAGTCATATTTGCCCTCTCGTTAAGTTTGGAACACTAAATCTATCATCTCAACCACCCTCACTGTTAGCTCTAGACTCTGTCCCTGTCAGCATCGCCGCACACAATGTTGTTGCAAGAACATATTGGCGAGGCTAACAACATCACCGCAAACTGAGATGGAAACATCATGGTTGATGAATGGCCCACACAATGTAATGGACCACATATGAGGAAATGAAGCCTCACGCGCCCACAACGACGCTAGAACCAGTACCAGCACAATTGGGACAAGGTTAAGACCCAATAGTACTTACCGCAGTGCGTCGTTGCCTCCCCCACCCGGGCGAACTACATGAGGATGCCCAAACCTAACAAATTAGACCAAGACTCCCCACGATCGAGCGCGAAGATCCATGTTCTAGCGGGCTTCGTGGCGTCGAAATAGAGTGCCTGATACAAGGGAGGCCGGTGAAATTAGCCAACACTGAAGGTTATGTGGCGGCTAGGGATTTATTTTGAAGGGCAAACATTTCAACAATTTTTAGTTGTGTGAGAACCATCAACTTCTAAGATGAAGTTGTAGTCAGTAGTTTGGTTTAGCCATGATACGAAGACAAATCCATTCACAATACAACTAGTAAAACATGGAAGAATTAAGCTGGTTGCAAAAGAAAATTCTATTGAACTATAATACATGTCTAACATGCTACCATGGATGGAGTATTTTCTTGAAACCACAAGGAGAAAAAGTAAAGAAAGTGTGAAAAGGACAAGTAAAAAAACAGCGCCTTCTACACCACTTGTCTCTACCGCAGCCCACACACAAAACCGAACCGCTACCTACTGTCACGAATCTCAAAGCGCATCCGGCCCCTCGTGCGCATCCTCCCTCCACTCTCTTCCCCTTCCACAGTCGCATCCATTACGCCGAGACGAGAGGGGAAACTAGAGCGAGAAAGCAGAGGGGGGGAGAGAGAAACTAAACCCAACTTGGCGCACCAAACTCAACCCACACAACACACGCCGCCGCCCCCCAATCTCCGGCGACCGCGGCGACCACCGCGGCGTCCAAACCCTAGGCCTGGACCTAACCCCTCAGCGCCTGGACTCTGATGCGTCCCAGCCCATGGCCCCCCACCCCGCCTCGGCCTCCAGCTCCGCCTCCTCTTGCTGGTGCTCGGCGTTGCCCTCGGCCTCGGGAGTGCCGCCCCCGGCCTGGGCCAAGGGGCGGAGGAGTCAGATCGGGCGGAGCCGGACCCGTACTCGATCCTGACGTGGCACGACTACTCCCCGCCGTCGCCGCCGCCCCCGCCGCCGCCGCCGGAGGCGCCGGCGGCGACCTGCGCCGACGACCTCCACGGGAAGGGGGACTTCAGCACGAGCTGCGAGGTATCCGAAGAGGTCCAGCTGGACGGCGACATCTACATCACCGGCAACGGCAGCCTGGTGCTCATCTCCGGCGCAGCCCTGACCTGCGAGATGCCCGGGTGCGTGATATCAGCCAATCTCTCCGGCGAGGTGCGTATCGGCCGCGGCGTGCGCGTCGTAGCCGGGAAGGTCTCCCTCGTGGCCACTAACATCACAATCGCCGACACCGTCGTTGTGAACACTACCGGTCTCGCTGGTGATCCGCCTGACCGCACCAGCGGCGTCCCCACGGGGACGCACGGCGATGGTGGGGGTCACGGCGGCCGTGGTGCCAGCTGCTACGTCAAGGATGGACAGACGCAGGATGACTCATGGGGCGGTGATGCCTACGCGTGGTCAGACCTCGAGCACCCGTTTAGCTACGGAAGCAAAGGGGGGTCTACCAGTGTTGAGAAGGACTACGGCGGCATCGGTGGCGGCATCTTGTGGCTGTTCGCGAAGGACCTGTTAATGAATGGTACAGTGCTCGCCGACGGTGGGGATAGCGACGAGAAGGGTGGAGGTGGCTCTGGTGGGAGCATCTTTATCAAGGCTGCGACTATGTGAGTCTCTGAAACGCTTTGATACCCATCATCCTGCTTCCTTTCTACTGATTGGACTGACATATACCAACATTTAAGCTATTTAATTGATTAACTTGAAGATTGGTAAGCTGTTTCCAAATTGGAGACCACGATCATGAACTGGTAGGTCCTGTTGATTACGAACTGGTAGGAGTGTGATGGCAGTGTTTATATTGTGATCATAATGTGTTATAATGACGCAGGAAGTTTCAAGTACACTAAATTTATTTGGGCTTTTAGGGTTGGGGTCGGTGAATTGATTTAAGATATACCTATAAGAGATGCAGACTTAATTGATTAACTTGAAGATTGACAAACTGTTTCTAAATTGGAGACTACGACCAAACGACCATGAACTGGTAGGTCCTGTTGATTTGGAACTAGTTGGGACTTGGGATTTAGGAGTATGATGACAGTATCTGTATTGTGATCATAACTTATTATAATGATGCAGGAAGTTAGCAACGAGACTAAACTTATTTGGGCTTTTAGGGTCGGGGTTTGTGAATATTTTTTTAGATATATCTATATGGGATGAAGATTACCTTCCGCTTGTCTTTCATCGATGATTTTATTCACCACTCACACGATAGGATATACTTTAATGGCTGGAAGAACATAAACATATTACTCAGAATTGTACTAGCGTAGTCTGGTTTGAGCTTGTGTTGAAAGTTTGTTACGTTGCGATGCCATTAAACTGAAAATTAATTTGGTTTACCATGTAAGTAAGAATCACTGGCTTGACTACATTACTCCATCAAATGGTTAATAGTGCGTTAACCTAGCAATGATTTCGTACAGATAGTAAGTTCTGCAGTAACACAAATACGGAGTATATAATAAAATCGCTACTGCGATCACAATCATGTTCTATAATAGTAGTGACCAGCGAGGAACAAATCTTCACTCTATTACAGTGCACCTAGCTAGTTTTATTACCATTGTCATTTGAATTGAAGAATTTTGGTGTCTTGCATATTTATTTTATTAGTGTTATATTCTGGTTTTGTTGCAAGTCCCTTGACTCTGTATTTCAGTATTCCAGTGAGCACTTGCAGCTTTTTCCTCTCTGATCTTTTCTTGGCAACAGGCATGGTAGTGGCAAAATCAGTGCTTCTGGAGGCAACGGTTTGGCTGGGGGTGGTGGAGGACGGGTTTCTATTAACGTTTTCAGTAGGCACGACGACACCCAGATATTAGTTCATGGTAACTTTATTAATCTGACTTTCTGATGCGTTTATCTTTTGTTCACAACTAATCACTTAGTTCTTAACATGCAACTTCTTTTTTTTTGGCTGTGTGACGGGTTGCTCGTACAAAGTTGTAGACAGTAGACTGTATGCTTTTACACCGTTGTTGATCTGATGTGCTCACTGATACACATTTATAGTTGCATACTCATATTTTACCATATTGTTTTGTTTGTATTTTTCCCACCCTGTTATTTTATTTTTTTGGGTATATGAAGTTGCTTTAAATACCTTGCCATGTTTTCATTATCTATAGGTGATTTATCAGGGTTATGAGCACAACCAGTCCTTAGTTTCTTATGTTCTTGCATTCCAAAATTTTGGTTAGCAATTCTGCATTTGAAAGAACCTGATAACCTTACTGCTCTCCACTGTTGTCCTCAGATACAATATGTGTGTATTCATTGTTCAGTCGTAGAAACATGCTCTGCTAGTAATTTTCTACTCCTTTTATACACTTACTCTTAGGTTTTAGCATGTTTATTAGATGAAGTGAAGCTACTAGTTAGGGTAATCTTAGTCACTTTCTTTACTGATTTAGGGATCAATCTAGTGTCTAGAAAACCTTATTGATTTATTTGTGTTTGCATTTAAAGTGTATCACGTTTGTCAGGTGGAAGGAGTTCGGGCTGTCCAGATAACGCTGGAGCTGCTGGAACTCTTTATGATGCAGTACCTAAGAGTCTTGATGTTAGCAACAACAACATGAGTACACAGACTGACACTCTTCTGTTAGAATTCCCAAATCAGCCACTATGGACAAATGTTAATATCAGGAATAAGGCCAAAGTTGCTGTTCCCTTGCTCTGGAGCCGTGTTCAGGTATACAAGGCATCCGGTGTTATAGACTATTGTAATAGTTAATGTTCTACCAGTTATGGTGTCTTTAGTACACCACTTCCCTATTTAATCTTATTTTTCTTGACATGGATCTGTTTAGTGCTCGGCCATAACAGTGTGTGTATTCATGTGCTTCAATTTGGCTCTAAATTATCTATCCTACTCTGGAAAAGAGCAGGATACACATTTGTTTTTTGGGTAATCATCTAATGTATTACAGCTGCATATGCTACTTTACAACCAAATGGAAGCACTAAGGTTTACATTTGTCACTCAGACATTTAGGGTGTGTTTGGTAGCCCGTATGCTCTATCTCAACACAGCCCGGCCCATTCCAGCTATGCTGACCACATACAAATTGGTTTTACTCTATCTGTTTGGTAGGTTGTATAAGCTAAGCTGGGCTGAGTGGAGACCATGTTTGGTAGCCTGTATGCTCTGAGCCATGCCAGAATTTTTTTAAACGCGATCAGGTCCCTGAACAGAAAACCTAAAAAGCGATCAGGTCCTCACACCACTCCCATCGTCCATGACCGGAGCTAGGTTGCGCTGGACGCAAGCTGGCCGGAGCTAGGCGGCGCTGGGCGCGAGGAAGGAGCCTTAGGCGGCGGTGGGCGGCGCTGGGAGGCTCTGGCGACAGTGGGCGGCGCCGGGCTGAGGAAGAGGCGGACGGGCAGGAGGACAACAGCGCCGGGCGAGTGGACGAGCGGACCGGCAGCCTCGCCTGGGTCGTCCGTGGCGGCGCGAGGGCAGGAAACGGGGGCGGAGTTCGCCGGTGCTAGGGAAGGAGAGGCTGCGGTGCTCGTGGTCGTCCGCGGCGGCGCGAGGCTGCGGTGCTCGTGGCCGTCCGCGGCGGCGCGAGGCGCGAGGAGGCGGCGCAGGGCGGCGGGGCCCGGTCTAGCGTGGACGGCGGCGCTGGGCGGAGGCGCAGGGCGTCGGGGGGAGGCCGAGGTGGGTGGAGCTGCGCGGCGCGAGGTGACGGCGCTCCGCGGCGGCTCTGGAGGAGCTCGGTGGCGCCAGGAGGGACAGGGCGCAAGGAGGAGGAGGAGGGACGGTGCTCCGCGGGGAGAGAGGAGCACGGGAAGGGAGAGAGGAGAGGTTGAGAAGAAATGAGAGGGAGAGAAAGGTGGGGGTGAAGGTCTGGGGGCGGAGGGCGCGCGCGGGGGCCGGGCGAAGCGAGCCGGGTTCGCGAGAGAAGCTTGATTGTGGCTTCTCTCCTCAGCCAGGCTGAGGAGCCTTTTCCGGGTCAGGTGGGCACTGCCCAGGTCGTCAAACCGGGCTACCAAACACGTGAAAGTGGGCTGAGGGGAGATTTTCTCCGCTGGCCCGGGCTACCAAACACGCCCTTAAATTGGAGAATGCCCATTTGATGGCCATGTTGAAGTATTGTTGGGAATCTGTTTGTGTTGCCTTGCATTTTTTAACTTCATGACTTTTATCCTGCATTCCGTACAAATACTACCTCCGATCCGATTTATGTGTCGGGAGAAACACGCGTAGGAGGCACAAACTCACAGTTGTATTAGCGACAGTTTTTTTGGACCGGAGGGAGTATATAATTGAAGTTGAGGTTTCCTTATAGTAATACAATATTTGTGGATTTTCTTTTTGTCTGAAAACAACTCCATGTTTTTTCAAAGAATTTTAAATAGTCTGCATTTCTGCAACTAATTATTTATAATTTTCAGGTCCAAGGGCAACTTAGCCTAAAATCTGGTGCTATTCTATCTTTTGGATTGACCCGTTATCCATACTCGGAGTTTGAACTGATGGCAGAGGAGCTTCTTATGAGTGACTCAACAATCAAGGTGGTACTATTGTTCTTCTTCTTGTTGTTATTTTCTGTCTTTTTGGTATATCTATGTCACATGTGTCAATCTATACACTGTTTATAATTGTTATTCAGGTGTTTGGTGCTTTGAGAATGTCTGTTAAGATGCTCCTCATGTGGAACTCCAGAATGTCAATCAATGGTGGTGGAGATTCAGTAGTTGGAACTTCCTTACTGGATGCCAGCAATTTGATAGTTCTGAAGGTCCATTATAGGCCCACTCTCGGCTACTGTTATTCCCTTTTGCCACTTTTATTTGACACATAAAGTGTGTCTTGTATATTTTGTCAGGAATCATCTGTGATACATTCTACTGCTAATCTTGGAGTTCGCGGTCAAGGTCTGCTGAATTTATCTGGAGATGGAGACATGATTGAGGCACCACGCCTTATTTTGTCACTGTTCTACAGCATACGAGTATGATGGATATCCTTCAGCATAACTTGTTCTGTTTCTGTATCCACAACTTTACTGAGTTATTTGTTTGTAGCTAAATGTTATTTCGCATGTTCATTTTTAGCCCATCACCGCTGAATATTCAGCTACAGATGAGAACTTTTCTTTGACGCACTTTACATTTTTGCATACTGTATAGCCTTTGCAGTGTTCCCCCACTTTATTCAGTCCAGTATGCTGGATTTAAATACGTGTCATTTGTAGAGACCTCCTAATTAAGATGGATCATATGTTTCCACCCATTCAAGTTGGATCTGAGTCAATTCTACTTTCGGGATGAGTCGTCTCTGCTGTCTAGTTTTGTTCTGTACTTCTGATTTTGATTCCTAAACAGTAACTACATTGGTTAGATGTTGAGGTAACTATCCCTTCTGTAACGATTGCAAGTACCAGTAACAATTATTTATTTTGTAGGTTGGACCTGGCTCCATTTTACGGGGCCCACTTGTAAACGGAAGTAACGGTGATGTGTAAATACTTCAACCTTCAACTATTGCATTGAGATGTTCTTTTGACACATTTTCAGCGCTGATTTTTTTTGGCTTGTTAATGAGCTGTTTACTGTTGTGCATCTATTAGGTCCCCAAAGCTGAACTGCGAAGACGAGAGTTGTCCTGTAGAAATAATTCATCCACCGGAAGATTGCAATCTGAATTCTTCACTTTCATTTACTCTTCAGGTACTCTTTCTGGTGTGATGTATCTCAGGCTCCTTTGCTGGTCATATAAAACTTATTACCACTCTCCTCTTTAGGTATGCCGCGTAGAAGATATTGATGTCTGGGGTCTCGTACAAGGAACTGTAATTCATTTCAATAGGGCAAGAAGTGTTACTGTGCACACATCTGGGACCATCAGCGCAACAGGCCTGGGTAACGTGCCATCTTTTGTTCGCCAGAATATACAGTTAATTTTTTGCAGTTTTATTCTTGCCTTAATGTGGATCCTGTGCATAGATCAGCTGATCAGCCAATACGATTGAAAATACTTCAGAAAATTGCAGAGTTGCATGTTTATTAATTCTAAGTGTCTATTGTTCCGAACACTCTTAATATTAAAATTGAGTAACCTTTGACATATTGTCAAAATTAATGTTTAAGATTCAGCCAGTTTAAAGATTCAGCCAGTTTAAGATTCAGCCAGCTTATCAAAGCTGAAATACCCCCCCCCCCCCCCCTCTTTTTTCTGTTTTCCACTCTGTATATTATCCTTGCAGTTTCTTGATTGACAAATCCAGTGGAAAAAACTGTAAAATTTCTCTGGTTAGTCTCAGCTTTGATAAGCTGGTGTAAACCCCTTTGTAGGGAATGAGAAGAATCGTGTATTCCATGTATGATGTTTTGCTTCATGGTGACTTTATATCAACATATCAACACATGTTTCAAACTATTCTTTCATGTCGAGATGATCTTTTTTTGCTATGTCTGGTGCATGCATTTTGCCATTTACTCTAGAACTTAAATTCCACCTCTAATTTCAGGATGCAAGAGTGGAATAGGACGAGGAAGATTGTTAAGTAGCGGCCTAAGTGGTGGTGGTGGACACGGTGGTAAAGGGGGAAGCGGTTTTGTTGATGGAAGTCGTGCTGAGGGTGGAACTACATATGGTAATGCCGATTTACCTTGTGAACTTGGCAGTGGGAGTGGCAATGACACCACAGGGTCTTCGACAGCTGGTGGTGGTATAATAGGTAACATATATCCATGATTGACCCATATTTTGTCTTGGAAGCACAGTAAATCTTAATAACTTGTATCTTGTGCTGTAACTGTATTCCAGTGCTGGGTTCGTGGGAGTATTCTTTGCCAAGTCTCACGGTCTATGGTACAGTAGAATCAAATGGTGGCAGTTCGACTGATGCTGTAACTAATGCCTCTATTGGACCCGGAGGTGGTTCTGGGGGTACAGTTCTTCTATTTGTGCGCACTTTGTCCCTGGTGGAGAGCTCTGTCCTTTCGAGTGTTGGTGGCTTTGGAAGAGCTGGCAGTGGTGGTGGTGGAGGGGGGAGGATTCACTTCCATTGGTCTAACATTCCGACCGGAGATGAGTATGTTCCTGTCGCAGCTATTGAAGGATCAATACTTGCAAGGTCTGATTTGATCTTTTCTCTAATACCACTTCTACTGTTTTGGTTTTCTGGGTTGATTTGCAAAACTACGATACAGGCTACTCTGAGCTTGCAGTATGTCTGGTAATTTAGGGCATACCATCTGCTGTTAATGATATTAGGGATTTTATTATTTTCAGTAGAAATCTAATCTTGCAATTCCTGGAATATGTATTTGGCTACCCTTCATGTGTAGTCTTTATAGTTCAAGTTTGTAGGTTGTGTCGTATTTTTCTGAATATTTTTAGTTTTGACTCCCTGCAGCTTCCTGACTTGAACAGTGTGTTGTATGGATGGCTCTTGTGTTGTAGATTTTTTCTTTTGCCTATGGATCACTCTATAGGCTATATGGACGAATTCACAGAACCTAAGCTATTAAAACTAGTTTAGCTTGTTTCTAGGATGGTGCTTGAGATTTGAGTGCACTTCACTACGAGCTTTGTGAATGATGGATATATTCTCAGTCTCCTTCAGTTGTAGAGAAGTGCACACGTGTGATGGCGTTTGTGCTGTGTATGTCCTTTGCAGTCACAAAAACAAGCATGCTTATTGGTTTGAAGGCACTGTAAGATATCAGAAACTTTATTACTTAATAGGGAAATATGTGATGTCGTCAATTTTGGGACATATCAATTTGGACGTGTTAAAATGAAATTCATGTATTGAAGTACTTTGATTTATGCAAGGTGGATGCATAAATGAGTTTTGTTTCATTATGTATATGCTACGATCAAATTCTAAAATTCATGGCTGAGTTGTGAACTTGTGATGTGCATGATGCAATGCAATTAGAGTCGTGCACATTTCGTTTCACCACCAGCAGTTATATATATTGTTACTATGCTGACTATTTATTCTTGTACAGTGGAGGAATGAGCAAAGGGCCAGGGTTTCCCGGTGAGAATGGAACAGTTACAGGAAAAGCTTGCCCAAAAGGTCTTTATGGTACATTTTGCAAGGTATCATATATGTCTGAAAAGTGATCCACTTCACGTATTGTATTTATTTTTCATCAACTTACTCATTTTTTCTGTATTATGATAGGGTTTAAGTAATTTGTTAGCCCATGTGTCCATCGCTACATTTAGCAAGAACACTGAACATTCACATTGCTAGTTGTGTAGTGGTGGCTATATGCCTAGCCAACTATAGTTTTGTTGCTAGTTGCTACTTATGTGGAGGTGCTTCTCTGGAAAATGCAGGAATGCCCTTTGGGAACATACAAGAATGTTACTGGATCTTCGAAATCTCTCTGCTTTCAGTGTCCTTCAGGCGAACTCCCTAGCCGTGCTATGTACACAAGTGTCCGAGGTAATTCTTTCTACATATAGTATGGTCTGATATGTAGTGCAACCTAAGAAATGATATATACTTCTTTCGAAATATGCCCGCAACTTAGCGTTGGACTCTTGTATCTAGAATCTTGTTTCTTGCTAATATGCTATTTCTTCTCTGTTTTCATTTTTGTGTTATTGTAGATTGCTTTGAAAAAATATCACCCTCAGTTTTTTCTAAGCATAAGATCACACTGCTACATTTTTTTTGAATATTCTAAGCATAGCTTATGTTCGACAGGAGGTGCTGCTGAAACTCCATGCCCGTACATATGTGTGTCAGATAGATATCGCATGCCTCACTGTTATACTGCTCTGGAAGAGTTAATATACACATTTGGGGGACCTTGGTTATTTGGTCTACTTCTTTCAGGCCTTCTTATTTTGTTAGCTCTTGTTCTAAGTGTTGCTCGGATGAAATTTGTTGGCACTGACGAGTTACCTGGGCCAGCACCAACTCAACAGGGGTCGCAAATTGACCACTCCTTCCCTTTCCTGGAATCACTAAATGAGGTGCTTTATAGATTGTGCTGCTTCAACTCATACTTAATTTAAATACCATATGAAGGCTGTTTTCTTACAAAACCAACATGCTGAATTAAATAAAAGTTCTGCTATCGTTGCAGGTCCTGGAAACTAATAGAGCTGAAGAATCACATGGTCATGTACACAGGATGTATTTCATGGGCCCAAACACCTTCAGCGAACCTTGGCATCTCCCACACACCCCACCAGAACAGATTACAGAGATTGTGTATGCATGCTTGTCTTTAAGTAGACCTAGCCACCCTAACACAGATTTAGCGGTTCTCGTCATTTTGTTAAATAGTCTCTAGTGCTTTGCTGGTTCACTGTTACAATTCAGATATACCTTGGCTGTTGCATGTCCTATTGAAATGACACAGTTGATGCTTATTTGAGGCGTCTCTGAATTTTTAGGTACGAGGATGCATTTAATCGATTTGTCGATGAGATAAACACCCTTGCAGCTTACCAGTGGTGGGAAGGATCAGTTTACAGTATCCTCTGTGTACTTGCATTCCCCTTGGCTTGGTCATGGCAACAGTGGCGTAGAAGAAAAAAATTACAAAGACTTCGCGAATTTGTTCGCTCTGAGTATGATCATTCATGCTTACGGTCTTGCCGTTCACGTGCGCTTTATGAAGGTCTCAAGGTTCGTTGCTAAACATCAAACTCTAGATATTTGTGGGATGATAGTATTAGCTTATTTTGATCTTTTCGTTTGCTAGTCTTAAGAATTGTACATCTTGTTTTTTGTCAGAAAATTGAAATGACTTGTCAGTTGCACTTTGAAACTAATTGTTCAGCATGTAATTGATGAAATATCATCAGAGGGTTGGCATGCTAAACTACTGTCAACCAAATGTGTACTCTTAAGGTTGTTATGATGGATAAATAGCAAATGTTGTTAACATGGACTTTGATATTAAAAAGTAATCAACATCATGCATAAATTTAGGAATATCAACAAGTATTACAGTGATCCATTTATAAACTGTTTGTGCCCTTCAGTAGTTTGGACATTTTTAAACTAAGTCACAGTGGCGTTCTTCCATCTCTCTTTTCCAAACTCGAAGTTTATCATTGGGGTAAAAGGAATGTGTCATGATTAAGTTTATCATTGGGTTAGAAGGAATGTGTCATGATTGTAACTAAGACATCGCCTGTTTCTCTAATCTATAGGTGACTGCAACCCCAGATCTGATGTTGGGATATTTAGATTTCTTTCTTGGTGGAGATGAGAAAAGACCTGATCTTCCACCTAAACTACGTCAAAGGTTTCCAATGTCCTTGATTTTTGGTGGTGATGGAAGTTACATGGCTCCATTTTCACTACATAGTGACAGTGTGCTCACTAGTCTTCTGAGCCAGGTATGATTTTAAGGCCTTTCAAACTGCATTGTTCATGCTCCAAAGCTTTTCTTAGAGCCTGATATTATACCCCATGACAGGCTGTACCCTCATCGATATGGCACCGTCTTGTAGCTGGATTGAATGCTCAATTGCGTCTTGTTCGACATGGAAATCTGAAAGTAACATTTCTTCCTGTCCTTGACTGGCTTGAAACTCATGCAAATCCAGCTTTGGGGCGGAATGGTGTCCGTGTCGATCTTGCCTGGTTCCAAGCTACAGCATTAGGGTATTGCCAACTTGGTCTTGTCGTTTATGCTGTTGAAGGAGAACCAGTGACTGCTGAACTTGATGGTAGCCCTAGAATTAAAATAGAGCAGCATTCTCTGTGAGTTTTTATTTATTTGTTTGTCCTCAGCATCTGTATTTTTCTTGCTAAGCTCTATTTATTCATAATGTTTTGTTGCATCATTTAGAGTGCAGGACACGCTTGCTGATGCTCAACTAAGTCGCTCAAGGATTAAGGATGCTCTTATGCGCAAAAGAATTACTGGCGGTATTCTAGATAACAATACCTTAAGGACACTCAAAGACAGGAGAGATTTTCTGTACCCGTTTTCTCTCATCTTACACAACACTAAACCAGTCGGGCATCAGGTTTTCCTATGCTACCATTTCAAATTATACAATGATTATGACTGAATTATGAAATTTGCACTTATCATAGTTCTGTTCTTAACTGCAGGATCTTGTTGGCTTAGTAATCTCAGTATTGCTTCTCGCGGATTTCAGCTTAGTGTTGCTTACTTTTCTCCAGCTATACTCATACTCTATGGCTGATGTTCTCTTAGTTTTGTTCGTTCTTCCTCTTGGGATACTATCGCCTTTTCCTGCTGGAATAAATGCTCTTTTTAGTCATGGACCACGCCGTTCAGCAGGCCTTGCTCGTGTATATGCATTGTGGAACATTACTTCACTGGTCAATGTTGTAAGTACTCCAATATTGTTGACTTTGTAACTGCATTGGCCACTATAATATCTGCAATAGTATTATCTTTTGGATACGTGATTTTTCTTCTGTTATCTCTATATAACTCATGTAACCTTCTTACACACATGTTCAGGTTGTGGCTCTGATATGCGGTTTCGTGCATTATAAGTCGTCAACCAAATCACATCCAAGCACGCAACCATGGAACCTGGGAACGTAAGAATCATTTTCTCTGCCAGGCGCAAACATATATACATATTTTTAAACCCAGTTAAATTAGGCGGCCAACACATCTTTTGCCTGCACTTTCTTCATCCTCTCATATCTGCACAATTTGAAATACTACACAGGGATGAAAGTGGCTGGTGGCTCTTTCCGACTGGACTCATGTTGCTGAAATGTATTCAAGCAAGGCTTGTTGATTGGCATGTTGGTAATCTAGAGATTCAAGACCGAGCTGTATACAGTAATGACCCAAGCATATTCTGGCAGTCATGACACTGGTGTAACTGAGGTGCTTCTGGTTAGCTTTTTACAACTCGATTTTTTGGGAGTTGATAAAGAAAAGGAGTGGGGGCAGCACGGCCTTTCTTTATTGACCAGGCCAAAAGAAGCAACTGCAGTGGTTATAGATGCATACTTCCGCGCCCCTCGTTAATCATGTGCAGGCACACAACCTGTGTTCTGTTGTATATATAAAGGTGTTCTCGATCCATTCTTTGTAGGATTTAGACACCATAGAGTTGAAAAACAAATACCCAAGCTAACTGAAGAGGGGGAGATGTGATTTTGTTGTCGTGGTTGCTGTTGATGTTCTCTTACTGTTATGACCTTGCCCCGTGTGTTGATCTGGGCAGGGCATCAGTGTGTAACCTTTGTTGTATCTGACTCTATAACAGAAAACTAACATGCCTCATGGTTTTTATTAACAAATAGCAATGTTGATATTATCATGCTGATCCGACCATGTTTGACAAGATACTGCGATGCACTTGTGGACATCTTTCAATGCTTGGATTCTGATTGCTTAGCTGTCTTTAAACGATGGCTGCGAAGTGTCAGGATCCAAACATACATGATGTTCTTCTGAATTATGAATCATGGTTTTGGATGCCCGGTCACATCACGATTCTTCAATTTGATACTCGATACCAATCTCCAATAATTGAGAAGAGAGCAACCAATGAACCAACCGTGTTCATGTGTTCATCTTCTTGCAACTTCACTGCTCATGTAGCACCAGGGAGCGATGTTGTATCTAGGACCTGATTGGCTGAATTTTGTGATCGCAGTTAGTCTCAAATTTTTAAGCAGTGCAAAAGAACATGTTTGGCTGACAGGCGGCGATAACAGCCACACATGCCTTCAAATATTGGTATAATGTGTGTCGGTGTTGGATTCCTTCCTTCATGGACGAGCTCAAACGACTGGAACACATCGCCTCCCGAGTCGGTGCTTAGAGCACCCACAGTGTATGTCAAATATTGTTGCTAAATTGAGTTTGGCTTTTGACAACATTGTGGAGCATAGTTTTGTTGGCTCCATAGCCAAATATTTGGGGGCCGGAGCAACTAGAAGATCCGGTGCCAAATTTCTTCAAGTGAATAAAATACTATCTCTGTCCAAAAAAGATGTCATTTCTTTTCCTAATTTTGGATGTATCTAGATATTATTTTCAAGTGAATAAAATACTAGCTCTGTCCCAAATAGGGATACATTGTGGGTGCTCTTAATGCTTATCACATCTATCAAAACGAAAAAAAAAAATCAAAACTATGAACAACCACTCAGATAATAGCACCCCGCCTCAGATATCAGCGCATCACAACAAGGGATGGAATTGGTTAGGATTGATGCTCCATGGTTATGGCAAAATATGGTGTCCATTATCCACTTATCCGTCTCGTTTCGGAATTCAAATAATTTAACGAATCCAAATAATTTAAAATCCCTATGATTTTAGTCCTGTCCGACCGAATCCGCTCCGGTTTCAAAACCTAATCGCAAATAAAAAAAAAAAAACCTAATCGCAACCGCCTGGTGCCACTTCATAAAGTCACATCGCAACCGCGGAACCGCCTCTTCCGTTTCTTCCTACGCGGTAACCCACCTCGTACGCGATCGCCGCCTACTCCGACCAAAACCTAGCGCCGCCTCGCCCTCCTCCTCGCCGTGCTTCCGCTAGACGGGATCTCGCCATGCCGATCTCCTGCTCCCTCTCTGCGCGCCTCGGCCCCGGTCCAGCACCCTCGGCCCCGCGGCGGAGTCCTTACGCTCGCCCCTCTGAACCCCGCGGAGGCGGCCGCGCCAAGGCCTGCCGCTCGCCACTCCGCCTCGAACCCGCGACGGCGAGGCTCCTCGGCACCGCGCGTAAGGCACGCGCCCGCAGTTCGAGATGCGGCGCGGAGGCCGCCGCCCCTGCAAGACGGCGACTTGGGGACGAGAAGCCGGACCAGAAGACCGATCCGAAGCCGGCGGAGACGAATCCAGAGCCGATCCAGGAGCCGCGCGTACAGGAGAGCCATGGCTGCGGCGGTTTCGCTTTCCTCGGGACCCTCGCTGGACATACGGAGGTGCGTGTCTCCCCTGCCCCTGTTCGTGTTCAATCCATTGTTGTAACTCGTGCGCTGTTAGACCTAGATAATGCATCGCCTGAAATTAGCCCGATGCCACATTGCAAAATAGAACGCATTTGCTTTGTATCTGCAATTGTGCATTGCGATAGGCTCTTATGTTTGTTTTCGAATAATGCAGGCTATCAGTGGCATCTCTATGCCCATGGGGTCTGACAAGCTCTACTCCGGCAGCGTCGACGGCTCAGTTCGTGTATGGGACTACAACTCTGGCAAGGTAGCTGGACTATCCGCCTCTCGGCATTTTCCTCGGACTGTTTGTGCACGGTTAAACTTTGGGTTGCTTCTCCCTCGATGATTCCCCTGTTGCCTGTGGTGGTTGATTTGTGCTGGCTGAGGGATCAATCGAGGAACAGCTCTGATTGCATTAGGTGGTCGATGGGTCAGTGCGCTCAAGTCTTGCATCGACTGTGATGGATGATGTCTGCTGCCTGACTGATCAATTGGGAGTTCAACCTGTTCCTCATGGTGGTTGGCGTGTCCGTGGGTTCAGATAGGGTTGCCATTTGTCACACCGGCAGTTGTCGACATGTCAGACTGATTTTCCTTGAGGCTATTCACCTGTTTGTGGTGGTCAGTATGCTCATGATCAGTTTCGGGACGTCACACCTGCAGCAAGGCTACCCGGGTTACAGTTTTGGCAGATGATCATGTGTTTTTGTAAGAATATTAATAGTGATAAAAAAATAAGAGTAAAAAAAAGGAAAAAGAGAGAAGATTAAAAGAAAGGACTAAGAAAATATTGTTGTATAGCAGAGCAAAGAAAAAAGGAGAGGTTCTAATCATGTATCACATTGCCCTTTTTATTCTTAATGTTTCTGCAATAGTGCACTGATGTCATCAAGATGGGAGGGAAGATCGGCTGCATGATTACTCACGACGAGTGGGTATTTTTTGGAATCCCGAAATCCGTGGAGGTAATATTCTTATTATTTGATTTCACTACGAGTATATGCCAATTTTATGCTATTTACTATGGCGCTATTGGGTGTTGAACTATCTGTTTTTGCTGTTCCTATGACTTGTAGGCATGGAACACACAAACAGGAATGAAACTAAGCTTCCAGGGGGCTTCTGGGCTTGTTTGTTCTATGACTATGAAGAATGAGATGCTATTTGCTGGCACGGGAGACGGTCGCATCATGGCATGGAAATTTACTGCTAATGAGAGCAACTTGGGACCAGTGGCAATCCTCAATGGCCATGCACGTCAAGTGATTTCACTTTCAATCTCAGCAACAAGGCTTTACTCTGGCTCACTTGACAAGACAATCAGAGTACGAAAATGCTGCATACCTTATTTATGTTGGCTACTAAATATTATGTTTGTATCTGATAATTTTTGCTATTTATCAGGTATGGGATCTTAAAACTTTTCAGTGTGTCCAAACACTCTGTGAGCATAAAGGTGCTGTTACTTCTGTGCTATGTTGGGATCAGAAATTACTATCTTGCTCTCTAGACAAGACCGTAAAGGTCTGGTCTGTTTCGGAGTCTGGAAACCTTCAAGTCATGAATACCCATTCCGAGGAGCACGTAAGTTCCACACACTTCCTTTATACGAATTATGCCATCAGTGTTATTTTTTCAAAACCGAATTGAAGTTTCAAACAGGAAATCTAATATTAGCTACAAATTTGTGTTTTTGTCAAAGCTATAACTATCCTTAGTTTGACTAAGCACTGTAAACAATTTGTGTTGAGTATTTGTGGCATCTAAATATTTTCAGATGCAGGAACTAAAATGATATTTGTACTAATTTTAGTACTAGGTTAAGTAAATATTTGTTTGTGAATATGAGTACTTGCGACTAATCTTCAGCCAGAGAATATGAGTATTGTACTAATTGGACTTGCTACATATAACTACGTTGTTATGTACTTTGTTTTTCTTTATATTATTTAATGTTTGCTTGATAAGTGCTACTGGATTGAGCAGCTTCTATCTGTTCTCAAGCGATTTCACAATTCAACGGTAGTCACAGTTACTTGCTAAGATCATGTCTGCTTGATGTGTGCTACTGGATTGAGCAGCTTCTATCAGTTCTCAAGTGATTTCATAATTCAGCGGTAGTCAAAGTTATTACTTGTCTAAAATCAAGTGGAAGGTCTTTTCTCAGAGTTCTTATCGCTGCATCGGTTTTCTTATGCTATTGCTGTTGGTGCATGAAGGTCTTCATTGCTGGAAGTTGTGACTCCATCTGCATTCAGTCAAGCAAATATAGTTTACACTATGTAGGGTGATCGGTGTTCTGGGTCTGCTGGGAGTTTATCTTGTACTATTGAGCCTGATAGAAGCTCTTTATTGGGAACTTTAGATGGTTGCCATCAGTCTGCTGAGATCATCTGTTTTTCTGAAGAGTTAGTGCAGTATTATCAATTAGAGATGCATCAGCAATGACAGAATGCTTAATAAGCCTTCATACTGCAGGAACTGGTTACCGGAATAATTTGTGCTTCCAAATTCTGGATATTGTTCTTGATATTTCTGTCCAGTATTGTAGCGAGCACTCTGCACATATGTCGAATTTACCTTTCGTCCTTGCTTTTCTCAATTCCTCTCTTCCTCGGAACAAGTCCATATTATAAGCTCTGTTGACTTCTTAGGCATGATATTAGTGGTCTTTCGAAATTCTTGCTTTGTTAGGTGCCTGGGTAATGGTTGTTTCTGAACTTACTTTCGAACAATTATTGTGTCGTTTTTTGAGTTGCTAAACCTGCATCCACCTTCTGTTGCAGGGTATACGTACCCTCTTTGGCATTCATCGCGTGGGAAAGACGCCAATTCTGCTATGTTCCCTTCACAACAGTAGCTGCGTGCGCATATTCAACCTTCCCTCGTAAGTGCCATTTAGAACATTCTGTCAATTGTAAAGTACAGTGTGACATGTCACTGCTTCCTTGCTGAGAAAAGAGTCGCACAAACCTACAGCAACTGCATCTCGTCTTTCAGGTTTGACGAGAGGGGCAAACTCTTCTCCAACAAAGAAGTGAAGACCATCGAACTCGCGGCCGGTGGGCTGCTCTTGACTGGAGACGGCGCCGGCGAGCTGAATGTGTGGGCGTGGTCGCCCCAGAACGAGGAGCCCCGAACACCTGCGCTAGCTTAACATCAGCCTGGCATAGGCGAGTTCTCATGCAAGTACTGAGTTCTGCCGCTGTATTTATGTAAATTGGACAGCTAAAACATCTCGAAGTCCTATGATGAGTAGTAATAATGATCTATGTTCCCAACGCACGCCGTAACTCCGGCTTGAGTTGCGTGCCATGCTATGGTGTTCCATCCAGATACACACGTCAGGACGGTATGGGAGAGTAGTTCCACATCGCCAAGCATCTAGCTTTACAAGAGGCCCAAAGCATCTGCCTAACTGCATTGACCTTTTCCCTTGAAATAAAAATAGATATTAGCTCTTGCAAATAAAAATTAGTAGATATTAACTCTTGCAATCGAATGACAGGCTCTAGCTTGGGCTTACGTATATGTGATGGTAACTGATAATCTATGACAGACCGCCTTTTCTTCAGGTCAGCAGTGGTGCTTACCTTTGCTAGTTTGCTTGATGAAATTTGTACGGCAGAAGGCGATGGGCTGGCTAGTGCATGTAGGGATGAAAACGGAGCGGATACGGACGGAACTCAGTGGCGCCACATTTGTTTCCATATTTTTTACGGAAGTGGAAACAAATACGGAAACCTCGGAAACAAATACAGAAACAATATTGCCAGAAACAAATACAGACCGAATACGGTACAGGTTCGGAACATAAAGCGGATATTTACGGAACCAAAAGACCTGTTGAATCATGTAGGAAAACTCCTGTAAAACAACAAACTTATCAATTTTATAAGATGAAATCACACATAAGGAACCTCTTAATATAATCAACTAATAACTAACCAAGCAATTTTATAAACAACAATATGGAATTGTTCTAACCGTAGTGCGGTGAAGAACTGGCGAACTGGGAATTAGGAACGACTGTAGAGAGAGATGAGATGTGAGTATACACTCGTTCTAAACGTGGTCTTATTTTTAAGGGATGCCAAACATGGCCATTTTTCATATTCTTGATTGGGTCTAAATGTGTTCATTAGATTTTTTTAGGCTGTTAGATTGGGCTTTGCAAACCGTAGCAAAATAACGGAAAGTTCCGTATTACCGGAAACGGAAATTCCGTTTCCGTGATAGTTCCGCCGGAATACGCTGTTCCGTATTTGTTTCCGTTTCCGTATAAAATTTTCCGTTTTTGTTTCCGTTTTGCAAAATTCCGTTTTCGTTTCCATATTTCCCTTCCATTTCTGTTTTTCCGCGGAAAAGTCGGAAAGATTCCGCTCCGTTTTCATCCCTAAGTGCATGCATTTGGTAAGTCCTGAGAAAATAAGCAAAAGTTCCGGTCAACTACTCTCTGCTTAGCAGCTGAGTTGCAGAGAACCTGACCATCTCATTCCCCTCGAATGCTCTCAGGTGCTCCACTATTAGCACCGATGGTAACGTTTTTGCTAATTTTCCATCGGCAGAGTTAAATCCTAGCCGACTCAAGCTGCGTAAGGTCAAACTGAAACTGCACTCTGAAGTTGTGCGCAGTTTTAGAAGATGCTCTGGCGTGACCTATCTTGTTATCAGTGTCAAATGGTAGTTAATCATGCACTTGCCATGTATTTTAGTAAGAGATGCCAGTGCAACCAACTTTCAGAAACACGTCTCAATCGGCGCCAAAACTGAAAGCAATGATAAAACGTCTACTCCACAAATGACGGTTTCTTTTTACAAGCAAATGAACGTGGCATGAGTTGTGGGCTTGTCGCCTTATACTCCATCACACGTCTTTTTTCTCTGGGACACCTTACACAGGAGGAGTTGGGACACTTTGTTCATAATTAACATGTATATATGGCGATTTCAACGACCGATCACACGATTAACCACCGAGAAATTTGCTATGGTTTTTTAATGCTACATAACCCCATGTTAATTCTAAGAGAGGAAATTAACATTCGAGTGAAAAATTAACCAAATTTGCGATCATGTAGTTTGACAAAGATTTTCTTACATCTCTACTGAATTGAGTTTTATCTACCGGATTCAACTTGGGGCTCACAGTTTGTTTAACTTTATTTTTGACGCGATATGCAAATTAAGCTAGAGCTCGGTCAAGTCCTCAGCCTTTGGATTGTCATCATGTTTCAGGCTGGTTGCAACTGAAATTTCCTCGAGTTGCGCAGTGGTTGCAACAAAGATTCTACCAGTTGCACCATTAATTAGGAACTTTTTAGTGTTCCTATGGTTGCAGCTGTTTCTTTTCAATTGCATAAGCAACTGATTTTTTTTTTTTTTTTTTGCATTTCACTGCATATTGGTAGCAACTGAAATTTGTTTATAAAAAATGGGTGACATTATTCGATCGAGATTTAATTTTAAAATTGGATTGTGCTACCTAGGGCACGTGCCCTAGATTAGACATCCCTGGGCACGGATGAAATATGGTAATTGAGCCATGCATGCAGCCATCAGGAGGATTTCTTTTTTGTTTTCAAACTTTGAAATATTTTATCTCTTAAACCATAAGTCAAAACTCAGATCTGTTTTCACGGTTAGCATTACCGCGCCAAAATCTTCAAAAATAGATCTCATGTTGATATGTTTTAACAATTTTTCCAACTCTAGTTGCCAGGTTATAGTCACTTGGTCACCAGGGTATTGCCATGTTGGTCACCAGGTTAAAATCGAATGGTTACCAGATTTTTTAAACTTTACAACTTACCAACACAAGTCTTTCCTGATGTTAGTACCATGTTTTACGTGTTTAGATGGAACAAATACTCACTCTGTGAACGTGTAGGACATTGCTACGACAGAAAAACATGTAAAAATTAGCTGGTAACTGTGTATTATTTGAATGGTTACTGTTAATTAGTAGCATGTCAACTACAGTATTATAACCTGGCAACTGATGATGAAAAAAACTTCGTCAAAACATATTAAGATGGGATCTTGTTTTAAAGTACTCGTCAAAATAAACCCAATCGTGAAAACGAATCGTCGTTTCGATTGACGGTTTAAGAGAAAATATATTTTTCATTTTCAGATTGTAAAATGCATGCCTAACACAGGTTGCTCCGCCCCTATATGGCAGGAAGCTAATTTTCCACGCGCCGGACGGAGAAGTTTCGTGGGGGCACGAACGTTACATAGATTAATCATTTAAAATTTGTGTTTACCATCGGTTTTAGAAGTGTGTTGCACATTTCTACCCCTACAATTAAATTGTCCATGATTTTTAGTCAAACTAAATAGTGATTTTGCCAATTCTCAATCGACTAATAATTAATTAGAGCCTAGTCAATTTCTGAATCACTAGATTTGCATCGTGATTCGTGATGCCTTAAGAGTTACCCATATGTTGCAACTCAGATTTTTCCATTCCACATGAGTTGCAAGCAAAAGAAAAAAATCTGTGAGTTTCACATGGGTTACAACTAAGATTTTGATGACTTGCAATGAAAATTTCTGAAAACATTGTTGTAATGATTGTGTCATTTACATTCACGTGCGTACACTGCTGTAGCTTTCTGCACACTTATTATATCAATTAACGATTATATGTAGAGTTTTGAGCTCGGAAAAGAACTACTCCAATTATTAACGTTTACCACCTATCAATTTGCTTTTGCATGAGTAAACCGGAAAGTTAAATGAACTGCTATGCGATTGTCCCACGTTAATCCATTAGCTTCTGATCGAGCTAGTAACATTTATTGTAGTCTAGTTGAAGATGTCCTGGCCGGGGGAGAGCAGCTTCTTTGGGTCGTACTTGTCCTTCATCTGCACGAAGCGATCCCACTTGCCGCCGAAATGCCGGACCCAGTCGCCGCGCACCGTGTAATGCGCCAGGTACTCCTTGTACTCGATCCCGGCGAGGTCGCAGAACCGCAGTATCTTCTGGTTCTGCGCCTCCAGCCTCGTCAGGTCGTCGGCCACCGACGAGAAGAGCAGCGACACCGCGTAGAACACGTCCTCCGCCGGCGTCACCGCCGACATGCCGTCGTCCCACCTGAACACCGATCGCAGACACGACGAGTCAGTATCAAGTGCCTCACCGATAGATCGCAGACAGTGTATATATTTATAACTGTACTTGGATTTGTTGAGTGGGTAGATGACGAGAGGGCCGGCGATGTCGGTGCCCTGGAGGATGCCCCCGAAGACGCCGCGGTCGAAGTCGGCGATGCGGGAGCGGGGCACGAGCACGTTGAGCCAGGGGTGCGGGACGCGCCACAGCCCGAGCTTCTCCAGCGCCATCTCCTCGCCGTGCACCCGGTCCAGGAACTCCAGGTAGGACGCGTCGCGCACGAACGCGAGCCCCTCCTCGAAGCTCAGCTCCTTGAGCGCCGACTCGAGCGCCTGGTCCACGGACGCACCGGACGTGGCGTTGTCGTAGTTGAGCGTCGCCTCGATGACGTACACGGAGGTGGCGTTCCTCGTCGCCGCGCGCGCCACGATCTTCGCGACGTCGGCGTCGGAGAAGAACCCGCCGGCGTTCGTCAGCCCGGCGGCCAGGCCGTGCTCCACGTAGGCGGCGCCCTCGACGTAGCTGAAGGGCCCGAACGAGCCGTCGGGGCGGGGCGCGATGAGCTTCTCCTGGTCAGCGGAGAAGGTGGCGAAGTCGGTGTAGACGAGCCGCGCCCACTTGGCCCGCGCCGGCGCCGGCTCGAGCGCGATCCGGGCCCGGACGATCACGCCGAACTGGCCCAGCCCGCCCAGGACTGCGTCGAACAGGTCCGGGTTGAGGGCCTTGGAGCACGTCACCGTCTCGCCGTAGCCTGCACGCGCGTTAATTGCGTCCAGAGTCAACTCAGGTAGAGTAAATTTAATGAACTGTGGGAGGAAATGTCAAGTCAACGCGTTGTTCCGAGCCGGCAGCAAATCTAATGAAAGACGGCGACGCCTGGCAGGTAAAGCTGGTATTATTTTTTGATCGTGATTGATTGGAGCAGTATAACTTTTTTTACTTCTACGAGGCATAGTTTGATTTCGAATTTTTTACTACTACTAAACATAGCTTGGTTGCGAGTTGCACCGGGACAAGCTAGCTAGCCAGTGATCGATCCCAAGAACCGAACGCAGTGTGGTGTACGTAACTATAGCTAGTGGCAAAAGAAGAAGGCGTTGCTTGTGATGGTGGTGCATGGAGAGACACCGTATCGTGCGCGTACGTACCGGTGATGACGTCCAGCTCCTGCACGTTGGAAATCTGGGGGCCGTGCCGGAACGTCTGGCCGCTGATGCCGGCGTTGGAGAGCGTGCCGCCGACGGTGAGGTGGAGGTAGTCCGTCCACGACCGCGGCGCCACGCCGCGCTGCAGCGTCGCCCGCAGCACGTCGATCCACATCTGCTCGCCGCCGGCGTCCACGTATTGGCCGTCCCGCGACACGGCGATGCGCGACGCCGTCGGCAGTGCGCCGAGGGACGGCATGTCGACGACCACGCCGCCGGGGGAGAGGGCCTGCCCCATGACCGAGTGGCCGCGGCCGCGGAAGGAGATGGTGTACGGCCACTTTGGGTTCAGGTGCGCGGCGCGGAGGAGCGTGGCCACGTCCGCCGGGGACGACGGGAAGAGCACCGCCGCCGGGAGCGCCGCGGTGATGTTGCCGAAGTCCGTGGAGGCCGCCACGATGGCGCTGGTGTCGGTGCGGAGCCTGCCTGCCTTGGCGAGCGCGGCGAGGCCGCCGGGCCACGTTTGGGCGACGGCGCCATGCGCGGCGCGCGGTTCGTGAAACGTCGCGGCGATTAGCGCGACGAGTAACACGTGAGGGATCGCCATTAGCGCGACGTGTTTAGGCGCGGTAATCCGGGCCGAGGTGGAGAAATCTTGGGGTGATGATGTGTTGGTGATTATCGTGTGGTGTTTTGCTGTTTGCCCTTGCAACCCCATATATATATATAGGACGATCAATCGGGCGCGCGGTGCAACATAGACGTGTGCGTTAATTCCGTCCCCGGAGATGCTGCTACAGTTTAAACCTCTCATTCTTTAGAGAAAATTTAAGGTGATCCTTACAATGTCGAAGATCTAATGGCTGATATAATTTACCATTGACGACGTTTCGAGGGTCAAGTATGGACTTTGATGCGGTATAAACAAATCATGAAATTAATTATCAGAATTATTACATTCCTTTTGACCTGAGTATACTAGGGGAAACGTTTTTCTTCCAATCGTAATATTACAATTTAGGGAAACGATAATATTGTTTCGTTGAACGTTCATTGTCTGATATCTGAGAAACCAAATAAATACTTTATACTCCAGGTCATATAAGTTGAAGTACCCACGTCTCATTTTCTCGAGCTAAATGGTCAAAAATACATAGAATTGTTTTTCAAGAACCACACAAAAAAAATAGTACGAACTGATTTTTTTGTTGGCAATAAGAAAACGAGATAACATGAGTAAACAAAATTTAAGAAGCAGACTATAAGTGTAATTGCTTTACATTTCTTTTGTTAAATAAAAAAGTGTTAACATTGAGAGCGTTTGGTTACACCGAAGAGAGAAAGACTTGTTTATATATTGTAGTAACTGTGCGAACTATATATTGGTGTATAGAACATGGTTAAGTGAAGCCATTTGACCATTTCTATTTCTACAGAGCTCTTACTACTTGCAATGTTTCATCATCTAGCATACCTTTGATCAATGGACGGATCAAGCTGATTCTTATCATTTATTTTCTCTCTCATCGCTACGGTCCTTTGAGATCCCGGTGAACCGGGTCAACTCGATGCTCTCCTCGGCGGCGAGGCCATCCGGATATGGCTAGGATGCGTCGCCGGAGATCATTTATATGGTAGGCATAGTAGCAAGAGGGTCGGGTTTGTGTTTACGCTTTATGATAGGTTTCGGCTTTATGCCAGGAGGATGGTGTCGGGTTCCTTGGACCCACACCCGGTGCTGGTCGACGGCACTTCTTCTTGTGGCGGCGCTCTCGTGGTGAGAGCCGAAGGTGATGGGGAGCAGGGTTGTTGAAGACTCCAACAATAAACCTGTAAAAAAAAGACTCCAACAATAAGGCCTGTGCTGGCAGCTTCAGATGCGGGTGACTGTCACAGACGGTACTCTGAAGCTGTGTGCAGCTGAGCCAGGGAAGCGTAAACTGAAGAAGGCGCCAACAAGAGTGTCTCAGTAATTCGATCTAGTAGTTGGGCCGTCTATGCCAGAGTGTGCATGGGCCATGGGCCGTGTCTAGCCAGCTGTCGTGGCGTGTGTGCGTGGAAGGCGCTGTTATAAGCCTGGGTGAGTTATACCGAGAAGGCATCGAAAAAGAAATAGAACAATATGTTCCCGAGTCTCTTTCTCTCTACCTACCCGGCTTCTTCTTCCCCAAGTTAGATCGAGTCCCAAATCCGCTGGAGCAATCCACGGCAAGGACGTAACAATCTGGTATCAGAGCTCGGATCCGATCACGCTTCGCTACTCGAGGCTCACCCCGTAACATCGACTGGTCGGTTGTTGATCGCTCTCGGGCTTTCGGCTGTAAATCCGAGATCAACGTTGGGGAGAGTTCAGAGGGGGCAACGACGGCTTCGTTCAAGCCTAGTGCGTAGACTCGACATCTAGTAGGGATCATGGGCACCTTTGAGGAGAAGGTCCTGTCGGAGGTCACAAAGCTGCAGGATCTCCAGAGTAAGATGGAGGGGATCGACTCGATTCGGCAGCGGCTGGACAAGCTGGACACGCAATTCGGGGAACAAGTCGCGCGTCTGGATCAGGTACAAACTAAAGTGGATCTATCTGTGAGTTCGATCGGGGCGATCCATCAGGACAACGTCCATGTGACCCGTGTGTTGAAGGAGTCGGCGAGTGTGCGAGATCTGGAGTTGGAGCGTATGGCGGGCGAAGGGTGCCTTGCAACATCACCTACAACAGCGGCTTCACCATCGACTGTAGCAAATTTTGGGGGCCCCGCTGCTGAGCCACCACCACCGCCTGCAGTACGGCAACAACCTCACCATCGACCGCCCGAGCAACATCAGGTTCAGCACTACCACATAGGAGGGCAGGAGGACAGTGGCACTACCAAGTGCACGTGGATGCCGAAAATGGAATTCCCTCGGTTTGATGGAGAGGGAGTTAGAGCATGGATAGATAACTGTGAGGTATACTTCCTGTTGTACAACATACCCAAGAATTTCAAAATCATGTCAGCCTCACTACATTTGGTGGGGAATGCCTCACACTGGTACCAGTCAGTGAAATTCACAGCAGTTTGCAATTCGTGGTCGACCTTCTGTGCGGCTGTTCGGAGTGAATTTGATGTGAATGTGCACAGGAATCGTATGCGAGATCTGTTGGTGCTCAAACAGATTGGAACAGTGAACGAGTACCGGACCCAGTTTAACCAATTGGTATACCAAGTACGGCTATATGAAGGGGGACTCAGCGAAACCTTTCTGGTGATGCAATTCATATTGGGTCTGAAGGATGAGATTAAGGCAGCAGTGGAAATTTAGTTACCTGCTACTGTCCATGCATCAACTGAATATGCACTGGTACAAGAGACCTTGATTGAGCGAGGAAAGGCACCTATGCAAGTAAACCGTGTTCATCGACCATTAGCAGTGAGAAATGCATACCAGAAACCTGAACAAGTGCAGAAGCAATTTACAGCTGGGGATGTGTGGAAGGCACGACAACTGAAGGAATTTAGAAGGGCTAATGTGCTGTGCTATAGTTGCGGGGAAAAATATACACCAGGACACATTTGTGCAAACAAACAAGGGGGACAAGTTAAGGCAATTGAAACCGAAGAAGAGGGTGTGATTTTGGGTGATGCCATCCTAGATGTTGTGCCTGGTGAAGAGATGATGGAAGAAGCGGCAGCTTTCCTGACTGCAAATGCGCTTAGTGGAACTACACATACCAAGTCCATCAAACTCAGAGCATTAGTGGGAAATAAGGTGATGTTACTATTGGTAGACTCAGGAAGCTCACACACTTTTATGGACCAACAACTGGCTGACAAGCTTGAGTGCCAAAGGGCCAATTTACAGACTCCACTCAAGGTGAAGGTGGCAAACGGGCAATTCATGCAATGCACTGCTGAAGTTAAAGGGCTGGAGTGGTGGATACAGGGCACTACCTTCCAATCTGACATGAAAGTTGTGTCACTGGGAGGATATGATGCATTAGGTATGGATTGGTTATCATAGTGGGGGGAAATGACTTGTCATTGGTAGGACAAGTGGATCCAATTTCATAAACAAGACAAGTTGGTCAGGTTACAAGGAATGCATGATGTACAAAATACTATGATAAATGAGATTTCAGTTGAGCACCTGGAGAAGTGTTATAAGGGCAACGAAATCTGGGCTTCTGTGTTGATCACACGGCAGGACATGGCTATTGACGAAGCAAGGAAACATTGCACAAATTCCAAGATGTGTTTCAAGAACCAAAGGAACTGCCACCTCATAGGGTGTTTGATCATGCAATCTCTTTGTTGCCTGGTAGTGCACCAGTTAATTCGAGACCTTAAAGATACTCACCTCAACAGAAGGACGAGATAGAAAAACAGGTCAAGGAAATGTTGTTGTCTGGCCTGATCACACCTAGCATGTCGCCATATGCATGTCCAGTGCTTCTGGTTAAGAAGAAGGACGACAACTGGCGTTTCTGTGTAGACTACAGGAGGCTCAATAATATATCAGTGAAAATCAAATTCCCTATTCCCATTGTGGATGAGCTCTTGGATGAATTAGCCGGCACTAAGTGGTTCTCCAAACTAGATCTCAGATCTGGGTATCATCAGATCAGGATGGTGGAGGAGGATGAGCATAAGACAGCCTTCAAAACCCACCATGGTCAATTTCAGTTCAGAGTAATGCCATTTGGGCTTACCAATGCACCTGCAACATTTCAGTGTCTAATGAATTCAATATTCTCTAAGCATATCAGGAAGTTCATTTTGGTCTTTATGGACGACATCCTAGTTTACAGCAAAACCCTGGAAATTCATGTTCAACACTTGCAGCTAGTGTTGGAAACCCTAAGAGCAAACAAATTGTATGCCAAGAGAAGTAAATGTTCTTTCGCCCAACGAAAGTTAGAGTATGTGGGACACATTATCTCAGATCAAGGGGTGGGCACGGATCTGGAGAAAATCAAGGCAGTGGTAGATTGGCCAGTCCCTCTGACCATCACACAACTAAGAGGCATTTTGGGACTTACAGGTTATTACAGGAAGTTCATCAGGGATTATGGCATAATTTTTCGACCTCTCACTTCCTTGTTGAAGAAACAAGCGTTCAAATGGTCTCCTGAAGCACAACAAGCTTATGACAAATTAAAACAGGCCATGGTCACAACACCTGTTTTGGCACTTCCTGACTTTTCATTGCCTTTCTGCATTGAGACAGACGCTTGTGACAGTGAAATTGGAGCTTTGTTAAGTCAACAAGGACATCTAGTTGCATATTATAGCAAGGCACTTGGGCCAGCTAATAGGAAATTTTCCATTTACGAGAAGGAATTTCTGGCCATCATGATGGCAGTGGATAGGTGGAGACCCTATATATCTAGAGGGCCATTTGTGATTAAAACTGATCACAAGAGCTTATGTCATTTGGAAGATCAGGTCCTATCTTCAGAGTTACAAAGGAAGGCCATGACAAAGTTGGTGGGCTTGCAATTTCAGTTCCAATACAAGAAAGGTGTTGACAATCAAGCAGCTGACGCCTTGTCCCGTTTTGGACATGCTTTTGTGGCACAGTCTGTGTCTACAGCTCAACCAGTCTGGTTGCAAGAAGTGATAAATTCATATGCAGTGGATGTTAAGGCACAAGAGATGCTTAGGAAACTAGCTTTGGACCCCTCGGCAGTTCCTTCTTATTCACTGACTGCTGGCATTATTATATATGGACAAGATTTGGGTGGGATCAAATGCTGGGCTCCAGACTAAACTCATTTCAGTGTTTCATGCATCACCTGTTGGGGGGCATTCTGGGTTTCAGGCGACATACCAAAGAGTTAAAAAGCTATTTCATTGGACAGGAATTAAGCAATCAGTGGAGAACTTTGTGCAGCAATGTCAGATTTGCCAACAAGCAAAGCATGAACACTGTAAGTATCCAGGTTTGCTCAGTCCTCTCCCTATCCCTGATGGTCCTTGGGAAGATGTGTCGATGGATTTCATCGAGGGTTTACCCAAATCCAACGGCTATTCAGTTATGCTGGTAGTAGTTGGCAGCTACAGTAAGTATAGTCATTTTATACCCTTAAAGCATCCATATACAGCAGCCACAGTTGCACAGGTTTTCATGAACAATGTGGTGAAATTACATAGTATGCCATTGACAATTACATCAGATAGAGATAAAATTTTCACAAGTAATTTTTGGAAAGAATTGTTCAAACTATGGGGCACACAGTTACAGCTATCAACTGCATACCACCCTCAGACAGATGGGCAAACGGAGAGAGTAAATCAATGCTTGGAAATGTATTTGCGGTGTGCCGTTCATGATACACCCAAGCAATGGGCAAACTGGTTGCCGCTGGCCGAATTTTGGTATAACACTTCCCACCATTCTGCTTTGGGTTGTACTCCTTTCAAGGCTGTGTATGGTAAAGAAGCACATATGGGTCAGTTCAGTAAAGAAGTGCAGGCAACGAATGGGGAGTTACAGACTTGGCTCAAGGAACGGTCTGGATAGTTGGCTTTGCTCAAGCAACACCTCGCAAGAGCACAGTTGAAGATGAAACAAGCTGCTGACCGCAACCGCACACCCAGAGAATTTGCGGTGGGAGAATCTGTCTTTTTGAAGCTTCAGCCGTATGCATAATCATCAGTGGTCAACAGGCCATGTCCAAAATTAGCAATGAAGTTCTTCGGGCCGTTCACTATTCTGGAGAAGATCGGCTCTGCTGCTTACAAATTGAAGCTGCCGGATACAAGCCAGGTACATCCCGTGTTTCATGTTTTTCAACTGAAAGAACATGTCCCAGATCATACGCCGGTATACTCTTCGCTGCCAGAAACGCTGATGATGGACATTGATACTCTTGTACCTGAAGAAGTGTTGGATCGTCGTCTGGTAAAGAAAGGTAACCAAGCTTTACTTCAGGTTCTTGTGCGATGGTCTGATATACCAGTAGGATCAGCAACTTGGGAAGATTATGAGGCGGTTCGCCAGAGGTTTCCAGATGCTCCAGCTTGGGGGCAAGCTGGTATTGCGGGGGGCAACTGTCACAGACGGTACTCTGAAGCTGTGTGCAGCTGAGCCAGGGAAGCGTAAACTGAAGAAGGCGCCAACAGGAGTGTCTCAGTAATTCGATCTAGTAGTTGGGCCGTCTGTGCCAGAGTGTGCGTGGGCCGTGTCTAGCCAGCTGTCGTGGCGTGTGTGCGTGGAAGGCGTTGTTATAAGCCTGGGTGAGTTGTAGCGAGAAGGCATCGAAAAAGAAATAGAACAATCTGTTCCCCAGTCTCTTTCTCTCTACCTACCCCGGCTTCTTCTTCCCCAAGTTAGATCGAGTCCCAAATCCGCTGGAGCAATCCACGGCAAGGACGTAACAGCAACCTTCTCCATCTTGTGACGGGGGAAGAGGCAGAGTGGCGTTCTGTGCTCCGACGTCCGATTGTCCTGGAGCTGGGACACTGGCATACTGCAACGTGGACTATAACCTCAGTGGGTTTTGTTTGTTGGCTGACTCAGGTGGCCTCTCTTCAAGCCACTGATGATTCCCGGCATTTCATCAACCTCCAAATGGAGGCCCTTTGAGGAAGTCGTGGTGGCGCTCCACGTCTTCTCAGAACCTAGTGGTGTCGTCCCCGACACCGGGGAAGATGGACGTGATTCGAGTTCCCCGTTCTTTGGTAGCGGCGATGGAATCGGTTGCTTTACCAAAATCTTCGCAGGGTCTTTTATGTAAAAATTAGGGACCACTGTGTAATAGTTTTACTTCCTCGAGTCGCTATCAATGGACGGTTCAGATCGAATACTTATTTTACCTTCTACTCCGTAGGAGTTAAGCGGGAGAGTCTTAAAAGAACTCCTTTCTTAATTTATTGTTTGATATCATCGAGAAAAATACGTGTCTCCTTCTTCCTACGTTTGTTTGTCTGTGTGCTTGTGTAGATGTGTGTATCTGTGTGCCTGTGTGTGGTATTGGTACAGTTGCATGCCGGCTCTTTGAATCTGGCCACCATGCACGATAACTAGGTGTATTGCCGCAGTGGATGCATTTTGACTTTCGTAGGTTTCGTATCACTTTTATCTCATCTCGAAATTCATAAACATATCCCACTGGAGAAATGACAACAAATTGGCCAAAGAAATTAGTTGATTGTGGCACACTCGAAAACCTTCTTTTGCACCATCTATTTTCCTTTCGAAGTTATCTAGTACTTGAATAAAATATCGATCCTAAAATATTGGTCAATAACATTTTTAAAACAGTTGATTATTCTAGGTCCCATCCAGTAGGCCATGAAAACATTTTCTCACCTTTGTACGATGCACAGCGAAGTATAAAAAAATTAATAGATGGAATACATTTAAGACAATTTTAACATCTATAATAAATTAAGTACAAGTTATGATCTGTCGCGCTAGTACCGAACGATTCTAATGACATGTCATACGATAAAAAAACTAAGCACGTCAGGATGTGCCACAACGAGGCAACACTCATCGACAACATAGGTTTATGGATGCCTATTGCTGATATAGGTCGGCTGCATCATGACGGACCCCAATATAGTGTTACATTTTCACCTTATCTATTCTATATCGCTCTCTACTAGTATCACAAACCATTTTAACCGTCGAATACGATCTAACGTATAAAATAGTAATAAATTTGAATATCCCAAACTTCTATCTTAAGTGCACATTTAACCCATTGACAACACCATCCTGCTTACGCTTTACAACCCTCTTTTCAAACTACTAGAATTTGTGCAATAGTATATTTCTCGTTCTTAGGCACGACAATATGGTTGATGTTCTTATTTTGTTCTCCATACGATGTATCCATACGATGTATTGTTACAAATTAGTAGTATGATCATTGCATCGTTTTCTTTATTATCAAAATCATGCTAACTTCATGTAGTAATTTATCTAAAAGGAAAATATGCAGGAGGGTTCAAGTCCAATGGCATAGACCGAGAGCCGTTAAAACAAAAAATACGTGCATGCGCATTTTTCTTTAGATAATTAAGGAAAACGACTTGCATTTTATTGATGAAAGATAATAAAGTTGGCATGTTAATTAGTAGAAAACCGACCGAAAAACAACACATACACCCTCATCAACCGCCATGGAACACACGACCTTTGAGGGCACATGTGCGCACATACCACTGAAACAAGGGCCATCGTTGAGGTTGCCCACGAGTGTCGATCATCATCACTCCTCCACGAGTCAGCGACTATCCGATTTTCTAAAGAATTACCACCCAAGAAGACCTCGTAGTAGCGACCTCGTGATGCCCTCGTCAATCCATGCCAAACAGTTGACCCTCCATGACGAGATTCAAAGAAGAGATATGCAAGACCCGCACTGAAGATATTCACGATCGGACCACCCATCGCATGCATGTCATCGTCACCACTCAAACGACACTACACAACTATGACTATGCAGCAGAGGAAGTCCAACACTCCGCTGGGCACGCCGGAACAAGAATTCGACCAACAAAAGTCCTGCACAACCAAACCATCACTCATCAACGTCATCGTTACCGCGCTAGCCACCACATGGAACCCACACATTACCATATGACCACATCTCAACCTCAATGTGATGTTAGTCTAGCCATGTGAAAGGATGCATGAGATCACCGGCCGACTTCAAGACAACGCACCCAGGAGGGGAAGCAACGTGGGAATGACGCCGTCATCCGGCCTCGCACCATAGGATCATGGACTTCACCCCAAAGATGTGATCCAAAGGATGTGGAGGTCGAAGAGCACCACGAAGAGCCCCTCCCCAAGGGAAGAGAGTGACTTCCATGGTCGCCATGTCCTTAGGCTTTTGTATGGTGCGAATACGCCTTCGCACCCCCGCGCGATCGAGCAAAGGCGGGGAAAACCTGCAACTCTGCTTGCTCGCAAACCCACTGTCCCAAAACTAGGCACGAGCCACCGTTTTCACCGCCATCTTAAGCCATCATGCTAGATTTGTCCAAACCCGACCAGATCTAATGAACCAAACGCTAACGCAACAACCAGCGTTCGGTAAGACCCAACCGCGTGCCGAGACACGTCTTAACAAGCAGGAAGGAGGGACACCACCCACATGTCTTGTTGAGCAGACACCATAGTCTCTAACAGTGGAGGATCAAGCTCAACTTTTCAGGGTGGTCCAACAGCGAAATTATTCATATAAACATAATTATATTTAAATTTTCTACTATCATATGTAGTCTACATGGAAATCACAGGGTGGTCCATGGACCACCCTGTCCACCCTATGGATCCGCCACTGGTCTCTAACGATGTCGTGGCAATGGATGAAAGGGTCGAGCCGCCGGCCGTTGGAGGTGCTGCATGGTTGGACGTCGTGGTCAGTGATGAGGCGCCGATCGCGGCTCTAGGGACCGAGCCTCCCCCACCTAAGGCGCTCGTTGCCGGGAGAAGCACGCACATGAGAGAAAGGATGATCCTCACTGCCGCATTGGCGGAATGGGAAGGGGAGAGGGGGAGGGGGAGGGAGGTGGCGTTGGTGGGATTGGGTTCCTTTGAGTTGTGTCGGAGGCGACATGAAGTATGTATCTTTTCATTATTTATTTTTACCGTATGGATAGTGTTATAGCCTGTTAAACTTATATACTATCGCGAGGCATGAGACCTCGGTTTTGTTTCCTTTGTTTGCGCTGAAATTTCTAATAATTTATGATCGTGTGCATTGCTTCAATGCAGAGGGCCGGACATGCTCCCCTTTTCGAGAAAAAAATGCAAAACTTCATAAATCATTTTGTTTGAAGCTTGCGGAAAAAGTTCTACGTAATATTGTGTACATGAAATGCTCCATGTGCATAATCCATGGGAACTTTATGCATCGCATGTGTTGTCTCGATCGATGGATTCGGAGACCACAACAGGTATCATTGACAAAGGTATCTTCCAACACATTCAGGCATGGACAGTGCTAGGCGTCTCCCGGGGGCTCAAAATTTTCCAGCCCCCAGGTCCTCCTGCTGACACGTGTCCAATTCTGGGCTCCAAATCCCGCTTTTGCTCCTATGAAGCAAAAAAACGGTTCATTGAAATAAGATTTTCGTACTATTATAGCAATTTCCAAAATCCCCGCAAAATCCCGCTTTTGCTCCTATGAAGCAAAAAACGATTTGATTGAAATAAGAATTTTGTGCTATTGTAGCAAATTTTCAATATTCATTCAAATACCACAATTGCTCCTATGAAACCTCGTAGCAAACAATTTGTGCTATTGTAGCAAAACTATAGGACGGTTGTAGCAAAAAGTAAATTTTGATAATGTAGCAAAACCAACTTCGCTGGAGACATCGCCGAAGACTCTCGTCGGAGACCTCTTAGCAAAAAACTTGTACTATTGTAGCAAAAATACAAAACGATTGTAGCAAAAAAATCTTGCATTGAAGCATCGTAGCAAAAAAATCTTCCGGCGAGGTCCTCCAATGAAACTTATGATAGAAAAAAAGCAGAACAATTGTAGCAAATAAATCCTTCTTGTGATGCAAATCCACACAATGTATGGTGCAAAAAGAAAAATTTATTGCAGCATCAGCGTCGACGGAGGAGCAAAAGCCGAGGAGGAGCAGCACGCCGATGTCGTCCACCTATGGTAGCACGGCCACCCTTCTTTTATAGCACCGCTGCCATTCTTATGTAGCACTGCCGCTCATAGTTGGTAGCACTCCCGCCCATCGTTAGTAGGAATGTTGGTTGCCATTTGTAGCCCCGACATTACCGGTCGTAGCAATGCCGGCCTGCTGTCGCACCACCGCCGTAGCACTCCCGGCTCATAGCGGCGGCACCGTTCCTCACAACACGATGCACCACGGCCCATGGCAGCAGCTGCGCCGGTCGCCACTAGCAGCAGCGCCGCCCCCCATTAGCAGCAGCACCGACGACGAGATTGAGGCGCATGGCGACGGAGAGGGCGGATGTTGTGGGGTTACCTTTCGAGTACCCCACGGTGGTGGTACCTGGGTCACGCCAAGGGAGGCCCAAGGAAGGCCCAAGAAGGATGATGTGCGGCCCAAGGTAGTCGACGTTAGGTCATCGGCTTGATCATCCTGTACGTGCCATCAGCACCGTTCACCCGAGACCCAGCCTATCATATAAAGGCTGGGAGGGTCCCTCGCCTAGGGTAACGAAGAAGAACTAGCGAGGACCAGTTCATAGCCGCCAGCTAAACCCTAGCGAGATCTCCATCTCGCCATTGTAGCCACCTTGATCATAATTCCAGACAAGCAGGAGTAGGGTGTTATCCTCCGGGAGCCTGAACCTGGGTAAATCGCCCCCTGTTAGCCGTCGTGATCACCAACGTTCATCTTCCTCCCCTTCAATCAACCCGGGGTACTCGACCCAGGGATTTGCCGAGCTCTAACCTTGTCAATTGGCGCCGTCTGTGGGAAAAGAACGAGCGTTGGAACCATGGTCGCTCCGGCTCCATCAACCCTGAAGACCGACGCCCGCACCAAGGAGCCAATCCGGTCCAGCTCCCTCGAGTACGTCAGCCACCCGCCGGCTCATCGCTCGGCGTACGCTGAACTGAGTGAAGGTACGTGGATCACCTTTGGTACCATGCGCTACCTCATAAACAGCTACGGAACGCTCCGATCTACGGTGGCCGCGCTACGCGCGGAGACGACACCCGCGTCTGCATCGACTACGTCGACCACGCCTTCACCTACCGTGGAGATCGCATCTGCTGCGAATGCAGCGATCGCGTCTTCGACTGCCGCGAAGATCGCATCTGCTACGACTACAACGACCACGACATCACCCGCCGTGATCGCATCTACCACGACTGCGAAGATCGCATCCTCGACCGCCGTGAAGATCGCGCGCGTCTCGACTGCACCAACTGCCTCCATGGCAAAGATCGCGCTTAACGCGACCACGACACCCGCATCTCCGGCTGCCAAGGAGATCGCATCGGCGGCGACCCCTGCACGGATCAAGTCTACTTCGACTACCTTGGTCGCGTCACGGGCAAGGCCAAGATCTGCACCGACTCCGACTACGTCGGCCACGCCTCCGCGTCGCGAGATCATCCGCAAGCCAATCGCACCTGCGTCAACGACAGCGACTCCATTCCTCGCATCCGCGGTGAAGGCCGCGAAACTCTACGGAAAGAACCTCAACGGCGACTGTGGTACTTACCACGTTGCAACCATTTTCGACTCCGAGCACGGCTCGGATGAAGGAAGCAGCAGTGGAAGCATCAGCCCCACTTCTCGGGTTTACCCCGCACAAGTCTACATGACTGGCCCGGCGCGGACCAACGGCGACGAACCCGCATATCCACTGGAGGTGGTCATGCCGGATCAGACACGGCTCACCATCACCCGCGACATGGCAATCAGAGCCCTGAAGCACGTTGAGGAGGGCACGTACCCTCCACCAGATGCACCCCGAGAGGACCTTATGGCGGTCCAGTATCTGCTGCGGAAGGAAGGTGAACGACTCCGCGCAGAGAAGGCCGAGCTACTCCGACGCAAGGAGGAAGCCGACGCGGCGAGTGCCAGGAGGGCCGCTTACTCATTCACTGCTGCCTCGACAGAAGTCTCGCAAGGAGCAAGGCGCCACAGGCCCCGCGTGCCCCGGATGACAGAGGCCGAACGCGCCGGAATTACCCGCAACCTCGAGTCGTCATACATGACTGAAGACGCGGACGGGATACCCGTCCCCAAGACACCCGGAGCTGCCCTCATGGCAGTCGAAACATACCTGCGACTGACGCAGCCGCCTGAGGGTGACGCCCGCGCTCTCCTCCACAAGCAACAAATCATGTCCATCAAAGCAGTCGAAGAGGCTCTGGCGAACAAGGCACCAGCAGAAAGGGCGCAAGAAAATCGGGGTCGAAACCTAGGCCGCCACTCGACGCACTCGGGCGCTGCGCCACACAGGTTTCACTAGAAAATCCTCGGCCGCCACCCGAACCACTCGGGGGCTGCGCTGTACAGGTCCAATACAAACCTAGGCCGCCACTCGACAAACTCGGGGGCTGTGCCACACAGGTTCCACTCGAAAAATCCTCGGCCGCCACCCGAATCACTCGAGGGCTGCGATGTACAGGTCCAATACAAACCTAGGCCGCCACTCGACGCACTCGGGGGCTGCGCCACACAGGTTCCACTCGAAAAATCCTCGGCCGCCACCCGAATCACTCGGGGGCTGCGCTGTACAGGTCTAAGTCAAAACCTAGGCCGCCACTCGACGCACTCGGGGGCTGCGCCACATAGGTTCCACTCGAAAATCCTCGGCCGCCACCCGAATCACTCAGGGGCTGCGCTGTACAGGTCTAAGTCAAAACCTAGGCCGCCACTCGACGCACTCGGGGGCTGCGCCACACAGGTTCCACTCGAAAATCCTCGGCCGCCACTCGACGCACTCGGGGGCTGCGCCACACAGGTTCCACTCGAAAAATCCTCGGCCGCCACCCGAATCACTCGGGGGCTGCGCTGTACAGGTCTAAGTCAAAACCTAGGCCGCCACTCGACGCACTCGGGGGCTGCGCCACACAGGTTCCACTCGAAAATCCTCGGCCGCAACTCGACACACCTCGGCCACACTCGATCCACTCGGGGGCTGCGCCATACAGGTTTACAGAAGTCCACAAGATACAATTCATTCGCTCGGGGGCTACCCCCACCTCGACATGCAAACACTCATTTTTCCACTGGGAAAATTTTCTCGTTACAAGCTAACACTATACAACAACAGACTGCTATTGTTAGTCGACGGGCTCTTCCTTCGGCGCATCCAGTGGCCCTACAAGTTGCTCGGTATGATTGAGGACCTGCTGAATCGCCTGACGTGCAGCCGCAAGGGATTCAGCATAATCAGAATCTCTAGTCAAGCCGTCAAGTATCCTGTCCAAGGGAACATGAGGCCGGTGCAGTCGAACATAAGCAAACGCCGCGTTGGCCCCGGCAACAAGCTGAGCGAGGACGACCTTCTTCAACGCCCTACTACTGCGGAACCTCTCCAACAGCGCAGCCAGCCCAGAAGGCTGCTCGTTATGCGGAAAGTACACCCTGTTGATCTGCCAGAGTGCCTTCCTGCAACCTTCCAAGAGCACAGCAGCTCGCCAGGTGCGATCCAGCATCTTCGCGAGTATACGGCCTGCGTTTTTGTTCGACCAGAAGGTACGAGCTTCAAGTGAGTCACCGGTGGCCTCCCTTTCCACCCGCTCGTCCATTCGACTATTCTCGGCTTGCCAGTCGGGATTAACATCTGCAGAAAAGATCCAACACTTAGAAGAATGGAAGCATAAAGAAGCCGAAACAAATCACTTGAAGGCCAACCTTGTAGCTGTCGACTGATTAAGTCTATCTGGCCAAGAAGGAATTCCTCACGCTGGGAGAACGGCGCAGCGGGCCGCGACTTCCAGCGCTCCAACTCCAACTCGGCAACCTTCAGCTTCGACTCGAGCTCAATAATCTTGTTCCTCATGTAAGTGATCACTCGCTGATCATTCACACTTCGCGCGTGAGCTGGAGGAGCTTGACGACGAGGGCGAGTGGGTGCAGCCGAAGAGGTATCCTCGTCCTCACCCGCAATAGCGGCTCCAGCAACCTCGGGAGTCTCACCCATCTCAGGCTGCGAATTTTCGACATTGTCAAGCAAATTCATATGACAGAAGGCTCGAAGACAAAATTATATTTCGACACTAGCATGTTCGCGGCCAAAAGACTTCGCAGATCAGGAGTTTCATTACAGACCAAGTTCCAAACAAGAAGAACCCTAAACAAAGGAAACTACATTGCAGACTCTGACTGAGAACGTTTCTTCCTAGCAGCCAACTCTGTAGCCTTGGCGATTCTCTTCTCGAAGGTGGCAACCAACTTCGTAGCCAGCTGACTCGCCCGCGCCTTCACAGAGCTAAGGGACGCGGTCTTGCCATCAGGCCTCCGAGGGAAGTCGCTGACAACCTTCTCAAAGTCACCTGCGACTTGGTGACCAAGTAGGAGCTGGAAAGTGAGCTCTGAGCCGCGTACCGTCTGAGCACGCGTGTAGTCCGCCATGGTGGTCGCGTCGCCTTCAAACGGAGCCGCAAGTGCGTCAACAGCGACCGGCGACGGCTGGTTGGGGAAGATGCTCCGGTGCACGGTCGCCAAGGCGCCTGTCGACTTCTGCAGCGCCGTCGAGGCATACGCACAGACGCGATCGACGAAACCGACAGCCTCGGCCAAGCTGACAGTGGCACTGGAAGCTCCTTCGGGAGGAGCACCTCCGTAAGTCTCTGCTCCAAAAAGACCACACTGATAAGACACCAGAAGTCGACACAAGAAAAAGTAGGCAAACAGCCGAGATACTTACTTCCAGTAGCGTCGGCGAGTGAGAGCAAGTGCTCAACCTGGGCCTTCTCTAGTTCGTCCCGGGCTCGCTCACGCCCTTGAGCTTCGCCCAGTGACTTCTCCGGCTCCGCGACCCTCTTCGCCAGGCTCTCCCTTTCGCCTGTGGATCACCGGATCAAAGTTAAAAATGAGGATAGTCGAAGCACCTCTTGAACGCAAGGGTTAGTACTCACTGTTTGCTTGTTCCAGAGCAGTGCGGAGTCGACCCTCCTCCTTCTCCATTCGCACGAAGGCTGCGGCTCCCTCCAGCAGCTGGCGACAAAACGGCTGTGCAAAGAACAAGACATCAATCTGCGCCCGACTATTCTAGTCACGCACATCTTCGGGGGCTACTCCCATCGGGAGCGCTGTTCGCGCACCCGATACAGATCTTGCAGACTGAGTCAAGAGACACTTACATGCTCAAGCAATCCAGCGTCCACCGAAGTCGCATCAGCAGTCTTCTTTGGAACGGAGGAGTTCGAAGCCTTCAAGGTCGACGCATCACCTGCCTGCGGCTCTTCCTCGGTCGTCCTCGCGGTCTGCTCGAACACGGGAGCAGAAGTGTGCTCTATCTCTGGAGGCGAAGAACCAACAGCGCCAGTACGGCCGCTGCAACAAGATAATTCAATTCAGATACTCGCAAAGGCAAAAGGGCACTCGACAGAACAAGGTGATGGTTGCAAGACTAACCTGGTGACGTCCTGATCATCATCGCTGCCCAGGGAGATGGAGGGCATCCTCGCGAACCCAGTTGGTGGCGCAGAGCTAAGGGGCGGCACGACCAAAGGCTCTGTCGGGTCGCTCGCGTGCCTGGCACCCGAGGACAACTCGCTCGCCTCGTCCACGTCCTCCACCTCCACCTGCTTTGCGGGTGACGAAGCCGAAGCAGACTCGCCACCCTTTCGCCTCTGCCGCTTCGACTGTGGCTCTTCGTCTTCATCATCCTCCTCCACCTCTTCGCTCGGAGAGTTAGCGGAAGGAAGTTCATCGTCATCATCCTCGTCCTCCTTCAAGATCTCTGCCTCTTCGTGAGGACCGTTCTCCATCAGCGGAGGAAGGCTGACAAAGCTGGAACGACCCTGTCAAAAATTCGGGTCAGACAAAAGAAAATTTCGACAGAACATACAAGACAGAAGCACAACAAAAAGGAAGCTTACCTCAGGCACAGGATTGTTCGGCCCATACGGCTTCACCGGGCACTTCACGTTGCACGTATCGGCGGCTCGGAGGCTGGTGATGCTCCTCACCTTCGACTCGACTTCTTCGTCATCAGGTTCATCGCCGGTTTCGAGCGCCCACATCGGGTGGACGCGAGAACGGAGCGGTTGCACCCGAAGCCTGAAGAAGGTGGCAATCAGGTGCACCCCACCTGTCTCACGCCCAAGGGTCTTCAGAAGATCGCGGAGGAGCGCCAGCAGCGGTTTGGTCGCCTCCCTGTCTTCCTTCGACAGCGGGTGCGTCCACGCCTTCGTCTTCTGCAACGCGCGATCAGCTGCGAAGTCGGGAAGGCCTTCTTGGTCGCACTTGACATAGAACCATTTCTTCCGCCAGTTCTGGACGGAGTCGGACTTCTTTATTTGGAAGTACGTGGTGTCGCCACGCACTTGGATGCCGAAGCCGCCGACTGGGTAGACCTGCTTCGACTTCCCAGCGTTCCTGCGAACGAGGAACAGCGACTTCCAGAGAAGCCAGTTGGGAGAGATTCCCAAAAAGCACTCGCAGAGCACGATAAAGCTCGCGATGCTCAAGACACTATTGGGAGTCAGATCGTGGATCTGAATCCCATAAGCATACATGAGACCACGAACAAAATCGTGGATGGGGACCCGAAACCCCGTGGAAGGAATTCCACGAAGCAGACGCGTTCCTCATCGCGAGGGGAGGGGAGTACCTCTTTTCCCGGAGCACGCACGGCTGCCTGGTTCGCCGACGGCAGCAGCCCCTGCGCGCGGAGGCTCTCGAGATCGGTCTTCTTCACCGACGACTTTACCCAGTCGCCGTCCACCTTCTTCATGCCCGCATCGGCAGCGGCGGCGGTGCCCTCGGTGGTCTTCGCTCTTTTCAAGCCCATCTTCGCTCGGGAGAGTGGAGAAAGCTCTAGAGAACTGGGCGCAAGGGCAGCAATGGAGGAGAGAGCAGTGGAGACGACGGCGAAATGGGGATGGATGAACTGTTCCCTACCGCGGTGAAAATTATATACCGCGGGGTCAGTTCATCCTGGCCGTCCTCCACGAAGCGGCAATTCGAGACAACATCTGGCCGTCCACGTGTCGCGCGGAGATAGCAACCGTCGCCGGCCACGCCGCCCACTACGCGCGGGAATCGAGGCGCCATCATCACGCCGCGAAAATTTCGCGCCCGGTGGTCAAATCAGTCAAGGCTGGCACTGGGACCACCATGTCACGTCCCATCGGACGCAGAGCACGCCGAAAACGTCAGCGCTGACGTCATCTGCGGAGGCGTGGTAAGCCAATGGGCTGATGGAGCACCCGGACAGTTCATTCGAGTGCAACAAAAATACAGTAAGCTCTAAGAGCTGAGTCGACTCGACAAGTCCATTCGACTGCAAAAGAAATACAGTAAGCTCCACGAGCTGAGCAAACTTAAGCAGTAAGCCAAACCGGCCGAGTACAAAGTAAGTCATGCAAAGCAAGTTGCGACTCCGTCAATCCGAGTCCCTTCTTCACTCCCATCGGGAGCGGGCTTTTCGACTGAAGGAAAAATTGAGTTTAACCTCAATTGCAAGCAATTCAGCTTAATCTCGGGGGCTACTCCCATCGGGAGCGCTGTTCGCGCTCCCGAATGACTCAGAATAGTCGCAGTCGAAAAATTACCGACCAAAGCAATACTCGCAGTTTTTACCCTGCAGTCGATATTTCGACTAAGGAATCCTCCATAAGCCCTGAACGGCCGGAGTCGACCATTTTATTTGTTCTTTTCAGGAAGCTAGTGGCGTGCCCGGAAGGAAGGAGTCCTTTACCCGACTCTACGATTCGACTAAGCACTCGGGGGCTACTGTTGTGGGGTTACCTTTCGAGTACCCCACGGTGGTGGTACCTGGGTCACGCCAAGGGAGGCCCAAGGAAGGCCCAAGAAGGATGATGTGCGGCCCAAGGTAGTCGACGTTAGGTCATCGGCTTGATCATCCTGTACGTGCCATCAGCACCGTTCACCCGAGACCCAGCCTATCATATAAAGGCTGGGAGGGTCCCTCGTCTAGGGTAACGAAGAAACTAGCGAAGACCAGTTCATAGCCGCCAGCTAAACCCTAGCGAGATCTCCATCTCGCCATTGTAGCCACCTTGATCATAATTCCAGACAAGCAGGAGTAGGGTGTTATCCTCCGGGAGCCTGAACCTGGGTAAATCGCCCCCTGTTAGCCGTAGTGATCACCAACGTTCATCTTCCTCCTCTTCAATCAACCCGGGGTACTTGACCCAGGGATTTGCCGAGCCATAACCTCGTCAGCGGAGCACATGATGACGAAGAGGTTGGGAGCCTTGCAGCCATGACGAGGCGCGACCGAGCTTGACGGCGGGACGGAGCAGCAGGGGAGAGAAGGGCGGCTGCAGGTCGTCGAGGCTGGCGGCCATGGCGGGGCGGCGGCCGAGTTCGCCGGCGGGACCAAAACGCAGGGCCGCTCTGCATCGTCGTCGTTGCCATCGCCGGGAGCCGCACGGGGAACGGCGGCAAAGCGTTGGTCGCCAGTGTTGGAGCCGCACGGTAGTGAATCGGGAGGCACGGGATCGGCGGCAACGCGTTGGTGGAGGCGCCGGTGTGGGAACTATTTGGGGCAGGGGAAATCCGTGGCTATCTTCATGGGAAGGAGAGGAAAAAAGGAACGTGGGAGAGAGGCGGAAGAGATAAGGTACGGGACTGTGGACACGCGGCGCGCAAGAGACCGGACGATGCTAGCGTTCTCATCCCCCGGGGGGACAGTACTCCCTCCATCACAGTTTACACGGCGCGCTTTCAAAATCATGCCTTTTCAGAATGGAAGGGAATTAAGGCGCATGGCATTAATTTCTGGCTTAATTAGGGGAGGTGAGAAACGGCAGCATGCAGCACCTCACCTATGCATGCGAGGAAACCGGCTTGATTACAATGCCCCACCTGTGCATGCAAGGAAATTACCGCACCAATTAGCAATGGCCTAGGTCCCAGAGATATTGTGATAGGAGCTGGGATCCTACCAGGCCTGGGTCTTAGGTTGTAAGGGTGGAAGAGAGGATGGCGAGGAGCTGGGCGCGAGCGGCGGCGAGCCGGCGCCATGGTCGCGCGGTGGAGGAGGAGATGGCGCAGGATGAGGCAGCGAGGGTTAGGGTTCCGACTCTTGAGGGAGTCGGGCAATAGATATGACTTATTGCTTAATTCGAAAACGTAGCGTTACAAGTGTTTATATAATCCTCACGAGCTAATAAAAATAAAGATAAGTTGGGCCAAGCCCTAATTATACATGCTATTGGGCCTCCTCCGGCTGTACGTAATGCCGGTCATTACATCTCTCCCCGCCTGTGCAAAAAGCTCGTCCTCGAGCTGGAAGTCTGGAAAATGCTTGCGGAACTCCTCGAGCTGCTCCTAGGTGGCGTCCTCCACCGGAAGGCCTTCCCACTGGATCAATAGATGCCAAACTCCCCGGCTCTGCTGGGCCTTCAACACCTTCGCTGGAGCTGGAAGGAGACGTCCATCGGAGGTTGGAGGAAGCGCCGGCGGCGCTGCCGGTGGATCACACCGGAAAGGCGTCAGTAAGCCCACATGGAAGACGTCGTGGATGTGTGCGCCGGCCGGAAGCTGAAGGCGGTATGCGACCTTGCCGATGTGCTCCAACACGGGAAACAAACCCGCGTAGCGAGGGCCCAACTTGCGCTTAGCGCGCGGGCCCAAGGACTGCGTGGTCCGGTGAAGGAGCCGCAGCCACACCCAGTCGCCCACCGCAAACTCCGCTTCACGGTGGTGGTCGTCGTAGTATTTCTTGGACAACTGCTGGGCTTGGAGAAGACGCTGGCGCACCTCGGCGAGGATCTCATCCCTGGTGCGGAGAAGGTCGCCTGCCGCTTCCGTCCGAGCCGTCCCGGGCTCAAAGGGCAGGATGGGTGGAGGAGGACAACCGTAGACCACCTCAAAGGGGGTGGCGCGCAGGGCTGAGTGATAGGAGGTGTTGTAGCAGTACTCCGCCCAAGCTAGCCAATCCACCCAAGCACGGGGACGATCACCTGTAACACAGTGCAAATACATAGTAATCACCTTGTTGACCACCTCAGATTGGCCGTCCGTCTGAGGATGGATTGCCGTACTCATGCGCAGTTTCACACCCGCCAGCCGAAAGAGATTGCGCCAGACATGACAAGTGAACACCGGGTCACGGTCACTGACGATCGAAGAGGGAAACCCGTGGCGGACGGTGCCGTCGAAGAAGGCACGTGCCACGGAGGCGGCGGTGTAGGGATGGCTGAGCGCGATGAAGTGCGCATACTTGGAGAAGCGGTCGACCACAGTAAGGATGACGGACTTGCCGCCCACCTTGGGAAGGCCCTCGATGAAGTCCATGGAGATGTCGGCCCAAACTTGAGATGGCACCTCTAGGGGCTGTAGCAGCCCCGCTGGCTGCAGTGTCTCCGTCTTGTTGCGCTGGCATGTCTCGCCAGACCACACCCAGTCTCGCACCAGCGCACGGTCGCCGGGGATGTAAAAATCGGCACGGAGACGGTGGAGGGTCTTTTGCACGCCCTCGTGACCGGTTGAGTGGGCCAGCAACAGGGCTTGATGTCGTAGGTCACCGTGATCCGGCACGAAGAGCCGGCGCCCGTGCAGTAGCAGGCCAGCATCCATGCGCCATGGCTCCTAAAGTTCGCCAGCCTCGAAGCGCTCACGTAGGTGCTGCGCGTCCGCGGCGCTTGTGGTGGCCCGGCGGATGTCATCGACGAAGGCGAAGGAGGGCCCGGAGCGGATGCAGAGGGCCGCCCCCGCGGGGACGACGACGTCTGTGTCATGGTCGGCATCGCGGCGTGATAGTGCGTCGGCCACAGTGTTGAGGCGGCCCGGGCGGTACTCGACGGTGAAATCGAAGCCAAAGAGCTTGCTGATCCACTGATGCTGCGGCACGATAGAGAGGCGCTGGTCCAACAACAACTTGAGGCTATAGTGATCCGTGCGAATGCGGAACGGCCGCCCCCAAAGATACGGCCGCCAGTGGCGCACAGCCTGCACCAAGCCGATGAGCTCCCTCTCGTAGGCCGCCAGCTTGTGATGGTGAGTGGCGAAGGGTCGGCTAAAGAACGCAAGTGGCCCATCGCCCTGATGAAGGACGGCGCCAAACCCCACGCCCGCGGCGTCGCAGTCCACCATGAACAGCTTGTCGAAGTTAGGCATCTAGAGGACTGGCCCCGTCGTGAGAGCCTGCTTGAGGGTCTAAAACGCCTCGGTCGCCTCCGTATCCCAGGAGAAGGCGTCACGGTGCAGTAAGCGCGTAAGTGGAGCGGCGATGAGGCCGAAATCCCGGATGAATTTCCGGTAGTATCCCACGAGGCCCAAGAAGTTGCGTAGGGCCCGCAGCGACTGCGGCGTTGGCCAAGCCACGACCTTGTCGGCATCCATAGCGATGCCCTCCGCCGAGATGATGTGGCCGAGATACGCGACGGATGTCATGCCGAACAAGCACTTCGAGCGCTTGAGGTGTATATGGTGCGCTCGAAGCTCGTTGAAGACGATGGCCACGTGCTGCAGGTGCTCCGCCCACGACGAGCTATAGATAAGAATGTCATCAAAGAAAACAAGCACAAACCGGCGCAAGTAGGGGCGGAGCACGTCGTTCATCAACGCCTGGAATGTCGCCGGGGCATTGGAGAGGCCAAAGGGCATCACCAAGAACTCGAAGTGGCCATGATGAGTACGGAAGGCCGTCTTCGCGACATCATCCAGGTGCATCCGCACGTGGTGATATACCGAACGAAGGTCGAGCTTTGTGAAGAAGTGTGACCCGTGTAACTCGTCCAGGAGTTCATCCACGACGGGGATAGGAAATTTGTCCTTGGACGTCTTGGCGTTGAGAGCACGGTAGTCGATGCAAAAATGCCATGAACCGTTGGCCTTGCACACTAGGAGCACCGGCGCGGAGAATGGTGATGTCGAGATCCGGATGATGCCCTGGGTGAGCATGACCACACACTGGCACTCGATCTCGTCCTTCTGCAGCTGGGGGTAGCGGTACGGCCGTACGGCCACAGGGGTTGTGTCCGGCAGCAGGTGGATGTGATGGTCACAGGGCCGGACTGGAGGAAGGCCCTGCGGCTCGTCGAAGAGGTCACTGTGCTGCTATAGTAGGCTGGCCAACAGGGGATGCTCCGCGTCGACGGCGGCCGCTGTCAGCTGGGGCCGAGGGGGCCATCGGGGAGGTGCCTCCTACGCCCTCCCACCGGACGCGGCGACCCAGACGCCAGAAGATCATCGTCAGGGCATCGAAGTCCCAGAGGATGGGACCCAGAGTCCGTAAGAAGTCGACGCCGAGGATGAAGTCGAAGCAGCCCAAGTCGATGCCGACGCAGGTGACGGAGAAGTGCTCGTCGCCGATGATGGGGACCTGCCGAGCAATACCCTGACGGTCGAGGCGGTCACCGCTGGCGACGGTAACGTGGAACTGCTCCCCGCAGGTCGGCTGCAGCGCCAGACGACGCATGGTGGCCCTTGACAGAAAGTTGTGAGTGGATCCCGTGTCCAGGAGTGCGAGGAGCCCCTCTCCGTTGATCGTCACCGGCAGCAGCGTAATCTTCTTCGTCCGGATGCCTGCGAGTGCATGGAGGGAGACGACGAGGGCGTTCGCCTGGACCGGCCCTTGGGGAACCGCTTCGGCCACTTGGTGGTCCGGGTCGTCCAGCCCGGCGGCGGCGACGTCCTCCTCAATGTAGTCCACGACCTCCAAGTAGAACAGGCGTGGGCAAACGTGGCCCGGGACGTAGGGCTCGTCGCAGTTGTAGCACAGCCCCTGGCGAGTGGCGACGGCGCTCGAGGTGTTCGGCCGTGGTCAGCCGACCGAACGGGCGCGTCGCGGCCGGAGCGGTGGGCACTGCAGGGGCCTGGGCCGGGCGCCCCGGGGATGGTGGTGTCGGTGGTGGTCGGGCGGGCGGATGCCTCTGGACGGGGACGCCTGCTGCATGGCCACCGCGTGACGCTCGAAGGCGCGGGCATAGTACATGGCCGTCTGTAGGTCCTATGGTCCCCGCATCTCCACGTCCACGCGGATGTGATCCGGGAGACCTCCAACGAAAAGCTCGGCCAACTGGCGAGCCGTGACACCGGGCGCGTGGCATGCCAGAGCCTGGAAGCGTTCGGCGAAGTCCTGCACCGAGGAGGTGAAAGGTAGGCGCCCCAGCTCCGCCAACCGGCTCCCGCGTATCGGCGGCCCGAAGCGTAAGAGGCAAAGCTCGCGGAAACGCTCCCATGGGGGCATGCCGCCCTCGTCCTGCTCGAGGGCGTAATACCACGTCTGTGCGGCACCGCGGAGGTGATAGGAGGCGATCCAGGTGCGGTCGGATGCGAGCGTGCGTTGCCCCCGAAAAAACTGGTCGCACTGGTTGAGCCAGTTTAGGGGGTCCACGGTTCCATCGTAGGTGGCGAACTCCAGCTTAGAGAAGCGCGGCGGCGTCTGGCCGTGGGCGACGGCGGGGTACGCCTCCTCGTGGCGGAGCAACGAGGACGACGGGGCCGAGTAGGTGGGCATCAGCGGGCCACCCTAGAACAGGGGTCTGTCGATGTCAGCGTAGCCCGAGGACCCGCCGAAGTGGACGGCCGAGGGTGGCGCCGGCGGGGGCAGCACGTGCGGCTGACCGGAGGTTGTCGTGTAGACCGGCGCGGCGAGCCAGGCCGGTAGCGGGGACGGCGATGGGGGAAACCTGATCTGGTGGATGGGCACCCACTGCGCCGTCGTTGGGGGACACTGGGTCGAGGTTGCCGGCGGCGACAGCTGTAGCGGTTGGAGCTGCAGGGTCGATGCGCCGACGTGCGCCGCAGGCGGCGGCTGCCACGGCGGCTGTTGCGGTGGCGGGGCTGTAGCGAAGGAAGCAGGCGGCTGTGGCCCATAGGGTCTCGCGAGGAACGTGTGGATGCCCGCGACTGCCTGGGTGAGGTCCCGGATGGCAGACGTCATCTCTCCGGGGTGAAGACGACGGAGGGGGCGATCGACGGTGTCCTGGCGGCGGAGGAGATTGGCCCGTGTAAACTGAGATGGAGGGAGTAGTATTTCCCTTCAGACATTCAGAGCATGCACGTCGACCTCATCTAGGAGGCCATTAATTAATTAGTTACGTACTTACGTCTAACTTAGCAGTCCGCTGGATCCACCGTATCATTGACCGTTTCCAAGTCACACCACACAATCTATACATCCATAACGTACAGCGATTGATCGATATCGGTCTCGGAAACATACCTCTCTCACGCGCACCGAAGCAAGCAGTAGTAGCGTGTCAGGCTCTTCTCGATGCTATGGCTGGCCGCCTAGCTAGCTAGCTACCTCAGCGCGAGCTAGCTCCATGACATCCGTATCGTATCTGTAAACAGTATTACAGTACTGCTACCTCGCTAGCTTTTTCTTTACAGTACACCCGTAGTCATACATTACTTGTTCACAATACTCCCTCCGGTTCAGTTTATTGAGGGTACGCGTGGCCCTAGGTCGTCTATTTGACCAACATAATTAAAGTTATATATTATTAAATTATACCTTTATAAACTTTAGATGTTATATTTTCAAATAGTATAATTTTTATGTTATATAATTTACATTCTATTGGCAAAATCGATGACCTAGGTCCACGCGTACGTCCTCTAAACTGAACCGGAGGAAGTACTACAAATAATACAAATTCGCGGCAGCGTGGCGTGGCGGCCGCCTGCGTGCGTGCGTGCTCGGGTGGCTGCTGGCGGTGGCGTGGCGGTGGCGTGGCGGCCGGCTGCGTGCGTGCTCGGGTGGCTGATGGCGGCCGCGATTCGCGGCAGCGATGCCCGCCCGGGCGCCGCGACGGCTCTCCCTCTCGATGGTTGGCTGGGAAGGGCCATGGCGGTGCTCCCAGCAGCCATGGCAGCGGCAGCTCAACGGCGGCGGCGACCGGGGACAGCAATGGCGACAGAGGTGGGTGGCAGCCGGATTGAGTCCATGGCCATGGTGGCTTAGCCCAGATCTGGGCCCGTTTAGGCCCGATATGGGTTCTACGTGGCTTGGCGGCTGTGTCAGTCCGGAAGCTTTACCTGCAGGGGGACAACTGTGACCTTGGCGCTGCAGCGCGGCGGCTACGCTAGTCGGGCCTGATCTGGCTCACGCGGGGCTGATCTGGGCCTGACCAGCTCTGCTACTGCGTCCGGTCGGCGACCGCCTTGTGCGGTGGAGGATGGCTGATCTCCTCCTATTGGTTGTGGATGTCGCTCTCGCGGGGCCTGGATTTGTCGACGGCCTCACTTGTCCGTCACGTTGACTTCGCGACTTGTTGATCCCTCGGGTGGAGGTCGTGGACGCCGGGGCGGCGGCCCCGGAAGGAGAGGCTGCACGGGTGCTTTCCGGCAGGTAGCGTGACAGCGGTGGTGGTCTTCCCTTTGGTCACGTGGGTGTGAGGGGTTCGACGGCGGGTGGTCCTGGTGTCTGCGCTTCGGCGGCGGCTCACTGGTCAAGATCTGGAGGCTTCATGGTTGTATCCCTGATGACACGGGTGAAGACCGAGCGAAAGCTCTGCGCTTTGGCGCCGGCGACGGTGATACCCGTGGGTGTCATTACCCTCTTGGGGGTGTCGTTGTGGGTATCTTCCCCGTGACTTGCTTTCGGGTGAAAACCCAACCTCGTCTTTGCGAGCTCGACGACGGCGGCGCGTTGCGTCGTTACCCTCCTGGGGCGTCGTCAGGAAACCCAGGTCTCATTCGGGTGCAACATGATGGAGTCATCTTCGTGGCGTGAAGCTTCCTCGGCCTCTTCGGTAGTCTAGGTTGTGTCATGTCAGTTGTGGCATCTCCTGTTTTCATGCTTCGGCTTCGAGATGGTGGTTCGCCCCCTCTCTGTTGCCGTTTTCTTTTTTGACTTGCTTGTTTGGGGATCTCCCCACCATCTTGTATCGTTTGGCCGGTTGGGCTTTATTTATAAAGCAGGGCGAAAGCCTATTTCGAGGAGAAATAATACAAATCTGAAATGCATACAAGCAACATAAAACAAATAGGATACAAACGGTTGTACTGATGTAAACCGCCTTCACCACAACTATCAAGCACCCAAATCCTTCGTCGTCGTCGGAGAATAAGAGCATCAAAAGCTAAAATATGGAGAATAAGAGCATCAAAAGCTAAAATATTGTAAAGTGGCCAAAATTCTAAAATATGGTGCAAACAGCTAAGATTGTCGTTTAATGATGTTAATATTTTTTTAAAACATTTTTTTGCATGTGTGTGTTAAGTTATCCTATTATATGGTTGCAAATGATGTTATTTATCTAATATAAACCAGATTTAACTAAGAAATAGTAAAATAGGTGCAAACCACAACTATAACTCCTAAATGTGGTGCAAACCGCTAACTCATGATAAATAGGTTATATGTAGTCCAAATTTGAAATAAGCAGTGACTAGAAACCTTGTTTCTATCCTCTACCTAACGTACATGTCCTGTATTTTGTCCGTCGATCACGCACTATCTTATTTGGTTTTGAGATTTGGGAGTTTGTTCTTGACATAAGTTATACTATTTAGTTCTCTTCTACTTTTTCCTTTTTGGCGGGGTGGTTCTCTTCTACCTAACGTACGTGCGTTTCCTACTAACTAGACGATCATCCACATGCCTCTGAAAGAAACCGGTGCTTCTGCCCAGCAAGCCACACTCTTTCCTTGCTGGTTACAAGAGACCTTGCTGTATCTTTGCAGGATCTCTTCCAGGATCATATGACATATCATTCGAAGACCCGGCATGCCAGAATTGTCCGTGTCCTCGGTGACTGATCTCGATCTTGGTCATATGCTACTATCCGTGCACAGTTCCTAATTTTGTTTACATATGGGCTATCTGTGACCAAATTATAGTGTTGTTGATCGGTACACGGTTTTAGTCCCATATATATAGGAGTATACCGGAATTCGACGCGGCATAGTTTTGGTCTTTTGGTCAGCGTTTTCAACATATATATTTGCTTTGCCTGATTTTGGCGCCGTAACCAAATCCTGGCAGTCGTTGACAGGGCAAAATGTTAACTGAAATCTAGCATCGGTCATGCCACATGCAGGCTCCAGGTGACTTGTATATATTAGAAAGACTGGAGATGTGTTTGTTTCGCTTGTTTTTCAATGAAAATAATTTGACGAGACGGTCTAACATTCAAGATAAAAAAAATGGTGAGACGGTCGTGGAGCGCATATATATGCTGTACGTAAGGATGGCAATGCACTAGTAGAAAAGAGGGCTTTTGTCCAGGCCGCTACGGAGCATTAGTCCCGGTCGGGACACGAACCAGGACTAACGTTGGCATTAGTTCCGGTTCGAGTGGATCGGACGCCGCATGGGGCTCGGGAGGCTTTCGTCCCGGTTCGTAGGGAGCCTTTAGTCCCGGTTCGTGATAGGTTTGCGGCCGGCAGCCGCCGAGGTGGGGACAGGGCGAGAACCTTTAGTCCCGGTTCGTATTACAAACCGGGACTAAAGATGAACCTGTAGTCCCGGTTTGTAATACGAACCGGGACTAAAGACATGTTCTCACTATATCATCTTCTTCCTGCCCGAGCAGCTCGAGTTCATCACCATTTTTCTCCTCTATCTCCTCCCCGAGCTCGAATTTATCCACATTTTTTTCCACCATTTGTCAAGATTAAGGGTGCCCCATCTATCCAAGGGTTCTAATAGGTTAGAAACTTCATCCTCCCGGAGCTCGAGTTCATCCCCATTGCTAGTTTTATTCCTCATTTCATTGGTATTGCTAGCTAGGTGTTTGATGAAATAGCTAAATTAGTTTAGCTCAAATTTTAGGTTAGTTGTGTAACGCACATTGCTAGTTTATTTGTTTTATATGCAATTTGAGTTCAAATTAAAGTATGATTTGTTGGTTTTAGTACCGCCCCGTTTATGTCCTTGTCCTCACCGCCGTCGATCGCCCGCGCCACCCCGTCGCCAGCACCACCTTGGTGAGCCTCTTGTTCTTATTAAAAAATAACAAATACTTATTTATATGATTTACATAGTTACGTGTATAATTTTTCTTACTTGTATGATTCTTTGTTATATGTATAGTGCCATGGTTTTGATATCCGTCCCCATCGGCCCTCGTCCGGTCTATGATTCGGATGTGGTATATTATCTTTTATAACTATTTGTTTAATTTTGTGTTTATAACAATTATGCCGACGAACACTTGACATAGATATTTTTATCTAGGACATATATGAACCGGAAATTCCAACCGACCCTCTTGTCGAGAAGTTAAATTTAGTTGAAAAAGAAAACGAAGATTTGAAAGAAAAATTGAAAAAAATTGAAGAAGAGAAGATGAAATTGGAGTTGTATCTTGCCGATGTCGTTGATGATCACAAGATCAAGATGGATGCAATGTGCTTGAAGATTAGAAAGATTAGAAATTATGTCATTAATAAAGAGGCTTGGTATCACTATGCTGTTGGATCAATGGTTAACTTAGTTGCAATTTTGATCGCATTTGTTGTTGCATTTAAATGCATTAGATAGTTTGTATGTTAGTTTCAATGTATGTTTTAATTATGAGAACTATGTATTACATTTGGTCACTACTCTACTTTGATTTTAAAGTGATGAACTTGTATTAATTAATTTGGTCACTTCTCTATTCATGATGTTGTGTGTAATGATTTTTGATATACTTATATAATGCAGATGAGTCGGCAATATATATCTCGCAATATATGAGGTACTCGATGAATCGGCAATGGATGTACGGTGACCGACGGACTGGCGAGTTCATTACGGGCCTGCATAGTTTTATCAGTGTGGCAGAGACAAATAATCAGAATGGTTTTATGTGTTGTCCATGTGTTGCCTGTCAAAATAAGAAGGATTACTCTTCCTCGAGAATCCTTCACACCCACCTGCTTCGGTACGGTTTCATGCCTAGCTATAATTGTTGGACCAAGCACGGAGAAAGAGGGGTTATGATGGAAGACAATGAAAAAGAAGAGGATAATGACAACGATCCTATGTTCCCTGAATACGGTGATACTGCAACGGAGGAAGCTGAAGATGAAGAGGCATCAGATGAGCCTGTTGATGATCTTCGTCGGGCCATTGTTGATGCACAGAGAAGCAGAAAGTGTAAAGGAGAAGTTGAAGTTTGAGCGCATATTAGAGGATCACAAAAGAAGTTGTACCCAGATTGCGAAGATGGCAACACAAATCTCGGTACCACACTGGAATTACTCCAATGGAAGGCAGAAACTGGTTTATCTGACAAAGGATTTGGGAAGTTACTGAAAATAATGAAAAAGAAGCTTCCAAAGGATAACAATTTGCCTGACAGTACGTACGAAGCAAACAAGGTTCTCTGCCCTCTAGGATTAGATGTGCAGAAGATACATGCATGCATTAATGACTGCATCCTCTACCGCGGTGAGGAATACGAGAATTTGAAAGCATGCCCGGTATGCGGTGCATTGCGGTATAAGATAAGACGAGATGACCCTGGTGATGTTGAGGGCGAGCCCCCCAGGAAGAGAGTTCCTGCCAAGGTTATGTGGTATGCTCCTATAATACCACGGTTGAAACGTCTGTTCAGAAACAAAGAGCATGCCAGGTTGTTGCGATGGCACAAAGAAGACCGTAAGAAAGACGCGATGTTGAGACACCCCGCTGATGGGTCGCAATGGAGAAAAATCGAGAGAGAGAGTATCCGGACTTTACAGATGATGCAAGGAACTTAAGGTTTGGTCTAATTACATATGGCTTTAATCCTTTTGAGGAGCAGAGCTCCAGTCATAGCACCTGGCATGTGACTCTATGTATCTATAATCTTCCTCCTTGGTTGTGCATGAAGCGGAAGTTCATTATGATACCAATGCTCATCCAAGGCCCGAAACAACCCGGTAACGACATTGATGTGTATCTAAGGTCATTAGTTGAAGAACTTAACAGTTGTGGGACAAAAAAGGTGTACATATGTGGGTTGAGCACAAACAGGAGCCATTTCACCTACGAGCGTTGCTTTTCGTAACCATCAATGATTAGCCAGCTCTTAGTAATATTTCAGGACAGACAAACAAGGGATATAATGCATCCACGTACTGTTTAGAGGAGACTGATAGTATATATTTGGAGAAATATAAACTGGTTGTCTACCTGGGACATCGTCGATTTCTTCCGACCAAGCATCCCGTAAGAAAGAAAGGCAAGCATTTCAAAGATATGTCCGATCATCGGAGGAAGCCTGACCACCGTACTGGTGATGATATATTTGGTATTGTCAAGGATCTAGAAGTGATCTTTGGAAAGGGTCCTGGTGGTTAATCTGTTCCGAACGACGCTACTACCGGACACGCGGCCATGTGGAAGAAGAAATCTATATTTTGGAAGAAGATTATAATAAGTTTGATGAAATTTCGCCCTTCGTGGTGAACATTGACCCAAGCATCGTGTTAAATGATGAAGATGCTACATGGTTACGGCCGGCGCGATTATAAGCAAAGGACATACACTAGATGGGGATGTTGGTTATGTGTAATAATATATTAAGTATTTATGTATGAGTGTTCTCAAACTTGGCACAATGTGTAGCTTATTTTGTTGACATAGAGATGTCATCTGTGTTTGCCTTCCAGACTAGCTTGACTACAGTATGAACCCTCTTAGCACTAAGAGAACGCTTCTATGCCGAGCCCCTCGAAGATGTCATAGGTCACTGCCTAACGACATCTTCGAGAAGCTCGTGCATAGAGGAGTCCTCTGTCTTCGCTTTCCGGCTAGTTTGACTACAGTATGAACCCTCTTAGCACTGAGAGAACGCTTCTATGCCGAGCCCCTCGAAGATGTCATAGGTCACTACCCAACGACATCTTCGAGAAGCTCATGCATAGAGGATTCCTCTGTCTTCTCTTTCTGTTGTTGCCGTGCTCTTGTTCTTCATCTCCTCCTCATGGTGGGTATTTAGCTAAAAGATCAGGGCAATTCTTCACCTTTAGTCCCGGTTGGTAGCTGGAACCGGGACTAAAGGAGCGTTGATATGTGTGCCTTATCTTCTGCTTGAGATCCAACGGCTCACAAGCGCTCGAAAGAAACACACCGCTGATCCAACGGCTCACAAGCGTTCGAAGGAAACACACAATCTGTGTGCTTTTTCCTGATTAGGCATACTAAAAAAATGAATTTGTTATAAATAGATAGATTACATTTTTATCAACAATTTGATATTTTAATTGCATTTTTATGATAAACAGATCAAAAGATATTGAATTTATAAGTTTAATGACTTAATGGAGTTCAAATTCCAAATTTTGTAATTAAATAAATTCACCTCAAATCTCAAACAAAAGTGAATTTGTTATAAATAGATAGATTACATTTTTATGAACAATTTGATATATTACTTGCATTTTTCTGATAAACAGATCAAAAGATATTGAATTTATAAGTTTATTAAATTTTTCAAAAAACAAACTAAATTGTGGCCTTCGCTCCCAAAATTTAATTTCCGAAAGACCCTTTAGTCCCGGTTGTAGCCACAAACCGGGACTAAAGGTGGTTTTGGCGCGCGCCCTTTCGGTGACCCCCCGAAAATGACCTTTAGTCCCGGTTCATGACTGGAACCGGGACTAAAGGGACGAAAGGTGACCCTTTAGTCCCGGTTGGAGCCACCAACCGGGACTAAAGGGTCTTTAGTCCCGGTTCCAGCCACGAACCGAGACTAAAGGTCATTCCTATAAGTTGTTGTCTTCTCCCCCAACTCCCTCATTTCTCATCTCGCGAAGAACACAAGGAGCGCAACGAAACCGACGCCGTCAGGCTGCCAAATTCCGCCGCGCCCCTCGACGCCTGAGCCCGCCGCCGGCCGTCGTCCTCGAAGACCAGGAGCGCAACAACCGCGACCCCGTCAGGCTGCCGAAATCCGCCGCGCGCCGCCGTCGACGCCGCCCTTCGGCCGCGCTCTCCGCCTCGGCCTCGACGCCGCCCTCGACGCCGCCCTCCTCCGCCGCCCTCGACGTCTCCGCCTCGGGCTCGGCCTCCTCGATCGATTTCCTCCGCCGGCCGCCCTCGACGCCGCCGCCCTCCTGTCTCCTCTCCTCCGGCGCGGCAGTGCTCCTCCGTTGCGCCAGCAGGGTGCTCCTCCGCCGCCGCCAGCAGGTAGACCACCACCCGAATCTCCTCCTTTAGCAATTTTATTATGCTAGGTTAATTAGTTTGCTAGGTTAATTTTGTTAGCAATTTTATTAGGTAGGTTAGTTTTGTTAGCTAGGTTAAACACTAACTCTTTGCCATTTTACTAGTTAGGTTAATTAGCTAGATTTACTAGTTAGGTTAATTAGTTAGATTTACTAGTTAGGTTAATTAGTTAGATTTACTAGTTAGATTTATTAGCAATTTTTGTTAGCAATTTTTCTTAGTTAGGTTAATTTTGTTAGCTAGGTCTATTTTCTTAGCAATATTTGTTAGCAATTTACTAGTCAGGTTAATTAGCTAGGTTAATTTTGTTAGCAATATTTATTAATTTTATTACCTAGGTTAATTTTATTAGCTAGGTTACTCATGTTTTTGCCATTTATGTTAGAATTTTTAGTTAGAATTTTTAGGTTTGCTCATGTTTAATTTTTAGTTAGAATTTTTAGAATGTTACAATTTTTAACCACAAGTCAATTGTCTTTGCAGAAACTATGGATCGCGGCATAGACGAAGATCAGGAAAACATATTGCATGATATGATCTGCGGTGATGATGACGTCGATATCACCTCGAGCTTTTTGAACGACTCCGGTGAGGGAGTAGAGATAGAAGCTGACGGCTCCGGTTCTCGAACCTTAATTACTACAGGGTCCGGCGAGGTATATTAATTAACCCTCTGTTGACTAAATGCATTATTTGATTTGTATATACATATATTAACGCTCTTTCTTCTTTTCGCCCTCCGGATCGAGCAAATCTTCTGACAGCAAACGAGGCCCAGCCAAAAGGTTGGAGAAAGATGAAAGGTACAAGATCGAAGCCATCGCTGAAGATGGCAGACCGATTCTTCCCGTGACGCATGCCACAATATTTATAAGTCAATACGGAGTTGTTGTTAGGGACATTATCCCGATCACCATTCAAGACTGGAATAAGCCAAAGGCGGCTGGACCACGCTCATCTGCTAGTTTTGTCGACGATAGAGCCAAAGACAACCTTTGGAAGATGCTCATGGCTAATTTCACGCTACCTCGTCAAAATGATTTGGACGACGCTCATCCGTTAGAGGGGGATGAAAATAACAAGGATCCCATAGAGGAAAAGGTCAAGGAGTGGACACTTAAGAAGATGGCCGAACAATTTATCAACTGGAAGAAAAGATTGAACATGGATTATGTCCAGAAAGGAAAGACTCCGGAATTCACTGGAGCGTATGAGAAGCTAAAAGATCACTGGGACGAATTTCTTGAGTACAATAAATCGGAGGAGGCTAAGAAAAGGTCAGCAATAAATAAGAAAAATGCTGCAAAGAAAGAATATCACCATAGCATGGGGTCAGGTGGCTATAGGGCTACCAAGCCTAAGTTGGAGAAAGATGAGAACGACCTGCTTGAAAAGAGATAATTCCTGAGACGTAGAAGTGGGCTGAACGGGCAAAGCTTTGGTTCTTTCTTTCTCCAGAAACAGGAAAGTGCATTTTTACAAAAGCACAACTTGCAAGCCCCCTCACTGAACTTAAAAAGATAATGAAGGAGGTAGATGACGGGAAGTTCCATCCAGACAGAGAGAACGACGAGCTGACACGCACCCTCAGGAATCCAGAACACAGTAGACGAACACGAGGCACAAAAGGCTCCGTTCCGTGGAAGTATGGGTTTCCCGACTGCAGTGACACTTATAGAAGCCGAGGGAGGAAAAACAAAGAGGAGGCAGACCGGCTGAAGCAGATCGAAGAAAAACTAACGAGGTAGCAGGAGATACTAGATGCACTAACCAGCCAGCAAGCTACCGGCCAATCTCAGCAGCACGAAGATCCTGCGTTGGAAATAGCGGCCCACCATCTCAGCGGAAAAGCAGCGTGGCTTCCATGGAGCTCGTTCGGCCAGATATCTCGGCTCGTCGCTACCCCCGTGGATGATATCACGGAGAGGGAAAATTGTGAGCTACATGCTCCATTGATGAACCTAACCGTGAAGGTGGTGGTCGGCGTAGTCTTAGCTCATGTACCTAGAGGAACTTACCATTCCTCTCCGATTCTATATGGCTATGCTGTTGTCGCAGTGGATGAAGTTATAAAGGGATTTGAGGACCTGAAACTTGACTACCCTATAGGTGAAGGGGAGACTGCACTGAGAGATGGCGGAAAAACTACTATTCTATGGCGGAAGGAACACATTGTGCTTCCAAATTGGAAGCCAAGGCCACCGTCTCCGCCGCCTCATCCGTCTCCATCGCGTCAGCCGTCTCCGCCGCGTCAGCCATCTCCGCCGCCTCAGCAGAAAGATCCATCTCCGCCGCCTCAGCAGAAAAAGCCATCTCCGCCGCCTCAACCACGGGTTCTAAAGCGGAAGAGCACCGCCGGCGCCGCTCCGGTGGCTAGTGCTACAGCTCCGAGTAAATCCTCAATGAAGAAAGCAAAGGCTGCTCCTGCTAAGTTATCTTAAGAGAAGACTAAAGAGGAACCTGAGATATCAGTAAAGGCAGATGTGGCACGCCAGTTAGCACCGAAACGGCCCCCGCCAGAGCCGAAAATAGATCCGGCAAAAGTGAAGAGAACATTGGAAAACCTGAGGCGACCAACGGCTGAGGAGAAGTTACCAGACTACGACCGCTTTATTATGAAGTCACGTGAATCTCAGAAGCAGCGGGCGCGTGCAAGCGGGAGAAAAGTTCCCCAGCTCGGAGAACAGGAAAACCAATCGTGCCCCCCGCTCAACGTGTTTTCCGATATCCCTTATGATTCGGAATGTACAAGACTAATCAGAGAAACGGCCGGTGAGCTTGGTTTGTCTATGGCTGAATACTTAGGCTCTATACAAGAGTATCCCATGGCTGAGCCGTTCGCATACAAATACCAGCACGGGAAGCCTCTTGTCAGACCTGAGGAGGTCCCGAAGCTACCAACAAAAATGCGAAGATTGCATCAGTGGTACATGAAAGAAGCAAAGAAAGGGACAAACTGGCTCATTTTGGGAATTAAAGATGAGCAATTCTTGCGTGGAAATGCCGAGATACATATTGAATTTGGAGAATTATTTCAGTTATTCAATCAAGACACCATCGACAAATCTATCGTCAGTGCCTATTGTTTGTAAGTATTTTTTCTGTAATTAAGTCTCTAGCTCAGCTTGTTCATTGCATTTATAATTATCCTCACTCTATTATGCAGATTGAAGATTCTCGAATGCAAATAAGGACGAATCTATGACCTTGGATTCGTTGACCCAGATGTCGTTCATCATCATAATCTAATAAAAAAACCCAAGGAAACGGAGGACCTCTTGGTAAATGCGTTAAGGAGACAAAAAACCAAAAGGGAAATACTATTTCCTTACAACTTCTGGTGAGTGTTACTATCTTATACACATTCTATTCGCTTACTCCATGTTAAGTGTAATTGACGAGTAATGCATGCGCAGGTTCTATTTTATTCTGCTAATCATTATTCCTGACAAAGGACTAGTACAAGTCATGGACCCGCTACGTAATAAACTTGAGAAGTGGGCGGACATGGGTCAAAAGCTTCAGAGGTAATTTTAATCATTATGACACTATATCGGCAACTTTCGTTTATTTCCTGTTATCTAGTAATTAATAAGTCATTTATTCATTTTCTTTGCCTGCCAGGGCTTTGAAATGGTTCACCAATAGGGCTCGGGGTGATTGGAAAGAGGAGCTTACATTTGAAGAACTAAGTGTAAGTAGTACTAGCTAGACCCGCGCATCTGTTTGATTCTAGTTTCAACAACATTATCATGCTTGATTATTATTTTGATTGAACTCTGTTCTCGTAAAGTGCCCGAGGCAGGGATCCGGGAATAATTTATGTGGATTCTACGTTTGCGAGTTCATTCGCGAGACGACCTGTGAGAGAGCCAGAATCTTAGAACAACTTCGAGTACGTAAACAGTATTCACAATATTATTTTATTACCATAAATTGTGTTGACATTCATATATATATATTGACCCCTTCTTTAAATTAGATCGAACGGATGCGGGACGGGTTCCTATCAAAGGAACGTGTGCGAGCAATTCAAGAGGAGTTGGCGGCATTCTTCTTAGAACAGGTCATATCTAAAGACGGAGAATTTTATCCCTACAAGTAGGGATCGTAATATATATATATATATATATATATATATATATATATATATATATATATATATATATATATATATGCACAACCCCTTAAGTGTTTGTAGAATAGCTATTCAGCACAACCTCTCCTAATCACCTTCTTATTCCGATTTCAATCCGAAAACAACAGAACCAAAACCGGAAGGAACCCACCTGATTAAAAAAAGGGCCACGTACCGCACCCCACGTCCCCCCCACCCAGCTCTATCCCCGATTCCCAACCTCCCCCGAGCGCCGCCACCGCCTCCCGGCAATCGGCTACCGCAACCACCGGTAGATCCACCGCGCGCCACCCTGGGAGGGCCCCGGACCTCCACCACGCCGCCGCCCCTGGAGGGCCGCGACCTCCGCCGTGCGCCATCCCCGGAGGTCCTCCGATCTCCGCCGCCGACGCCCCCGGGAGGTCCCCGGCCTCCGCCGCGCTGCCTCCAGCTTCCCTGCGCCGCCCCCGTCCTTTGCTTCCAAGGCACTGGCCCCGCCTCCTACTTCTTTCCTCTCGATTTGGGGCAATGGTGGCCCGAATCTGCCGCTACTTCCCCTGCGACGTCCCTTGCCGCCTGATCCCGGTTGGCAGGCGGAGTCCCATGCATCGGCCTGCATCCCGGACAGCCAGCGGCGGCCCGCGCCTCTGTCTGGACCCCGGACGTCTCGGTAGCGTCCCGCTACCTGGACCGCGAGGCTGCCACCGAAGTCCACGCGTGGCCCCGTCTCCTGCATCGTGCGCGCCCGACCAGGGAAGTCGTCTACCTCCCCGCACAACCAACTGGATTGTTGTCCGGCCCAGGCAACCTGCCGCTCATCTGGTCTGCACCCGGCAACAGCCTGGCCGGAAACCTACCATACGAGATTACAGCGGGCGAGCGCCTCCAGTCTAGTTTCCCCCGATCCTGATCCGTGATGATTCTGAAGTTCAGTTAACTGCACTTGTGAGGTTCAGTCTAGCTCACCTATGAAGTTGAGTGTTCGTCTTCAGAGGTTCAGCCAAAAAAATGCAGTTCAATTTCCCCCGCGGCTTATCAGCGGCTTCGGCAAGCCGATGGGCTTCGATTTCAGGGTTTGTTTTTTACTCCAGTCCGGTTCCTTGTTCGATCATTTGTTGGTACAGGTAGCTAGCTGACTCTGAGAGGATACATGTATAGCTGGTTCAGCTACACCGCACATGGAAGAAGCACAATTAGTTGGTTCGTTAGACTATTCCCTTATGTGAGAAGGGATCATGATCGACTAGCTAATGCACTGTTGTTTTATGTTCTTAAATGCTATCCCATAGAAATAATGTTATCTAGCCGATTTTATATAGAACCACATGGAAACGATAGCAGCCCTTCAAACTATATGCAACCTAGTTTCTAAAATAATTACCTCACATTTGATACTCATAATTGCCATAATTATTATGATGGATCGGAAGCTTAGATATATGTTACGTCAGTCCCTTCTCGGGTCTTTTTGCTTTCCATATGTTCTGCATCGATTGCTTGATTTTTAGTTAGTGATGGATTGGAACCACATTTTTCTCTCACTGCAGTTCATACCTCTCTATGTGACACTGACTCTCTAATAATATTTTAAGAATAATAATTAAATTTTCAGTTTGTTAAATACTTGATGGGTAGATTGTATGCTTGATTTGTTATTCTGCAGTTCATACTCCCCGGCCGCCGGTCTCTGGAGATCCAGCGCTCCGCCGCCTCGCTCCGCCACCTCGCTCCCCGGCCGCCGGTCTCCGGAGATCCAGCACTCCACCGCCCAGCAGTGTCCATTGCGCCGCCCCTTGCGGGATCTACCAAGCGGGCTGCTGTCGCCCGTTTTGGAAGCCATTTCCAAACCGCTTATCGGATGGATGCGAATAATATGCCGTTAGATTCGTATGGGAAATGTGCAACTTTTCTATCTCTGTTCAAATTTCCGAATTCCTTACGGTTTAAGAGCAGTTTAAAAAATAGAAAATTTTATTTTCTGAAATTTAGATCCAGCGGACTGATTTTTCGCAATTACTTTTAAACCGCTTATCGAAACTTAACAAATAATATGCCGTTGGAAAGATATTGACTAGATGTAACTTTTATGTGTACAAATTATTTTGAAATCGATACGATTTTTGATTAATTTTGAAAATACGAAAACGGACAATCCACATAATATGCCGTTGACCCTATTTTTTCCGAACTTCTCACGGTACACAAGTAAACTTTCTATTTTTCGAACCACTTCTGAACTTTTCACTCATAAAGTTGACGAACTCTTCAGAATGCGTAAGTGAACTTCCTAAGTCTTTCGTAACTGAAATTCTCTCCGTACCATATTTTTCTGAACCTCTCGCGATATGGCAGTGAACTTCTTTTTTTCGCAAGTGAACTTTATTTGGCGGACTATTTTTCTGAACTTCTCGCAATTCGTAAGTGAACTTCCCTTTTTTTCATAAGTGAACCTCTTGCTGAACCATTTTTGTTCTGAACCTCTCGCGATACTGAATTTATTTCACACAATTCAATGTATTGCAAGGCCTGAAAGCAGAAAAATGAAGAATAGCCAAACGGTAAACAAGGTAGCCGAACCTGTCTTACCACTGATAGATACTACATTACATGTCAGACACGTATCCGAGATTCATCAAGATATCCGCGAGAATAAATCTTGGTACAAGTCAGACCGACTGATAGATTACATTACACGTCAGACGTATACGAGATTCATCAAGATATCGACGAGAACAAAACTTGGTGCAAGTCAGTCCGCGATCTCGAGGATCATGCGTGACGCCGGCCGATGGATCGATGAGCCATTGAAAACCTTCCTTGTTTTGACACGGACATCTAATTTCTGGAAGAAAAAAATGACTGTCTAATCGCGTGTACCTACCCCAATTCTGTGTTGACGAACTCAGCTCGCCCACGGTTTCCCGACGAACCGTATGAGAGAATCTAGTTCCGGATCAGATCAAATCGTGCACGATCACCGCGACGACGACGAGGAAAATATTTTGATTGGTAAGCTGGTACATATGCACAAGTTTCTTCTGAATTTGTCGCCACTGCAGCTAGAAGACATTTGACTAGGAACAATAATGGCACTGCCGTCAGTGCACACATTCTGAATATTGGCAGGATTGCATTGCATTGATCTGTTCATGGCAAAGGACAACTGGAGAGATCACATATCTTCGACTCGATCATCGCGTTGACAGTTGCCGCCTCCCTCGACGAACAATGTGTTGTTTTGCCGGCCATGGCCTGCAGGCGCACCTGAGGTTGAAAGGAACAGTTATTTTCATCGAATAATGGAGGACATCTGGACATGCATGCATCGGAGAAGATGCGCTTATTAGCTTCATCTAATCAGCCTCTTCATTTCATTCGTTCCACTGATGTCGTTCTCCGTCGTTTTATATATTGGTGTAGAAGCTACAGACGATTTCCTCGCGAAAAAAGTAAATAAATAAGCTATACATGATTGAGGTTTTTTAAGCTACCAATTTGCACGAATTTTGTATGTGGGGGCGTAGTTTATGCACTTAAAGTCAGAGAGCTCGATCACCATTATTTTGGCCCGAAAGAAGCTAGTGAACTCGTCGTATGACATGTGTAGTGCAACCAAGAATAGACCATAGGAAATGTCTGTGTCAGAACAGACATGCATGCAACAACATCAATGGGTGATTGGTTCAACATTTTATTCGTTAATTGCATAAGATCAAACCTAGTCACAGTCAACACATTTTGATTGCGAACTTAATTTATGGAATTAACAAGGCATTGACTCTAACAGTTCAACTCCAATTCTTGAGGAAACAACTTATTTAAGTGAGATGTAATTGGCTCTCTCACCCTAACCTCTCTCACCCCTGTGCGGCGGTGCACCGCGCCGCACCGGGGTCCCCTCCCCCGATCGCGTCCCCACCGCCGCCGGTGGCGTCGCCGGGTGAAACCCGTGTGGCGTGGCGGCGGCGGTGGAGTTCCTCAGCCGCCATGGAGGCGCAGCGGCGGCGCCCGCTCCGGCCATCGGCGGCAGCGGTACAAGCGACGGAGGCAACCTGGAGGCTTCGGTGGTCTTCCGGCGGCGGGTGGCGGCGTGGATGGGGCAGGCCCGATCTGATCTCATGGATTTGGTCGGGCTTTGATCTGAATCTCGACGCCCTCGATTTTGGTGGCTGGCGGTGCTCCCGGGGTGTCCTGCTCCGTGAGGAAGCCATGGCGGTGGTGGTCTTCTCTTTTGCCGGAGAAGATCGGCCAGTTTTGTGGCTAGTTTGGTAGGTCTCGTCATCTAGTCCCCGGCGGCGAGGCATGGCTGCCGGTGAAAACCGGCCCCGACTTCGGTCATGGTGGACGATGGCGGCGTCTTCGTCGCTACCTTGTTGAAGGCATCGTTTCTGCAGCCTGTGTTCTTCTCGCTTGGGCTGCTCAGGGGGAAACCCCAGACCCGGGTCTCTCGGATCGGACGATGGCGGCGGGCGGCGCCGTTCTCCATGCTGGGGGCATCGTTTTCTGGAGCAGACAATGGTTGAAGGTGGTACTGAGGTGGAGCGGTGTGCATCTACTGCGTCGACAACGGCGAGTCTCGGCGTCGCGGCGCAGCGGGGTCTCGGTGGCGGACGTGTGCTGATGGATTCGCGCAGGGCGGGGGCACTGTCTGGCGTCGTGGCGACGTCGCGACATGCCTGACAAGGTCATCCCATTGATCTCTCCTGAAGATGGGTACGCGGAAGACGGCGGCAGCGACTTCTCAGCGTGTGCAGTGGTGTGCGTCGAGTGTCGGCTGGACCGGTTGGTGCTCCCAAGCTTGCTGTTGGACGGCTTATTGAGTGCACCGGATTTAGATGATGTGCGTTGGTGTGTGAGGTCAGAGCATGTGGCTCTAATCGGTCCACCCCCTTCATCAAGATTGTAGGTGTAGCGGGTTTCACCTAGATGGTGGCTTCTGGTTGATTGATGTATATCTTTGTAAGGCTATGTGATTTCTGTTTTTATTAATAAAAAGAAGGTTGTGTGCATCCTTTGGATGCAGAGGCCGGAGGAACACCCTCCATTTCTAAAAAAACAAGTGAGATGTAACACATCCACTATTTTTATATTTGTTGACAGAGTAGTACGTCCACACACGTTACTTGGAGATTAGGAATTCATTAAATTATCCAAAAAAGAAATATCCTCCAATATTTATGTGCGCATGATTATATATTGGACGCCTCTTTCCTAAACTCAATTTTGACACAACATATTTCCATTTCATTATGAGATATTATAAGATAACTGATTTATAATAAAGAAAAGCACAATTGTTGGCTCTCAACTATAGCCCAAGTTCAACTTTGGTTCCTCAACGTAAATACCATACAGCATGACCCAAAACCTTTTTAAACCGGACAACTTTACTGTCTCACGCGACAAGAAGTAGATATCATGATAAGGCATGCAGCCGTCTCAACAAGAAAATTAAAGGAAATTCTGAAATAGAGATATATTGATTAAGCAAAAAAATTAAAATTAAAAACATGAAAATTATTTAAAAATTAAGTTTAGCAACATTCATGACATAGGAATAACATGTGAATGTTCTATAATTCCATAGTTTTTCCAGAATATTTTCAGTACTACATGATTGAAGGTTGTTTGAATATGCACTGTAAAAACGTTTGATTCTCTTCAAGAGGTTGTAGTGGATGAGAATTTACTATGGTATCTAAGAGCTAACATTTTCTTACTAAGGAAAAAATCCTATAGTTTTTTATCCTATGAATCAAACAATCAATGTAAAAAAATCTTAAGGCTTAAGAATACTTCAAAATCATGTAGAAGACCTTTAAATCAAAGAGGCCCTAATTCGCCAAAAAAACAAAAAATTATAATTTCCCATATTTTTGCTAACTTATCTAGTATAGTTTTTTTTAATTGTCCATATTTGTTTTCCCTGATTTTCCTAATCTTCTGAATTTTGTTCATTTTCTGTTGATTGTGTTGCCACATATGGGTAAAACCACTGGCACACCATCAATCAAACCGCTTTGGGTCCGAAGAGGCAGCAAAGTAGTCTGGTTTAATTAATGGTCAAGATATCGGAAATTCACTTTTGGAACCCGAGTGTAACAGCCCCAGCTTGGTAATGAAAAATATGAAGAATTTTTCCACTTTTTGCATTCTTGTTTGCATCATGGCATCCATATGAATTTGCTTTTCCTAACAAACCAACATGTGCAAGCAATTGAAATGGGGAAGCCCAACCTCCCCAAAATCTCCAACCCAAATGCAATGCAAAACTTGGCAACCAACTAAATGAACTTCCAAATTGTTTAGGAAGTTCCAACTTTGCATTTTATAACCAATTCTCAATTTCCAATTTTTGCCAAATAAGAAATGAATTTGAGAATCTAAAATTGGTTCAATACAATTCTAATTTTGGAACCAAGTTAATCTTTTCAAAAATTCAAACTAAAATCATGGGGAGCTTCAATATTATTGTGAGAGTCTCCATGAATATTTTCATTATTTTTGGAAATGCTTAAGTGCTCTAAATAATTACATTTTGGAAATTGTCAAAAATACTTTTAATTAAAAGCTGTGAACAAATGTTGCCAAAACATTTTATTTTGGACCACCAAATTTTGTGGAGGTTCTAAAGGTTAAATGGAGCCTATATGAATTTTTGCACATTTTATAAAAATGTCCTGGTGTCTCTTTTAAATCGCCAAAGCTTGCTGTGGACCTTTTTGCAATTAAATTAAATGTGGCCAGGGGGTTTTCCGGGAAATATTTTTCTTCTCCACAGTGCCCGTCGGCACTGGCGCCATGCCGTGTGCTGGCCGAGCTGTTCCACACCATGTCGTGGCCCCGGGCGACTAAGGAGGATGTCGTCGTCGCTCACCTGCTCCCCTCACCCCCCTCTCTCCATTCCTCCCCGAAATTCCTGGATCGGGGTAACGTTTTTCTCTCCCGAGCTCCTCCGTTTCCGCCGTGCTTGGCGAGCTTGCCGTTGACGATTGGGGCTGCCCCGTGCGGATCGATGCGGGAAAAACCCTCCGTCGGGTCCTTCTCTTCCTCCACGCCGAAGCGGTCGGGCCGGGGAGCACGGAGTCGACGCAATCGTCCTCGCCATCCTCCCACGGCCGCCACACGCCGAAATCCTTTCGCGTCGATCCCGTTGTACCCCGCCGTCGCCGACCTCTCCGCAAGTCTCCTGGTGAGCCCGCGTTCCACGGCAGCTTCTTCCCGCGCCCCCTCTTCCTTTCCCGCCGCCGATGCCGTCCGTCGCCGCTGATTCCCCGCCGGCACCGTGCACCCGGCCTGGACCCGGCCTGTCCGACCTGAGGCCGGACGGCTCGGGCAGGTACCCGGCCTCGCATGCGGCTTGGGCCGGCCACGGGCCGGAGGCTTCGGCCACCCTCCCGGCCTGGGAGCCCAGCTTGGGCCGGCCAAAGGCCGGTGCCCGGCCTGGCCGGCTTGAGGCCGGCCTGTCTGAAATTTTGGATTTTCTTTTTAAGAAATAAACTGAATTAAAACAATTAATAACTATTTGAGTTTTGATCCAAATTTGACAAATCAAATACCAAAATGTTCAGAAAAACAAACCCTATGTGTTAGGATCATTGTAAATGTCTTTTGAAGTTATAATCTTGCTGTGTTTTGAAGAATTTCCAAAATGGTTTAAATAATATCAAATTGGGAAAATCATAACTTATTAAATATTGATCCAAAAATTATGAATAAGATATCCATGTGATCAACACTTCAAATGCAATCAAACTATGCTAACATCACATCATGATCACAAATATTTATTTGATGTTATTCATAATTTGATTAAAAGAATTAAATTCAATTAATTGTTTAATTCACTATTATTCTTCGGTACTCTGAAAATTACAAATAAGAGACCAAAATGATCGGAAGAACAAAATCTTTTTAATCATGTCATGTTCATGCATATTTGAGCCACTTCTCTAATAATGTAATAATTTATAAATAATGTGGTCACTAAGATAAATATGGGGTTGTTTCCAAATATTGCACTAAATATTTGGAACTCCATTTAATTTGCTAAATAAATTAAATGTTGGTATCTTTGCATCAATTTGACATGTCATCATGTGATTGAGAATTGCACCTTGTGTTCGTGTGATTCATTTATTCTTTTGTATTATTTTGGGTATCGATAGATTCCGGAGTTGAGGTCACCCCGACCTATCCCGACGAGCCGTACTACACGCCCCGGCAGCAAGGCAAGAGATAAGCTAACCTTCTTGGCATTTAGCATCCTAATGATTTACAAGCTATTTTATCCACCATAATATTGCATGCGATTCAAATGTCTCTTTGATCAAGTTTTAGAAGATCCTATGAATGCATGTTTATTCCCCGAACCAATACATGTAACCCTACCTATGAAACCTAGGTTTGATGTGTTGGCCGGAAACAAGAATATAATTATTGTATTTATATGCTTAGCCATGCTTAGTTTAATGCTATATTGTCCGTTGATTTAATTCCATGATGTTTATGTTGATGGAATCTCGGACATGGTGGTTACTCGTGGTTACTTAATTAAATTGCATAAAAAGGACTTGGGTGAGTTGCCATCGGGGATGGTGTTTTGCCTCACTCTTGCCCCTAGGTGCGAGTTCTTGTCTCTAGACTTAAGATCGAGCGTGCTGCCATTGGTGGGTGTATGGGCGCCTTACTGACCAAATAATTTGTGAGGGGCTTGTCAAGGGTCCTCTAGTTTGCTATTTCCAATTGCGCGTGAGTTATGTGGGTGGAAAAGAAACAAAGAGGACGGTGGTGTTTAGGATGTGGCCGCGGGGCAGGGCGTTGGAGGCGTTGAACCTGTCCTTCCGCACACTGATGGCCCTTGAGTAAGCCTCATGCATTATAAAGGTCTAACCGCGCCCGCTCGCCGGCCTTCCCCGGAAGAGGGCCAATTAGGTGAGCCGGATGGTACCAATGGGTAAAATAGTACACCCCTGCAGGGTTAAATCTTTCGAAAAGCCGTGTCCGCGGCTATGGACGACTTGGGAACGGATACGAGACCATAGAGAACCTTAACCTAATTGATATGGCAGCTAAAGGTTGCATAATTAACATGTGATAAAGGTTCATTTCCTCGAGGGGGATTCGAGGGAGTGCCTTTGGTTGAGATGAGTGGTTCTGGCTACAAGATGGTTCGATGAGAACCAAGATGAGAGTTTATCCTCTTACCCCTTTTATGAAAAATATTCTGAGTAGACGATGCCATGTGTCAATTATGTTTTATTATTGAAAATCAGCTTTATGCAAAAACAACTACATATACAGCTTTAGAGCCTCCGTCAGCATTGGGCCTATATCGCCCTACTAAACTTGCGAGTACGTCGTACTCAGTCTCTCTTTGCTGCCTTTATGAATTTGTTTCAGAGGAGGACGACACCGAGCAGCTAGGTGGGTTCTTCGTGGACGTCGACTAGTAGTCCGGGGTTCCCAGGTGGCAGCTTGGGACCGTGGAACAAGCTGGCTGGGATTATGGTTATTGTAGGCCTCTTAGGCCATATATTTGCATCTTGTTGTAGTAGACAACGCTACTTCGCTTCCGCTTGATGAATTGTTTGGTCTGTGACCTTTTGTGTGTAATATTTGTATCTCTCTCATATATGAGTTGCTATATGAGGTTTTGTTTCGTAGAGTCTGCAATGTGCCAGTTGTTTCACAAGTCTTGATCTCTCTACTCTACATGATAGCGATGTCTGAGCTTATGGCATGATCGAGGCATTGTGTGCTGATGATCCATTCCGAGCACACCTGCCAAAGGTTTTGGCCTGATATTGGTAAACCCAGTAACCTTCGATCGTGTAGCATGACCGGTTGCACAATATTTCACTGTATAGTTCTGGGGTCGGGGCGTTACAAGTTGGTATCAGAGCAGGACTGCCTGTAGGAAACCCTTTCTATTGGTCGATGTCGAGTCTAGTTTGAAAATTTTTTATAACCTAAAAATGAGTTGTGAAAACTTTCATAGGATTCTTTTTACTCCTCATCCAACTTGCTCTACTCTGATTCTTACCTCTATTTGTTTTAAGCTTGGTGTCAAGTTTAGGTTCTCGGGGTTTGGGTTCTTACCGTCCAGTTATGTCTCGAGTCCGTTGTATCCGATTGCTATTGCCGCGATGACGTGATGTCGTCGTGGTTGCCCAAATCGGTCTTTGTATTAATGCATCTTAAATCTCTACATCTGCAAGGACTCTAATGATCTATCCTATCTGTCAGAATTTGGTTACTAACTATGTCCTTGTTCCAAATCTTCAGAATGGCTCCTACCCGTCGTGGGGAACAAGGCAATCCTGATGCACCGCCGCCACCCTCAATGGCGGAGGTTCTGATGGCCATTGAGCAAAAGCGCCTGCGCAACGAGCATCTGCTCGAGCAGATGGTGCAGCAAGGGCCAGGAGGAACAACAACTACAACACTCTCACCGAGTTCTTGCGGTCCCAACCTCCTACCTTCACCGAAGCTAAGGAGCCGCTTGATGCGGATGATTGGCTCCGGGCTCTTGAGCGCAAGTTTGCCGCTCTGCACGTTCCGGTGGCGGAACAAGTCAACTTCACCACCTACCTGCTGAATGGAGCCGCCGGCTCCTGGTGGGAGAGCCACGTGTCAATGTTTGACGCGGGCCATGTCTTCACTTGGGCGGATTTCCGCGCCGCTTTCCGTGCGGCGTACATCCCCAAGCCTATCATGGACCTCAAGAGGAGGGAGTTCCTGGAGTTGACCCAGGGATGCATGGACATCCAAGCCTATGGGCGGGAGTTCAACCACCTCTCCCGTTACGCCCCTAGGGACGTGATGAATGATGAGGACAAGCAATACCTCTTCCGCAAGGGGCTCGCACCCCGTCTCCGATACGAGCTCCTACCCTTCAAGTTCCAGTCCTACCAGGAGCTCCACAACCAGGCTCTTACTATGGAGCAGGGTAGGAAGGAGCTGGAGGCTTCCAAGAGGCCAGCTCCAGCTGACCACCAGAGCTCCTCTTCCTCTGACGGCAAGAAGAGCCGGGTCTTTGTGCCCTTCAGCATTGTGCCACGTGCTCCTTTCGCGCCAAGGCCCACCGGGTACTTTCCACCTCCGCCTCGCCCAGCTACCTCGACCTTGGGTGCGGCTGGAGGCGGTTTTCGACCTCGACTCCCTGCACCACCGGGACTCACTTGCTACAACTGTGCCCAGCCGGGTCACTTCTCCAAGGATTGCCCTGAGAAGGCACCCGCTCCCTCCACACCAGCAGCCAAGGCTACAAGTGTCAGCCGTGGACGACTGAACCACGTCTCGGCTGAAGGAGTTGAAGAGGACCCCAGTGTTCTCATGGGTACGCTTCGAATCAATGCATATCCAGCTTCAGTTTTATTTGATTCTGGAGCATCGCATTCATTCATATCCATATCATTTGCACACAACCATCAAATACCGTTTGAGAATATGGATTCCCCGCTAGTGGTTAAAACACTAGGGTCTCGTTGGCAAACCAAGTGGGTTACTTCTGAGGTGCAGATTTCAATAGGTTCAATACCTTTTCCGTTCCAGTTGATAGCCCTGAAGTTAGAGGGTCTGGATGTTATTCTGGGCATGGACTGGTTAGTCAAGTATCAGGCCAACCTGGACTGTGCTGCCAAGACTGTCACAGTGATCCACCCAAGCTATGGGGAAGTGCGTTACTGGTCCCCTTCATCCGCAGCTCCATCCGCTGCCACGCCTCTCTCTCCGAAAATCAGTTTGTACTTCGTGGAAGGTGTCACCCCGCCTGAAATGCATGAGGTGAATGTGGTGTGTGAATTCCCCGACGTCTTTCCCGAAGAATTGCCTGGCATGCCACCTGATCGAAGTGTGGAGTTTGTCATCGAATTGGTTCCGGGAACCGCCCCAATTTCCAAAAGGCCCTACCGTATGCCAACGGAAGAGCTAACTGAACTAAAGAAGCAACTTGATGAGATGTTAGAAAAGGAATTCATCCGGCCGAGTAGCTCACCTTGGGGCTGCTCGGTCATCTTGTCAAGAAGAGGGATACTAATGTTCCTCGGCTGGTTGTTGATTGCCGCCCTTTGAATGCGGTGACCATCAAGAACAAGTATCCTATTTTCCCAGAATAACTGACATGTTCGATCAGCTAGCTGGTGCAACGGTATTCTCCAAGATGGATCTGAGGTCAGGCTACCATCAGATCAAAATCAGAAAGGAGGATATTCCGAAGACGGCTTTCACTACCCGTTATGGGTTATATGAGTACACACCGTCATGTCCTTCGGCCTCACAAATGCTCCGGCTACATTCATGAGGCTGATGAACTCCATCTTCCACGAGTACCTCGACAAGTTTGTTATCATTTACATCGATGACATCCTTGTCTACTCCAAAACCGAAGAAGAGCATGCCGAGCATCTTCGACCTGTCTTGACCAAGCTTCGAGATCACCGCCTCTATGCCAAGTTCTCAAAGTGTGAGTTTTGCTAAAGGAGCTCATTTTTCTCGGTCACATGGTGTCAGCTGCTGGAGTGGCGGTAATACCAGAGAAGATTCAGGCAATCCTGGATTGGCCTACCCCAAGTCCGTCAAAGTCATCCGAAGCTTCCTTGGGTTGGCGGGTTATTACCGCCGATTCATCGAGGGCTTTTCCAAGATAGCCAAGGCACTGACTGACCTCCTCAAGAAAAATAAACAATTTGTGTGGTCAAACAAGGCTGAAGAAAGTTTCCAAACCCTCAAGGTCAAACTCATCACCACCCCGGTGCTTGTCCTTCCTGACACCGACAAAGAATTTGTCGTCTATTGTGATGCATCACTCCAAGGCTTGGGCTGTGTTTTGATGCAAGAGGGCCATGTTGTCGCTTATGCTTCCCGTCAACTCAAGCCACATGAGCAAAATTACCCAACTCATTATTTGGAGCTTGCCGCCGTGTACATGCTCTGAAGCAATGGAGGCCTACCTGTTGGGCAACCGTTGCGAGATCTACTCCGACCATCAAAGTCTGAAGTATCTTTTCACCCAGCCGGATCTGAACTTGAGACAGAGAAGATGGCTAGAATTGATTAAAGACTATGATGTGACCCTCAACTACCAGCCCGGCAAGGCCAATGTCGTGGCGGATGCTCTGAGCCGCAAGGCCTATTGCAACACCTTGATGGTTGAAAGGGCACAACCTGCTCTCCGTGAGGAATTTGCTCGGTTAAAATCTGGAGATTGTTCCTTCTGGGTATCTAGCTAACCTGGAGATCAAATCCACCCTTGTGGATGAAATCAAGGCCGCCCAGCAAAATGATGCTGAAATCCTCAAGATCAAAGAGAAAATAGCAAATGGGAAGGCCGACTATTTTCTGTTGGTGATCATGGGGTTGTCTACTTCGGTGACCGTCTAGTGGTGCCCAAGAGTGGGAACACAAAAGATTTGATTCTCTCCGAAGCTCATGAGTAACCCATCTCTATTCATCCGGGTAGTACCAAAATGTACCAAGATCTTCGCCGTCATTCTGGTGGTCTTGCATGAAGCGCGAGATCGCCGAGTATGTTGCTGAATGCGACGTCTGTCGCCGTGTGAAGGCTGAACATCAAAGGCCAGCGGGTACTCTTCGCCCCATAGCCATTCCTGAATGGAAATGGGATGAAATTGGTATGGATTTCATTACCGGCTTCCCGAGATCACAAAAGGGTAATAATGCCATTTGGGTAGTCATTGATCGTCTATCCAAGGTCGCCCACTTCCTCCCCGTTCGCGAGGATATAACTGCTAAGCAACTAGCCGAGTTGTACCTTGCATGGATTTTTCCTCTCCATGGTATCCCTTTGAGTATCATATCGGACCGTGGAAGTCTATTTGTATCCAAATTCTGGCAGAGTTTCCAGAGTGCTTTGGGAACCCATCTGAACCTCAGCACTGCTTACCACCTGATGGGGGGATACTTTATAGGTAGGCCCATGGACCCGGAAAGTTAGACCCGCCAAGACCAAGAAGGCCAAAGCCGAGTCATGCATCAAGTCGCATGGCTGGGCTGGAGGACAAGCCGACCAAGGCCCATGACGGAAAAGGGGGACCCGTCAAGAAGGAGTCCAAGTACAACCCGGAGCCCTAACTTGGAAGGCCAAGACGTAGAGTAGGACTCCGTATTCTAATAGACCGGTGTAGGTTGTAAGTCCAGAGACCCGGCCACCTTTATAAGCGGGGTCCTGGACCTTAGATCGGGCGAAGCAAAAAATAAGCCATCAAGTTCTAAGCAATCAAGGAATCGAGAGATCCATAGTCGCCGACTCCCCAGATAGGAGCCGGAACCCTATAATCAAGATCAGATCTAGAGCAATAAGAAGAAGCAGGAAGTAGGTCTTTACCTCTAATCAAGAGGGCCGAACCTGGGTAAATCTGTGTCCCTAGGCGAGATTAACCTCTCCTATGTACTTTGATCATCAATGGCCCCAGAACTCACCTTCCCAGAGGAAGGACTTGCCGTGACAACCCCACGACACCACCCTCAAACTGATGGCCAAGTTGAAAGGGTGAACAAGTTCTGAGGACATGCTTCGGGCATGTGTCATCTCCTTCGGCAAGGGTGGGAAAAATACCTCCCTCTCGCCGAGTTCTCCTACAACAATAGCTATCAAGCCAGTTTGCAAATGCCTCCCTTCGAGGTTCTATATGGAGAAAGTGCCGAACCCCTCTACATTGGTCGGAAACCGGAGAGAGGTCACTCTTCGGTCCTGATGTGATCAATGAGGCTGAGGAGAAAGTCCGTATCATTCGGGATAATCTTAAGGCTGCTCAATCCCGGCAGAAAAAGCTACTATGACAAGCACCATCAAGAGGTCCACTATGAGATTGGTGACAAGGCCTATCTTCGAGTCTCTCCCCCCCGAGGCGTTCGTCGCTTCGAAATCAAGGCCAAATTGGCACCTCGTTATGTTGGCCCTTTCACCGTCCTAGCCAAGCGAGGATATCTCTCCTATCAACTCGAGCTACCCGCCAACTTCTCGGAGGTGCATGATGTGTTTCATGTCTCCCAACTCCGGCATTGCTTTAAGGATCCAATCCGTGGTGTTGATCATGAGGTGTTGGATATCCAAGAGGACTTGACCTATCGCGAGCATCCTATCCGCATCTTGGATGAAGCAGAGAGGAAAACCCGCAACAAGACCATCAAGTTCCTCAAATCCAATGGTCTAACCATTCCGAAGAAGAAGCGACTTGGGAGCGAGAAACTAGTCTTCGTCAGGAATATCCCGCCTTCTTCACTCAAGCCTAGAATCTCGGGACGAGATTCCTGTAAGGGGGTAGAATTGTAACATCCCTAGCTTGTAAATGAAAAATACGAAGAATTTTTCCACTTTTTGCATTCTTGTTTGCATCATGGCATCCATATGAATTTGCTTTTCCTAACAAACCAACATGTGCAAGCAATTGAAATGGGGAAGCCCAACCTCCCCAAAACCTCCAACCCAAATGCAATGCCCGACTTGGAAACCAACTCCAAATTGTTTAGGAAGTTCCAACTTTGCATTTTATAACCAATTCTCAATTTCCAATTTTTGCCAAATAAGAAATGAATTTGAGAATCTAAAATTGGTTCAATACAATTCTAATTTTGGAACCAAGTTAAGCTTTTCAAAAATTCAAACTAAAATCATGGGGAGATTCAATATTATTGTGAGAGTCTCCATGACTATTTTCATTATTTTTGGAAATGCTTAAGTGCTCTAAATAATTACATTTTGGAAATTGTCAAAAATACTTTTAATTAAAAGCTGTGAACAAATGTTGCCCAAAACATTTTATTTTGGACCACCAAATTTGTGGAGGTTCTAAAGGTTAAATGGAGCCTATATGAATTTTTGCACATTTTATAAAAATGTCCTGGTGTCTCTTTTAAATCACCAAATCTTGCTGTGGTCCTTTTTGCAATTAAATTAAATGTGGCCAGTGGTTTTCCGGGAAATGTTTTTCTTCTCCACAGTGCCCGTCGGCACTGGCGCCATGCCGTGTGCTGGCCGAGCTGCTCCGCACCATGCCGGGGCCCCGGGCGACCAAGGAGGATTCCGTCGTCGCTCACCTGCTCCCCTCACCCTCCTCTCTCCATTCCTCCCCGAAATTCCTGGATCGGGGTAACATTTCTCTCTCTCCCGAGCTCCTCAGTTTCCGCCGTGCTTGGCGAGCTTGCCGTTGACGATTGGGGCTGCCCCGTGCGGATCGACGCGGGCAAAACCCTCCGCCGGGTCCTTCTCTTCCTCCACGCCGAAGCGGTCAGGCCGGGGAGCACGGAGTCGACGCAATCATCCTCGCCATCCTCCCCACGGCCGCCACACGCCAGAATCCTTTCGCGTTGATCCCGTCGTACCCCGCCATCGCCGACCTCTCCGCAAGTCTCCTGGTGAGCCCGCGTTCCTTGGTAGCTTCTTCCCGCGCCCCCTCTTCCTTTCCCGCCGCCGGTGCCGTCCGTCGCTGCCGACTCCCCGCCGGCACCGTGCACCCGGCCTGGACCCGGCCTGTCCGACCTGAGGCCGGACGGCTCGGGCAGGTGCCCGGCCTCGCGCGCGGCTTGGGCCGGCCACGGGCCGGAGGCTTCGGCCACCCTCCCGGCCTGGGAGCCCAGCCTGGGCCGGCCAAAGGCCGGTGCCCTCGGGCTGGTGCCCGGCCTGCAGCCCGGCTGGCCGGCTTGAGGCCGGCCTGTCTGAAATTTTGGATTTTCTTTTTAAGAAATAAACTGAATTAAAACAATTAATAACTATTTGAGTTTTGATCCAAATTTGACAAATCAAATACCAAAATGTTCAGAAAACAAACCCTATGTGTTAGGATCATTATAAATGTCTTTTGAAGTTATAATCTTGCTGTGTTTTGAAGAATTTCCAAAATGGTTTAAATAATACCAAATTGGGAAAAATCATAACTTATTAAATATTGATCCAAAAATTATGAATAAGATATCCATGTGATCAACACTTCAAATGCAATCAAACTATGCTAACATCATCATGATCACAAATATTTATTTGATGTTATTCACAATTTGATTAAAAATTAAATTCAATTAATTGTTTAATTCACTATTTATTCTTCGGTACTCGGAAAATTACAAATAAGAGACCGAAATGATCGGAAGAACAAAACCTTTTTAATCATGTCATGTTCATGCATATTTGAGCCACTTCTCTAATAATTTAATAATTTATAAATAATGTGGTCACTAAGATAAATATGGGGTTGTTTCCAAATATTGCACTAAATATTTGGAATTCCATTTAATTTGTTAAATAAATTAAATATTGGTATCTTTGCATCAATTTGACATGTCATCATGTGATTGAGCATTGCACCTTGTGTTCGTGTGATTTATTTGTTCTTTTGTATTATTTTGGGTATCGATAGATTCCGGAGTTGAGGTCACCCCGACCTATCCCGACGAGCCGTACTACACGCCCCGGCAGCAAAGGCAAGAGATAACCTAACCTTCTTGGCATTTAGCATCCTAATGATTTACAAACTATTTTATCCACCATAATATTGCATGCGATTCAAATGTCTCTTTTGATCAAGTTTTAGAAGATCCTATGAATGCATGTTTATTCCCCGAACCAATACATTAACCCTACCTATATAACCTAGGTTTGATGTGTTGGCCGGAAAACAAGAATATAATTGTTGTATTTATATGCTTAGCAATGCTTAGCCATGCTTAGTTTAATGCTATATTGTCCGTTGATTTAATTCCATGATGTTGATGTTGGTGGAATGTCGGACATGGTGGTTACTATCGTGGTTACTTAATTAAATTGCTTAAAAAGGCTTGATGAGTGCCATCGGGGATGGTGTTTTGCCTCACTCTTGCTCCTAGGTGCGAGTTCTTGTCTCTAGACTCAAGATCGAGCGTGCTACTATTGGTGGGTGTATGGGCGCCTTACTGACCAAATAATTTGTCAGGGGCTTGTCAAGGGTCCTCTAGTTTGCTATTTCCATTTGCGCGTGAGTTGTGTGGGTGGAAAAGAAACGAAGAGGACAGTGGTGTTTAGGATGTGGCCGCGGGGCAGGGCGTTGGAGGCGCTGAACCTGTCCTTCCGCACACTGATGGCCCTTGAGTAAGCCTCATGCATTGTAAAGGTCTAACCGCGCCCGCTCGCGGCCTTCCCTGGAAGAGGCCAATTAGGTGAGCCGGACGGTACCAATGGGTAAAATAGTACACCCCTACAGGGTTAAATCTTTTCGAAAAGCCGTGTCCGCGGCTATGGACGACTTGGGAACGGATACGAGACCATGGAGAACCTTAACTAATTGATATGGCAGCTAAAGGTTGCATAATCAACATGATAAAGGTTCATTTGCGCGAGGGGGATTTGAGTGCCTTTGGTTGAGATGAGTGGTTCTGGCTACAAGATGGTTCGATGAGAACCAAGATGAGAGTTTATCCTCTTACCCCTTTTATGAAAAATATTCTGAATAGACGATGCCATGTGTCAATTATGTTTTATTATTGAAAATCAGCTTATGCAAAAACAACTACATATACAGCTTTAGAGCCTCTGTCAGCATTGGGCCTATATCGCCCTACTAAACTTGTGAGTACGTCGTACTCAGTCTCTCTTTGCTGCCTTTTATGAATTTGTTTCAGAGGAGGACGACACTGAGCAACTAGGTGGGTTCTTCGTGGATGTCGACTAGTAGTCCGGGGTTCCCAGGTGGCAGCTTGGGACCGTGGAACAAGCTGGCTTGGGTTATGGTTATTGCAGGCCTCTTAGGCCATATATTTGCATCTTGTAGTAGACAACGCTACTTCGCTTCCGCTTGATGAATTGTTGGGCCTGTGACTTTTGTGTGTAATATTTGTATCTCTCTCATAATGAGTTGCTATATGAGGTTTTGTTTCGTAGAGTCTGCAATGTGCCAGTTGTTACACAAGTCTTGATCTCTCTACTATACATGATAGCGATGTCTGAGCTTATGGCATGATCGAGGCGTTGTGTGCCGATGATCCATTCCGAGCACACCTGCCAAAGGTTTTGGCCTGGGATTGTAAACCAGTAACCTTCGATCGTGTAGCATGACCGGTTGCACAACGCTTCACTGTATAGTTCTGGGTCGGGGCGCTACACGAGCTCATATGCTCCTGGTCAAATAAAAAATCATAAAAAATAGCAAAAACATTTCAAAAAATTCTGAATTTTTTGGGTGATGAACATAATATGTTTTCTACATACTTGCAAAATTTCGTCATGAAATGACATGTCCTCTGCTCTGTGCAAAAAAGACAAAATCACTGCTCTGAAAATATATTTTAAATCTCATTTTGGTCACTGGATTTGACTTTTTTCACAGAGTAGCAGAAATGTCATTTCATCACTAAATTTTGCACTCGTATGTAACAAACATGTATATGTTCATCACCAAAAAAATTCAGATTTTTTTGAAATGTTTTACTATTTTTTCCCGAATTTTTTATTGGATCAGGAGTAGGTGAGCTCGGGAGCCAAAACGCATCTCTCGATATCATGTTGTCTGATAATTAAAATGTGGACCATAGTTGTTCGTG